>VZTB01012905.1:1298525-1362615 GCA_013397245.1 Thryothorus ludovicianus | reverse complement strand
CGGGGAGCGCTGCCAGCCCGGCCCGGCCGGCAGCGCGTCAGGCACCGCGGCACCGCGCCCGCACTGCGCTCCGCGGGTCAGCCGCCGAACGCGGCCTGCGCGTCCCCATCGGGCTTCCGTAAGCCTCGCGGGTCACGTGACTGGGGCGGGCGGAA
Organism: Thryothorus ludovicianus; assembly: GCA_013397245.1. Lineage (NCBI taxonomy): Eukaryota > Metazoa > Chordata > Aves > Passeriformes > Certhiidae > Thryothorus > Thryothorus ludovicianus. Next base: position 1,362,460 of record VZTB01012905.1, on the reverse strand, counting down.
GCGGCTCCCACCGGTGCCTCACGTGTGGGGGAGCCGGAGGCAGCCATCTTTACTGAGGGCAGGCGTGCGCCGCGCAGGCGCGTGGGGTGCTCGGCAAGGTGACCCGCGGCGCGTCCCTGCCGTGTCCCTGCCGTGTCCCTGCCGTGTCCGTGCCCTGCCGTGCCCTGCCCGGGTGCGTGCTGAGCTCTGGCACGGGCAGGAGCCGCGGCACCGCTGCCCGCTGTGGCCTGAGGCGCTGCTCCCGGGCAGCCCCGTTCGCTCAGCCTCGCGTGTGGCCGCTTTTGTTTGTCCCCGAGGGTGGGTGGCAGCCGCCCCGGTACCGTCACGGAGCGTTTGTCCCCGCGGGTGGGTGGCAGCCGCCCCTCTCCTGCCCAGCACAGCGCGGGCTCCCGGCGGAGCCAAAGCGCCTCCGCGGGCACCGCTGCCTCACCCTCCTGAAAGGGATTCTCCGAGAACCGAGGAGCAGCTGCTGCTGCTTCATGGTGAACTCAATTTTCCAGCTCCATACAGGAAAATACAATGAAAGATGCTATTACATATATGAGGTATTTTTTTAAAGAGAAGAAAGCAGACTCTGAGCTTTTCCCATCTTTGGATTCATGGTTGCAATGTTCTGGAGGTCGGAATGTGTAGCAGTTCCACCGCAGAAGCATACATTGATTGAGGGCTTGCAACTTGCAAATTCAGCTCTTCACAAATATCAACTCTGCTGTTTTACAGAGGCAAGTGGTCAGAAATATGATCTCCTACTAAATAAAAGTTGTCTAACACTGAGAATGATACAGCAATTGCCCTAAGATCTTACATTTGATCTTTTATTTGTCTGCCTTGAAACATGAGTTGTGCCCCAAACCCGTCTTACCAGGCAATCCTCATCATTCTGTATGTGGAGTCCTCAATTTTAGCTCTTCTTTAATATTTTATAAACTATCAAAATGATTTCATCTTTAAAATAAAATCAATCAAGAAAACTCCAAAGCAATTATAAAAACTGGTTCTTCAAGCACACTAGAAATATGGTTCCTCTCCTGTGATTCCCCATGTATTATTTTGTGTTGAGATCAGTTTTTGTTCCATTTAATATATGACTGTTGTTAATAAATTCAGTGGTCACAGACAAGTCACTTGAATTGTTTTGAGTCACAGGAAACCCTCTAAAAAGCTCTGGTGGAGATTTCTGGTGTAGTATCACACTATGAATTACCATTAGAGGGTCACAACTGCCCCTGCCCCCATCTTCTATCTCATCTCAGAAAGAATTGCATCAGGCTGTATCCTGTCTGCTCTCAGGATGTCCTTTCCATTTTTTGCATTGTGTACAGGTCCTTGCACAAGTAACTTTCTTTGACAGTTTGCAGATTTTGCTGCAGATATCCTTGATTTTCAGATCAGTGATTTAAAAGGCCATCCTTAAGCATGTTGCATACAACACAATTCTGGTAGTTTGTCTTCCTTATTTTCATGCTGAACTCTTGATAATAATTTTAGGTTGTGCCTTTTTCTTTCTGCACACAGTCTGAGTGTACCAAGCACCACACAGCCACTCTCTCACTCCCCACATCCCACCTCACTATGGGATGGGAGGAGAATCAAGAAAATAAAACCCATGTTTGAGGTAAGAATGGTTTTCTAATTGAAACAAAGTAGTAATAAAAATGACACTACCACTACTAATTGTAATAAAAAGAAGAAGGAGAGAAGATGATAAAACCCAAATAAGACAAGTGGTGATAATGCAATTGCTCACCCCTTGCTGCCCAATGCCAAGCTGGTCCCTGATCCACCATCAGCCTCCTCTTTCCAGGTCATTTCCCCAGTCCATATACTGGCAGGAGGTTCTGTGGTGTGGAATTGCCCTTTGGCCAGTTCAGGGCACCTGTCCCAGAGTTCTGTGCATCCCCTCACTGGCAGACCACAGGACACTGAAAAATCCTTGACTTAAACACTACTGAGCAACAACCTAACCATCAGCATGGCAGCAATATAAATGATCAGTTAGCAATGTAAATTCTCATACTGAATGCAGAACAGCCCTGAACCAGCTGATAAGAAGAAAAACCCCAGCTCATCACATCTCCCCATGTAGGAATATATGTAGGAAGAAAGCTGGCATGGAGAGACCCAGCTTGGGTATTTACACTCAAGTGCTAAACTTGGAGTGTGGTCCAGATCAGAGAGAGCAAGTGTCTTTCTGCCCCCTGTGTTTTAATCAGATAACACTTGTTTGGTATGCACAGGTATGACAAGATCATTAGTACTGGAAAGGAAAAAAGAAAAGCCAACATGGAAATGGGTCTTTTATTTAGTCAAAATATTTTTATTTGGCTGTATTTAGCAGAACACAGCCCCCATTGTTTGCTCATTATTCCCAGTTCCTCATGTGTCCATTCTTTCAGTACAATATATTAACAGCTTGCACCTCATCAGCACTTTCCAGTTAAGGCTCCCAAAGCATTTACAGACATCAGTTAACTTATCCTCACAACCACCAATAGCAGTAGGGAAAGAAAATGATCTACAGCTGCAGCGAGAACTTAACATCAACTTTTCCCAAGATTTTCTTTGATTTCCAGTGTCTAGTTTGTATTATGGCAGGCTTGACGAACATGTGTCCCTGCAGTTGTATTTCATGCTTTTGAAAGAAGACTCATTTTGAGCACTCAAAATCTAGAGCTATTTACCAACATCTTTCTTTAGTAGCTTGTTGAAGGCCACACAAAAAGTGAGCAGAGGAATCCAAAACTAGGAACAAGGCATAACCTCCAGTTATACTATGAGACACATCTCTTTAACTTACCTTTGCAGTTTGAAGCCACAATCAATCCATTCCCTTCTCCTTACACATTATTCTCTACTGGACACATTTCCAGCAGACTTCAGCCTCAGGTACTCACATTTGCATTTTACTAGCAAGTTTTAGGTGAAAGTCTCCACAGTCATCAATTCTATGTTGTTACAATGCCTTTGGATGACTGCAATGAGCCTTAATGAAAAAAAGAAACCACTAGCATCCCAAAAACCTACCAAGCAACAGCTGTGGTCTTTATCTTTATCTTTGAATATTGAAAACAAACTTCAGAGTTTATGGAAAAATCTAGTATGTGATTGTTTTAAGGCAGATAACTTCAACCTCAGGCTTGATTCAAATACAAGACTAAATACTAACTTGACATTAATACCTTCTTATCAGTAGTGCATCTGCAAAAGAGATTCTTCAAAAAACCCTGTAAATTCACATTATAACTTGCAAACAGAATTACTATGACTGTTCAAGCAAACAATAATTTTAAAATATTCATTCAGTTCACATAAATGGAATCTTCATGTTAGCTCCATTGTAAGAAAGTGGCATGGAACACAGACAAAACCTTTTCTTAGTTAGGTTAACACTGAAAATTCAAACAGTCTGACAAATACAATGCAAGTATTTTAACAGAAACAATATAAAATTTCACTGGCTTAAAAAAAGTCTAAATGAGAAATCCTGGTTATTTTACTGAAGTGCTAGACCCTACATTTAAAATGGTGCATTTACAGAACTATTCAGATCAATTAGGCTTCTTCTGTAACACTAAATAGTGAAATTCTGATAAATTGTGCAAGTATTAAAAAATATTAACATTTTAAATGTCAACATTACAATTTTAAATAGCCTTGCAAGTGCAATGTTATAAATATTAAAAAAACCCTCAGAGCTACAATTTTATATAATTTATATGAGCAAATGAAAGTGCTTTTCAAGTATTTATGTTCATTTACAGTTGGATTCTCTTGTATATAAGTAAGTGCTTAGATGGTAAAATTTAAATATCAGTCTTTTTAAAAATTCTGGATGCATACATTTATCTGGATGGAATAAATGATTTAATTTGCAGATATGCATGCTAAATATTTAAATACAGAATACAATTTGTGATAAATATATTTAATATGAAATACTGTAAAATGGAAATAGAGATTTTGTTAGGAATCACATCCTGAGGAGTGTATGATAACCTGGTAATGCCATGGGAGCCCTTCAGCCAAACAATAATTGTTAATTATAACAAAATCCCAAATTATCCGGTAAATAGGTTTTTCTTCAGGAGAGACAAAAGCATGTGATTATAATAGAGGTCCAGTACTGCCAGCTTTGAAGAACTCAAAGATTGCATGATCTGTGTCAAAAGCCATGGAATCTAAAGAAAACTTTCCAACCCTTTCTTTCGTCAGCCCTTAGCCACAGTCACTCTGTCACCACTGCCCTGCCTGCCAGTGCCTGCTGCTGCTCCCTCTGTGGCCAGTCAAGCTCCATTTTCAGCACAGTGATACAAAAACCTTTCTATTCCTGTTTGCCAGCCAGAGGGAGGGTGAGGTACGTGATACTTGTTTATTAGACAAGAAAACCAAACCAAAAACAACTCTTAATGAATCATTATATAGTTAAAAGTGCACTGAAAATATTTCCTATTGAACCCTATCTCTCATAAGTGCCAGACTGTCATCTTAAATGATATCCACTTGGAACACTGTAATGATATCCACTTGGAACACTGAACATATGTAAGCTGATACAGGAGCGTTTAGTTTGGCTTGCTGTTTGAAAAGCACATGACACAAGGCAGCATTAACATCTTTCATTAAAGATATGGTGATGCTGTAGTTTTATGGTGAAGATGCAGCTCAGAAATGACAAGGTTCAGCACATGCCCCTGCAGATGCCATTATAAGCTTCCTCCAACAAAGTGCTTTGTCATTTGCCAAAGACAAAAGTCAAACTGTTGCCCTACCTCACCACAGTGCTGCACTGGCAATTTATAATTTTCTTTCCAGATGCAGCTGGACTTTAATAAATTATAGCTCTTCAGAATTAGGCAATCCTTTGTAATAAGTCAGAGTTTCATGTTCTGTGAAGAGTGGCCGCTCTTTAGATTGGTCTCTTCATGCAGACCTGACAACGACTGATGATATTTTCTAGTTGTCCTGCTTTCAAAGTCTGTGGCACAGGTCTCCTAGAAGAAAAGACCCAAACATTCAATATTTTCTTTAAAAAACAGGGCGAGATGGACAATGAGACATTGGATATGGAATTACTGACAACAACCTTGAATTTCTTGGCTCAAACATCTGTGTGCTACAGAATGAGCCTGCACCTAACGAAGAGGGGTGCCTAACCTGAAGGGAATTACAAAGGAAGCCCCCACAGGTTTTGCAGGCATTTATTGTCTCCACAGGCAGTGGGGAAGGGAAGTACAGTTTACCTGAACATTCTTCTTGGATTTAATGATGCCAACCAGAAACTGTAGGAATTTGTGTAGTAGTTGCACGTCCCCCTGCCATGGCACTCTATGAATGGGACAGCCCGAAATTCTTCCAGACAAGATCCAGGAGATGCCAACGCTTGGCCAGAAGCTTCTGAGCCAGCACTCGTGTACTGTAACCACCAAAACATTCTGATGAGAACTGTCCATCAGCTTTTAGTAAACTGCAGGCAAAAAAACCAACAAACCTCTTTCTAAAACATACTGTATGTTCTGTGGTGTATCTTGGACAAAATAAAATGAATGCAGATTCATTTGATAAAACTTACAAAGAAGCACAGAAGCCTTCTGAAAATTCAAGCAATTATGGTGTTTCTTAAGTCCCTGCAAAGGCCTTTTCTTTTTCAGGTTGATGAAATGCATTACACTAACCAGAGCTAAGACTAGAAAGCTGGCTTCTGTCCAGTTGAGTACAACAGTAACTACATTACAAATAAACCAAATTGGTGGGGCTGTTTTTTCATGTTTTTTGTTGCATTGGTCACTTCTCCAAACATGATAAGCAGAAAAAGCATTTTCCTTCTCTGATGTTGGTAAATACTTGTAGAAGTAGCTCTAAAATAATTTAAAAGAGTTTAAAATTGGCTAGAAAATGCCATCTAACTTTGCTGATGTTGGAAACAAGCAAATAGTTTTAACCAAATGCTAAAAAATTCTCTCATTATTTTCCAAGTTTATTATTATTACTACTTGGGACCAAATCACAGGAGAAGCAAAAATTTCACCCTAGACCTAAAAGGACTTTACATTATGCAAAAAAGAGGGATTTAAAATTCTACCTTCATTTGCTGGCATCCATATGACATCCCACAAACATGGGTAAAAAAGATGAAATACTACATCCCCTATTATAAATATTACTGTTAGTTCCATAAGCAGTTCTCAATTTGCAGTTCTCAATTTCTCAATTATGAAATTTCTTCACTTATATCTAATTATGGCATAAAAATTGCTGAGGCAGTGTTCTGCATTTATTTTGATTTTAACTTTCTGTGCAATTCAGCTCTAAATCGGATTTTTAGAAGAAATTCCTGGCATGGAAGTTGGTCACTTATTTCTACATTTTTGTGTTCAGGACTAGTTTAACCACTCCAGACCCCAAACCTGTTTCCTAGCTCTTAGCATAACACGTGAAAGTCAATACATGCAGTTATTTTTGTCAGGCTAAAGTCCTTTAGTACTTCTCTCATCTTTTCTGCTTTTCCTGCTGCCATGTATTTTTGTGAACAGATCAGAATAGCTGTTTCTATGCTTTTGGAATAGCAAATAAGAATTAATAGAATTATTTTCTACTTGGCAGAGGCAAAAAAAAAAAAAGAATTTAACAGTTATTAAGAAATAAATGAGCTATGAACAGCTGAAAAAACCAATGAAAATGAGAGGACATAAAATGAATAATTCAAGTTGTTATACCCTTACCATAACAAAAGAAAAACCCTTCCAGAGAGACATCCAGCCATCTGGACATGCAGGAACTACAGTTGTTTGGCTGTGAACTGCTATTACCATTGCAGCTCCTTCACAGACAACACACCTGTGAAGGAAAACACATACATCCAGTGCTGACATGAGGGAAAACATGAAAGTAGAAAAAACTTCTGCCTTTTAGGAAGGTAGCTACCTCATGGCATAGCATACCTTGCTATAAACACTGCTACTCACACAGATTTCTGTGTTTTATGAGGAATAAGTAAATTGCGGGTAACCCATAATACCTTACCTTGCAATTGCTTTGCAATCTCTATTAGTAACACCAGACTAAAACTGTTCTAAGATGGCAAGTAATTCCAGAACATTTGAGCATCTTAATTTTGCCTTTAATGGAGTAATGAGGAAAATTTTACCTTTTTCACATCCTTACTACTTTATGTTCTGGTTTAGTTCAAAGGTACTTCTGTACCTTTATTTGCTAAGATTAGAAAAAGTAATCTTTATTTCCTAAATTAGGAAACTGAGGCTGAGTTACTGGATTGCAACAACTGGGTAGGGCAGGACAGAAGNTATCTTGGACAAAATAAAATGAATGCAGATTCATTTGATAAAACTTACAAAGAAGCACAGAAGCCTTCTGAAAATTCAAGCAATTATGGTGTTTCTTAAGTCCCTGCAAAGGCCTTTTCTTTTTCAGGTTGATGAAATGCATTACACTAACCAGAGCTAAGACTAGAAAGCTGGCTTCTGTCCAGTTGAGTACAACAGTAACTACATTACAAATAAACCAAATTGGTGGGGCTGTTTTTTCATGTTTTTTGTTGCATTGGTCACTTCTCCAAACATGATAAGCAGAAAAAGCATTTTCCTTCTCTGATGTTGGTAAATACTTGTAGAAGTAGCTCTAAAATAATTTAAAAGAGTTTAAAATTGGCTAGAAAATGCCATCTAACTTTGCTGATGTTGGAAACAAGCAAATAGTTTTAACCAAATGCTAAAAAATTCTCTCATTATTTTCCAAGTTTATTATTATTACTACTTGGGACCAAATCACAGGAGAAGCAAAAATTTCACCCTAGACCTAAAAGGACTTTACATTATGCAAAAAAGAGGGATTTAAAATTCTACCTTCATTTGCTGGCATCCATATGACATCCCACAAACATGGGTAAAAAAGATGAAATACTACATCCCCTATTATAAATATTACTGTTAGTTCCATAAGCAGTTCTCAATTTGCAGTTCTCAATTTCTCAATTATGAAATTTCTTCACTTATATCTAATTATGGCATAAAAATTGCTGAGGCAGTGTTCTGCATTTATTTTGATTTTAACTTTCTGTGCAATTCAGCTCTAAATCTGATTTTTAGAAGAAATTCCTGGGATGGAAGTTGGTCACTTATTTCTACGTTTTTGTGTTCAGGACTAGTTTAACCACTCCAGACCCCAAACCTGTTTCCTAGCTCTTAGTATAACACGTGAAAGTCAATACGTGCAGTTATTTTTGTCAGGCTAAAGTCCTTTAGTACTTCTCTCATCTTTTCTGCTTTTCCTGCTGCCATGTATTTTTGTGAACAGATCAGAATAGCTGTTTCTATGCTTTTGGAATAGCAAATAAGAATTAATAGAATTATTTTCTACTTGGCAGAGGCAAAAAAAAAAAAAGAATTTAACAGTTATTAAGAAATAAATGAGCTATGAACAGCTGAAAAAACCAATGAAAATGAGAGGACATAAAATGAATAATTCAAGTTGTTATACCCTTACCATAACAAAAGAAAAACCCTTCCAGAGAGACATCCAGCCATCTGGACATGCAGGAACTACAGTTGTTTGGCTGTGAACTGCTATTACCATTGCAGCTCCTTCACAGNAAAAAAAAAAAAAGAATTTAACAGTTATTAAGAAATAAATGAGCTATGAACAGCTGAAAAAACCAATGAAAATGAGAGGACATAAAATGAATAATTCAAGTTGTTATACCCTTACCATAACAAAAGAAAAACCCTTCCAGAGAGACATCCAGCCATCTGGACATGCAGGAACTACAGTTGTTTGGCTGTGAACTGCTATTACCATTGCAGCTCCTTCACAGACAACACACCTGTGAAGGAAAACACATACATTCAGTGCAGACATGAGGGAAAACATCAATGCAGAACAAACTTCTGCCTTTTAGGAAGGTAGCTACCTCATGGCATAGCATACCTTGCTATAAACACTGCTACTCACACAGATTTCTGTGTTTTATGAGGAATAAGTAAATTGCAGGTAACCCATAATACCTTACCTTGCAATTGCTTTGCAATCTCTATTAGTAACACCAGACTAAAACTGTTCTAAGATGGAAAGTAATTCCAGAACATTTGAGCATCTTAATTTTGCCTTTAATGGAGTAATGAGGAAAATTTTACCTTTTTCACATCCTTACTACTTTATGTTCTGATTTAGTTCAAAGGTACTTCTGTACCTTTATTTGCTAAGATTAGAAAAAGTAATCTTTATTTCCTAAATTAGGAAACTGAGGCTGAGTTACTGGATTGCAACAACTGGGTAGGGCAGGACAGAAGATAAGAGTGCAAAGCCTGCCTAGCCACCTTGGATTTTGCTGCTCTAGGTCTTTCATACTTTTAGAACTTTTCTGTTAAGTTGTTCTTCATCCCTCTCAGCTATTCTAAGCAACTACAAAGGGCCACACTTGCAGGTGTTTCATTGCTGAGAACCTTCAGCTCAGTTTACAATGTTCTTCAACAATTGCAGTAAATACATCATCCAGAATTGAAAGCCAAATTTGATTTGTGCTATAATTCTAAATAATGAAGCTGTCTTTATTTATAGTCTGTCTCTGATATCCACAGCGATAGGATCTTAAGAAAACAATCCCTGAAATCAGGAGGACAATGTGCCATTTTCTTATGTTGGCTCTGCAGCAATAGGCCCAGTGGCCTATTTATTTATTCTAAATTTTCTTCAGAGTATCACTGAATATTTGGCATACTTAGGTGAGTAATCAAAACCCAGGCTGTTGAAGTCAGTGCTTGTACTGGCTGAGACTGACAGATCTTAAGATTTGCCACTTCAAACAATTTATGATGCCTCTGTGGTTCCAGGGTAGAAGAGCTAAAATATTTATCTTCTTACCTGCTTATCTGGGGCTCTAGTGCACTGCCAGAGATGGGTGCCATGTCTAGGGGCATCACCACTGCAGTGGACAGCCAGTAGGAGTAGTCATTGCGAGAAGCAAAGCTACAAACATCATTGGTGCTACAGAACAAGAATGGCATGGTGCTGAACCTCTGCAAGCAGCTACCAGCTGTTCCTAGAAGACAAAAGAGAAGAGGTTTGTGACAGATAGGAGATTAAATTTAGTGCAGTGACCAGAAGAGACACACGATGGCACCCAATCTATTGTAGGAAAAATTAAAACAGTTGGTAACTATAAGAAATGTCTGTACAGTAAAACCATCCGAAAGCAAAATGCTTCTGGTTTATACAAAAAATATCTATATAATAAACAAGGGCTAAGAACAAAATCTGTTAAAATAATACAATCTGCTTGAATGTTATCAGTCCTTGACACAGTGGCTCAGATTCAGCTGCTTAAACAAAAGTTTCTGGTGACATTGTTCACATCCTAAAGCATCCCACTTAGCCTCCCAAACCCAAGATTCTCCTTCACATCCTGTGGTGTTACTGTCAGTGCTCTGCAAATGTTGTGAAGGTTTATATTAGACATCTATCCATAAGCAACTGAATTTCTCCTCAAAGAACCCTAGGGATATCAACAAGGGAATATAGGAGTGCAGGCAAGAAAGGTTAAACCATGATTCCTGAATTGACTCCAAGCCACTCTGGAGATGGATGGTTGAAACCAATGTTTATCTCACTTACTGTAAATTTGATTTCCTGACAACTTAGCATTACTGGACTTTAAGAAAACAATCTGAAATTTTTTACCAATACAGTACCAAGATCTTGTCCATGTGCTCGTTCATTTCCTTGTACAAAAAGCAGTGAATAGCCAACATAGATCTGGGATGTCCCAAGTGGGCACGAAGGAATCTTTGTTGTCTGACTATGCCGGGTAAAGATAAATCCTTTTCTTGTTGGAGCAGCAATGATAGTACCTGGTGATCCAGGTAACCCCTGCAGACCTGGAAAGCCAATCAATCCAGGTTGTCCTGTGGAGGAGAAATAAATATGTCTACAAGTATTATATTTTTGTTCGAATTTCCATTGCTTTAAAATTAGTGAAACTGCTTGAAAATTAACAAAAAAGTCACCAAAAACAAGATACAACTTAAAAACAGGTAGTATTTGTTGCAGATGTAGGAATCCCTTCAGACCTAGCTCAGGCAGTTTTACACTGCATAGCTTCATGCAATAGTGATGTATTTTAAAGAACTGTGGCCGTTTTATCAGTAAAAGTGAAAACATTTAATGATGCCTAAATAAAAATAGTTAGTTCTACTTTGATGTAATAAAAAAAGCACCCTGGTACTAGGGATTTCAAGTGACTAAATAGAAGTGATCAATAACAGAAGAGCACAGTCAAGGCATATTTCAGTTGTGAACATGCATCTGTTAAAAGCTAAGAATATGCTTACATGTGTCCCTAAAACTACTGTAAATGTTCTGTAAATTACAGAATCTCAAAAGGAAGGATTTACAGAAATCAGCAGTACAATTTATCTGTGAATTCAGTAGTACCAGTCAAACACAGATTCTGCTTTCCTGTACCTCTTTGTCCTGGAAATCCCCTGTCTCCTTTAGGACCAGGCAATCCTGGATGACCTGGATGACCAAAACGTCCTGGTAGACCTTTTACTCCTTTAGGTCCTAAAATGCAATCAGGAAAAAAACCCCAGAGGTATATGGCAGTAGTTATTCTAGATTTTAATAATTGATAAAGAATAAAGTTCAAGTCCCCACATAAATCTAGCTGTGTTAGAAAACAAGCATGAACTTACTAAGTTTTCAGAATATCTATAGTGCCAGTGTCATCATCTTTCCTATCAGGAAGATTACAAGGAAATATTTGATGTACTGCAGAAAAATGCCTTCAGCAGGCCTGTCCCCCTGAACTCCCTGCCTGGGGTGCAAAGCTGTGGTATGGGAAGGGTGGGCAGATACCCACTGCACATCCACATCAGCCCACCTTCTCCTTCCCTCCCTATTCCTCACAGCTGTGGCAGGCTTCACTTCTGGTGCCAGTGAGAAGAAGCCAGCCTGTCCTTTCCTTCCCACCCCCAGACTCAGACAGACACAATCACACTGGAGCACATCTAGAATATTTCTGTTACAGGTGGTAATTCCCTCCTGCCCACAAATGACAAACATCCTGAGCACAGTTCTGGTTGTCTGAAAATGGAGAATGTTTTCATCCACTATATTGCTAAGGCTTCTATTGAGGGATGCACTCACTGACTCACTGCAAGGGAGGAGGGCAGATGGAATGGACAGGGTATAAATGTTAGGGTGTTAACAAGGTACAAAGAGCTATTTTCAAATATGGTGAGTTCTTTTTAAAGACATGTCAATTTTCTATGCAGAAGTTTTTCCACCAAACCAAAATATTCTGCTAAGCAGCACACACAGACATACATAGAGGTAAAAATATAAATCACCTTGTAGTCCAGGAATCCCTTGAATTCCTTGATCACCTGGTGTTCCTGGGATTCCTGGCAGTCCTGGAGGACCCTTGCTTCCTGGGATGGAGAATATTTTTCCAGAGACTCCAGGTGGGCCTAGCAGGAAAAGTATAATGATGATCCACTGCTATACATTAAGAGTTAGCAAACAAACTACAAAACAAACCAAATAAATCAACCTAAGTCAGCTGGTATTGGAAGAAGAAGGGTTGGTTACCATGCTGGCCCTTTGGTCCCCTTGGCCCTTCTGCACCTTGTGGTCCTGGGGGTCCTTGGTTACCCTTTTCTCCTAAAAGAGAAGATACATCTGTCTGGTTTAAAATGTCAAAACAACTGTCAAAGTTTCAGAGGCTTACTGAAGAGTCCTGCACAATCCCTGCAAAGTTCCCAAATGGTATCACAGCCTACAGACTTATTTGAAATGTGAAAGTGGCTTTCTTCACCTCTGCTGCAACTGTATAATTTATAGGTCAAGTGCATTTAATTTATAAGATGATCCTGTCATGCCTGTCCATATGAAGATTGGTCCATAAACCTAGTTTAAATTCTCAACTTTAGACTGTGTCCTTTCTATCTAAGCCAGTGAGAACTGGATTTGCAGCCTTCAAGTGGAGTTCAGCTCCCTTTAACCCTACTATCAGTTACGCTGAAGGCTTTAAGAGAATTGTAGAGGTTTTGATGGGAAATCTGCTAAGTGATTCTTTTCACTGTGAAAAATAAGAGGTTACATTCAGACTGTGCACCACAGTTCTGCTTGAAACAAACAAACAAAAAAATTTAATACCATGTCAGGAGATTTGACATACGTGAAATGAGAATTTGTTGTTTAAGAAGGTAAGATTACTGTCTGTGTGGTGACTTTGCCAATTAGAACAAATTTAAAATGCACAATAGTTAGCATGGATCACTAACAGGTAGGTTAAACAGATAATGACAATTCTGTGTGACTGTAAATCATGCAATTGAAAAATGAGAATACTGGAGTAATGAAGGCCGACACCATCTCTAAATCAGAAGAAAATTGTCTAAATTAAAAGGGTTTTTAGCCAGCTACTGATCAAACCTACCCTCAGGAATATGAAATTAATGAAGCCAATACATTTAACAGTTCATCTGCTGATAAACTGTAAATGACATTATAGTTGGAACTATTCTTACAGCAAATAGAGTAAGAATTAGTGCTGTAATTATAATTAAGTGCTCCTGAGTTCTGTGGCTAAGAGGTTGGCAAGAAGTCACATTTCCTAGCAGTGGTGGGATATTTCCAGTTGGCAGACTCAGTGCCAAAGTCCTTACAGCTCATCACTCACTAAGGACAAACTTGTTTTGAATTTGCCTGAAATGGAGGTTGTTGATGTGCCAGCCCTTCTGCACCTGAACATAGCAGGGACCCACCCAGAGCATGTATCTCTCTGAAAACTCTTAGTGAATGCTTTCATTCAGACCTTACACCTTGACTTTCGTGGCAAAACCTCGTGTTTCTAGAATCCCTCATACACAAGTATTATAATTCAACATATAAATGATTGTATTTGGCATACAGAAGTGTACATAATAAATATGTGAATACCTTTTACACCTGGGAATCCAAGAAACCCAGGGTCCCCTCTAGCACCAGGATAGCCTGATCGACCTTCTATTCCCTGCAAAACATGGAGCAGCATCTTCACACAATGAAATACATTTTATTTTTGTTCAGGATATTTAAAGCATTAGGTTCACAGAATATGCTGTAACTAGAACTATCTGTTCCACTTTTAAGCATGTTAGAAATAGTCATATTATTGTTCATATTATCCTGTAATACAGAACAGCCAAGGAAATTACATACCAAGAATTAAAAAACCCAATTCTTATTGATCCACTTAAGTCCATAAAACCTGCTTCTCATATTCATTTTGGTATTTCCTCTATTATGAGGTATTTTTATGAAAATGGCTGGGAGGGAATGCTTGTTTGGGTTTGCTGCTTGTTTTGAGATTTTGGAGGGTTTTTTAATGGGTATTATTTTCATGGTAAGAGCAGACTATCAGTGCAGTAAGAAAGAAGCAGTATTCCTTTCACTGACTTTGGGACCAGGAGGGCCAATGTCACCAGCTGGGCCCCTTGGCCCTGGGATTCCATCCGCCCCTCGGACACCTTTGCTTCCTTTCATGCTGAGAGTGGAAAGACCAGGAAGGCCTGGAAAACCAGGAGCACCTATACAGAAACATCAGAGTAAGTAAAGACTACTGCCAACAGCTTTTCACATAGTTTGTACACAACACAATGCAACATTCAATGGCTCCATAATAGTACTCGTGTTCACCACCTCAGTGATTTCCAAGGAAATATACACACTTAAAAAAAAAAATCAACAAGCTTTTCCTAGCCTGCTAATTTAATCTAAGATCAGAACTTACAGTACTCTCTAACACTACAGGTTTTTAAATATCCTCCAGTTGTAGTTAAGTCTGGAATCACAGAATCATTTACGTTGGAAAAGACCTTTAAGAGCATCAAGTCCAAGTGTACACCTAACACTGCCATGTCCCCAGTAAACCACGTCCCTAAGTGCCACTCCTGCTATCTCACTTTGTTAACAAAGTTGGGTCTCAGCTGCCCTACCAACCGCATGGGGAAAAGAAAGAAAATGCAATCAAGTGGATTCAAAAGCTTAGAGTTATTTTAATTTAAATGTCACTGCATAGATCATGTTGTTTGCAATGGTAATGCTGCATTAACTGCTAAAAGGACCTGTTTAACTGTGTAACTCTCTTGGGGGAATACCCCTTTCAACCTTGAATTCTGGATGGGCTGACTTCCACTTTTAATTATCAATATAGCCTATCAGACAAATAAGGAGTTCCAACAACACACCTGGTCTTCCATGTGCACCAGGAACACCTCTGTTCCCTTTCTGGCCAGTGACTGCCACGCCTGTGCTGCCTTGAAATCCAGGTAACCCCACCAAGCCAGGAGGTCCAACAGGTCCTTGATCTCCCTGAAGACCTTTCACACCTGGAGGCCCAGGAAAACCAGGCAGTCCCATGTCTCCTTTGATTCCTGCAAAGTGTGAATATTACATGTGGGGAAGGCTGTCAAGACAGTGAGGTGATGTGCCAACTCCAAATATGCATCTCCTATATGGCAAAGATGGAATTCAGCCCTTGCTTTTAGTACAGAGAATTCTCCAAAGCCACATTGGTACCCTGAAACAAAATAGTTTTGAGAAGACAGTACTTACAGCAAGGTATACACCACTTTTTAAAATTTAAAACCCCCACAAATAAAAAAAACTCCACTCCAGAGATTAGATGGCTCATCCCAAGGAATAAACTTGAGAGAAGGATAAACAGACTAGAGAAGGGAAAATTTATTGATGAATAAGTAGAAAAAATGCTTCTTTGTTCATAAGAACTAACAAATCCTTTTAAACTAAATCTCAGCTGGAAGCATCAATATGAATGCAACAAAATAAGAGACTATTCCAAAAGGATATGGTTCTGAAGTTGATCTTAAAGTGCTTTATTTTTACTTTTTTAAAGTAAAGCAAATGAATAGATTTCTACCAGCACTAGAAATACAAGGTAAAACCTAAAAAATGGGAAGATTCCCTTCTGTTTATCAATATAAAAGGGAAGATGAACAAAATTAAAATACAACCACCACAGCTTTCTCAAAGTATGCCTAATATTCAGAAAGATCTTTTTTTTATAAGAGCATACACTGTTAATCAAATTATATATCATAATAAAATTCAAAAGCTCTAGAATGTGCATGTCACCTTCATAAGACCACAGAAGTCAGCTTCTTTATTTCCCTTTTACAACGATCTAAACGTCACAAGTGACAACTGTAGACATTTAATATACAGGACCAAACCACTGATCAAAAGCACAGAATCACTCTTGATTTCCTCTGACACTTTTAGTGCCATTCCAAGCACCTGAAAGCAGGAGGGGACTTGATGATGGTTCTGGGGTTTAAAAATGAAGCTGTTGCTTTTTGAAAAGACAACTCACCTCTACGTCCAGGAATACCTCGAACACCTGGGATCCCTCTCCCTGGTGGTCCTGTAAAATATTAGGTCACATTGCACTCAAAATCTGAAATAATTTTTAGAAAACATCACAGTTTCCTAATATTTCACACATTTTTTCAGAAATCACTGAATCATAAGGTAGAGTTTAGTTGTATGTAAAATAAAAGGTATTATTTCCATTTCTTCAATACAAAAACACAATTTAAATTTTTATGTTTTTATTTCTAGGAAAAACTCTTATTGGTTAACCTTATTTGAGGTATATTCTACAAAAAGAAGCTTTTTCTTTTTTTCAGAGAAAAAAACAGAAAAAAAATCTGCATTTAATTTAGTTATTAAGAAAAACAGAAAAACAAATGTAAAAAATTACAAAATAAATTACATTAGCAGTGATTACTTCAAAGTTTCTATGAAAAAACTTTCTAAATACTGTGGATATCTTCTCAGTATTTTCTTGATACTAACACACAAAGAAACATTTTCAGTGTAAAATTCTGTCAGAATTCAGTGTAGGAATAAATCTATCTGAACATTGATAACAACAGGAGTGACTTTTAAATTAAAGGTTTCACAACATAAGATTCAGGTTGTGCAAGCTTTCAGTATTCATGCAGGGAAACGTGATTCCTCTTATTTTATATTCAGGTAAGACAGAAGATTCATTTGAAAGGATTTTGGTTCTTTTAATCTCTTTGAGATTAAACTCAAAAGAACTGCTAACAGCAGTACTTTGACTCTTGCAAACATGAAAATTTTTAGGTGACATTACAGCACATGGAGAATAGAGCATTTATAATGCACTAGGGTTGTTGACAGCATGTATAAAAATTACATAGAAAAACACATATAACCTTCTACTTATACACTTAGCTTTGGCTCCACAGAAGCTCTTTAGTAATGCTTCCCAAATAATCCTTGTCACTATAATTACAGCAAAATATCCCAATTGTAAAGTAGAATGGAAGTATTTCACTGGTGTTACCTGGTTCTCCCTTTACTCCTGGGGGACCAGGCATACCATCCTGACCTTGAGTACCCCTTTCACCAACAAGTCCATGTTTTCCAGGGACTCCAACAGCTCCTGTGAATTATAATGGACCACAATATAATTTTTACTTCTGTAATTTTGCAGTGAGAAGATTTGTCTCCCCTTTATTAAAATTTAATTAGCTCAGCTACGTCAAAGCAAGGGGTATCTGTGTTGGTATAGAGCAGCTTATAGCTTGTCTTGGACTTCAGTGGGGTTAACACTCCCACTATTTTCTCAGACATAATAAAGCCTTCAGTGCATGCCTCTCTGTTTCTGCATATACACACCACCTCTGAGGTATATTTTTAATTGTTTTAATTCTGTTGCTTTAGCAGACAACTACAACTCTGTGTCTTTCTACTCCAGTTAATTTTCTTTTCATCTACCTGTATCTTAGTTTATTATTGTCTTTTAGGAGGTAGAACCTGAAGAACCTAAGCCTTTCTTATAATTGTGTGGATATCACATCTTGAGACCCTTGGATATGTACTTATAAATAAAAAAGGGCAAAAAGCTTTCCAGTAGTGAAACAAAATTAAAACCTTTTGTCTCAGCTGAACTGGTAACATTGAAAAGGGGCTGTTAAAAGGAGGTAAACAAAGCTTCAAACTGAAATGAAATCTCAAATCCAGGACAATGATTTAGGAGAAATGTTATATAACATACCAGGAGGGCCTGGGACTCCCTGCTGTCCTGGGTGGCCCTGGCATCCTTTAGCACCAATATCTCCTGGGGGTCCAAGCTTCCCTGTGAGAAGAAAGAGGCAGAGGGGAATGGCATCACCACTAGATCCAGACTCAAAGAGCTTTGCTGTTGTTTCTGCTTTGGCCAGCAGCAAAAGCTCTCCAGGTGACACAAGCTGGCCTGGCTGCCCTGACCATGAAGGAGCTATTGAGGTTTACAGCAGTCAGTATAAATCAGTGTGCCACCCCCAGGCACCCTGTGCAGCTGGGGGAACTCTGTTCTTCCACAACCATGTCACCAGCTCACCATCTCTCCAAAAGCACCCCATACCTGGGATTCCTGCACCTCCAGTTTCCCCTCTGATCCCATGAGGTCCTGGTACTCCTGTAAGTCCTGGATGACCCTCAGAACCCTTTTCTCCTTTGCTGCCAAAAACTCCTGGGGGACCTGGATCTCCCTGAGAAACAGTTGCATACACAGAGGTAAAGAATCACAGTGAAGAATAGAAAAATCACATGCAATTTTAAAGGTTAAGTACATGTAATCATGTTACATTAGAGTTTTCAGACAAAAAACAAAGCAGACTGAATACGAGATCTTCTCATACCACTGATCTTTAAGACATAGCTAAGATCTATTTTAACATTTACAAACCAAGTTGTTTTTAGATATTTTCCCCAGCACACAGATTTCCCTTCAATTTTATTCCACCAGCTCTTTTGATCCAAACAACCATTCCTTAGGTAATATGCAGCTACAGAAAATACTGAAATGCATTTTTTTCCCTTGAATTCCTAGTGACATTTTGACAGTAGTCTCATTGGGCTAACTTGCTGATACTGAAAATAAACAAATCATTTAGACAGATCATAGGACACCTAGTGGAATTTACAGCCTCAGACACACATTTCAGATAATCTCATAGGTAAAACAACTTCCAGTTATTCAACAACCAGAACACATGGAGTTAAATTATCCAATTGATCTAACTTAAAAATACTGGTTTGTTCTTAGCAATGTATATATAACCTAACATATATTGAATGTAATACACATTACTAAGAAAAAATAAATCTTGTGCAAGGATATTACCAGACTATCAAAACCAAACAGTACAAGTTTAGATTACAAAATATTTGCATTTGCTAAGATTAGGTTTTGATGCACTTTTTAACATCCTTGTTCTTAATGAATTAGGAACTTTTACAGAAAGCAAGTTACTTCAAGTATTCCATCTTTATAAATAAGAAATTCTTACAGAAAAGAAGTGAAATATAATGAAATAAAAAATTTCTCCTGAGTAATGACACAACAGAATTTTCACATTTCTTACCACTAACAAATCATCTATTTCTGCAAACTCTGCAGCTCTTGCTTACATGTTGCTGTTCTGTTTATACAATCAAAAGGCTCTGCCTCTAGAAAGGGGAAAATTATTTTTCCACTTGCTTTATACCTTTGGACCAGGTTCTCCTGGAGGCCCAGCAGATGGGTACCCAGGATCTCCTTTGTCACCTGGAAAGCCACCATAGCCTGGTGGACCAGGGTCACCTGATGGTCCTGGAAAGCCTGGAGATCCTTTCTGGCCTTTTGGACCTGGAAAAAATACAAATTCTGATACTATTCTTAAAAACACCATAATTGCATTTCACACCTTATGATTTGTGAGCTAATGCTCATATATACACAGATATTAATTTAAACTGTGATTTTATTTCTAAAAAGAGGTTCTTACACATAACAATATATAAATTAAAGAATTTAGATAGAGAGGGAGAATTGCATTCTGCAAGTCAAGCAAATGCTGGAGTGAAGATAAGTCTATGGATACTAAAGATTAAATCCCAGTCTAAATATTGTGTGGTGTGCTGACAGTAACAGCTCAGACCTGTGCAAATGTTTCTATAGAGCTCTATGAATTTGTAATATGTCTTGAGAGAAAATGACCTGGAATTCCCATGTCCCCTTTGTCTCCGAGTGCACCTGGGAATCCTTGTCCTCCAGGAATCCCTGGAAGACCCATAAATCCTTTGGCTCCTGCAAGATGAAGAAATAAATGTCATTTTCTCATGTTTGCTTTAGACACCAGCTGGATGTTAGAGCTGTCATGGATACAAAATCCTCTACCAAGCACCTTCTTTTGGTGTATTACTATTTTATAGATAATCAACATGGAGCCTTTTGCTCCAGACACAGATTAAATTATCACTATTGTTTTCAGAATGTCATGGAAATAACAAATACCTTATGCATCAACATTAAGGTTTGTGCCACAGCAGTTGGGGCAGCCACTGCAATATATTTTAGCTGAATTTGATCAAGATCATGAATTTGTATTTACACATTGGACTCTCATTGCTTGAACTGCAGTTCAGTTTGTTCAATGCACAGAAACTAATCACATTATTACTTACTCATTATGGATTTCTCATGACTACTATATAATAAAAAGCTCCTGAGTATGACCTAAGCAATCCCCCCCCATGCACTTACCTTGAGATTAATTTAGCTGAATTAGTGCTCAGTTTAATGACTAAAAGATCCAGATGCATCTAGAATGTTCTTTGAACATTCTTTTTAAACGCCAGTGTGCCAGTGCCTGACATTTTTAAACCTGCTTTTCATTGGAAATCTGCTAGCTTTTGAAATACAAGTCAAATATGTAGGTTTTGAAAAGGAAAATACAATTAATTTGAAATTAAAAAGAAAAACCTAAAATATTTTTTGTGTAAAATTGTAATATTTTAGAATTAATTTTTAAATAATATTGCAAATTCAAACTTCTTTTTACTATCAGAAAAAATCATTTTTATTCATTGGCTTCATCAGCTTTTAGACTTTATTGTTCTTCAGGATTTAATATCATTTTCTCTTTGTCATCCCAAACAATGGTCTATATTTGAAAGACAACAATGAACATTTGGTGATAGCTGCTATGACTTTCCAACAGCAGCTTTTGAAATTGCTCAGTTTCAGAATTCTCAGGAAAGCTTGAGAGTTAATAGAATGTAGTGCTGCTTCTGGAGCCAAGTTGGTGTGCCTTGGAGCAGCAGTGTCTCCTTGGGCACAGTAATTTTCAATATAAATATTCCATACCTGGTAGGCCTGGTATTCCTTCAGACCCATCAACACCTGGGGCACCTTGCACACCAACATCTCCTTTTTCTCCCTTTACACCCATTCGGCCTTGAACTCCTAAAATGAAGTTTCATTTAAAAAATATTACAAAACAACATCTTAGAATGTAAGTTTTCTACAAAGGTTAAAATTTTATAACTCTTTAAGCTAATGAAACAGAAGTAGAGCATAGGATTTTCACTCTGAACACACATAAGCAAAACACAAGCTCAACTCTAACACCTTCTGTACTTCTCATGTGCAGACAGCAGAAAATTCCTGAAAGCATCCAAGGGAAAAAATGGATACAAAAACCCAGATAGTATTAGTTAAGCATGTACAGCTGATACAGAGAGTCCATATTAACACTGCAAACAAAGGAGTTCTTCTGGCAGTCAGGTATTTCAGAGCAGCTTTAATGTCTTTGCAATCCAGCATCTGGTTGGTAAGTGCAGCCATTTCTGTGCTCACAGGATACTAAATGTGTAAAAACATGAATGTATAGCATATGTGTAAAGAAGCCTCCTGGTACTACTGATATATTATTTAGCATTAAAATAAGAGCTTTTTAAAGGAATTAGGACTTGTTGAAATTGAACTGAATATTCAATGTAATATTCAACTATCCCATAAATAAGAAGGCAGTTCTAGTGTTTAGCAATAATTATTTCAAAACCATGTGAGTACTCTCAGCAGTAGAGTCAGTTTATTCCATATTCTAGACTCCACTGCAACTGCAAAACAAATGACAACCCTGACTAGTTTTAATGACAGAACAATGAATGTGTACCTTTTAAACCTCGTTCTCCTCTGTCCCCAATAACAACCAAGGTCTCAGATGGTCCAGGAAAACCTTTATCACCTGGTTCACCTTTTTCTCCAAGAAACCCTTTTGTTCCCTTTATTCCTGGAAAGCCAGGAGAACCTGCAACAAAACAGAGTGAAATTTTCTGAAGACACTTGACTAGATGATATAATAAAGGAAACTAGATAATGCCAATCTTCAAGAGCAATTGTAATTTACATATGAAAATATACATTCCAAGTTAACAAATTAGCTTAACTGCTCTGATCAATAAAACACATACAAGTACAGATTATGGCAAGAGATGGAAATTATTTCTTATAGTGAATAAACATATAATTTTGTGTCTGTTAAATAAATATAATAATGGTATCCACACAGGATGAAAAAAAAAAAAACCAGCAGAAAGGCTCTCTGCTTTTTATTGAGCAAATCACCAGCCACTTAAAAAAAATAAAAAGAAAAGATGGTAAGTCAAAACTGCTGAAAAATATGATGATGTCATTCATTCTGTAGACTGCACATATACAGAGAAGATTTACCAAGACTCGAAGAAATTTCAGTAAAACATCTGTACTCCAGAGGGATAATATACACAAGAATGGATCCCAAGACTAACTTGAGCATTGAAATTCCTGTATTCTAAGTAATAATGAAGGCAGATACAGTGGTCACTTGCCTCTGATTCCTGGGTTGCCTGGTCTTCCAACCATGCCAGGGGGTCCAGGAATTCCTAACAGTCCCATTACACCTGGATCTCCCCTTGCACCTGTGGAATTGAAGCAATAGGACCATATTCATTAGTATTTGATCAGATAAACAGAACATTACTTCAGAAAACTACACTTATGCCTGTCATTTCACTGTTTATTGCTTATTTTATTTTTTCTCTATTTCTGTAACTGTCCAAGCCAGTTTTCCCACCTTTAACCATAGGATCATGATTTATAATCCCCAAATTACCTAAATTAGTAGGTGCCACAGCTGCTACCAATGAATGAAACAGCTAACACTAAGGATAATGTATCTGAGATACCCACACAGGGATGAGAGACTGGTCATGAGATGTATGGGAATGACATTCATTCCTGGCTCAGGAGTCAAAGACCAGCTGTGGAATAACAACTCCCTCAAATGCCATCAGAAGTCTATGTTTGCATAACTGAGTCAAGTGCTACATGTTTATCAAAAGCTTTACAAATTCTCAATATAAAAAAGTATGTTCCATCTCCTTCTCACAGGGTAATGATTTGATATTAAGGAAAAATCTTTGTTAGAAATAAGAAGCATTGAATGACTGATTATTTTTTATTCTTCAAAACAAATTTGAACATTTTTCTGAAAGACAAAAATCAACCAAACCAACCCAATAGGGACCACTTAGCTTACTTAAAGTTAGCTCTGGTTAGTGACAGAGCTTGATCTGACTCAACTCTGTCAGACTTGAGATCTGAAATTTTAAAAAAAAGAAGATGGCATTACAAACTATTTGTTTGAAAAGGGATGCTGAGTAAGAACTAAACACTTTGCACTTCCATTGTTCTGGGAGAGCTGCTTTGGATATTACCTATTTCACATCCTACTGCAAGGACATTACTGTATAAAAAACTATGTAAAACATTGTTCTCAGAAAACTATTACAGAAAATTCCATACTCTGTCAAGAGATCTTCAAGATAGGCTCATCATTTAAGGAGGAATAATTTATTATTTTTCCACAAAATCTCAAAGAAAAATGAATACTGTTGAGGGAAAAATATTTCAGCATCTTCAGCATGGAAAAACATGACCTTTTTGCACACCCTTTTGCTAAACACCTTTCTGCAAAGACTCAATTGCTATATCAAAATAAATATTTGAGGAATCCTTACCTGGCAAACCAGGGATTCCTGGCCTTCCAGACTGTCCCTTGGGACCAGGCAATCCCACATTTCCCTGCAGGCCTATTAATCCAGGTTCCCCAGGCTTTCCATAGACTCCTGGGATACTCAAACCAGGAGGACCCAGGTTTCCTTTTGAACCTTGTAAACCTCTTCCTCCTAAGAAAAGTGCAGGACACTGTAATATGGTAGATCTGTCTAAAAAACAAACCTTCCTCTCTATCTTTACATCATGAGCATGAAACTCTTCTTGAACTCTGCCTGTTTGAGGCTAAACATGAGATCTATAAGGCAACAGACACACTCAGAAAATCTTGCAAGGACTGTGGGTTTGGCTTTTTGAAAAGAAAAAAACAGTGAGAGTAGACAAATCTGTTATTTCTCAGGAAAAGAAGAAAAACTCAAACCTGGAAACTCTACCAATTTTCCATTAATTCTTTAAAAATATTTTTTAAAAAAATCCTTTTGAGATCATATATAGGAGAAGGAATGTGCTGCATACCTGAGTGGCTGAGTGGCTTTTTTTTAAAAAAAGAAAATCATATGCAGTACAGACAGGTACTTTTGGGACCCTAAATTGTTTTCTTACCTAGCTGAGGTCTTCCTTTCTTTTATTTCTTTATCAATCCCTTTTGTACAACAGAATCTAAGTTCAGTCCCACAGGGGAGACATGACTGAAATACCCTTTTTACTGTGGAATTTGGATCAATTTGTGATTACTCTTTATACTGTCTGGTGGAATCTGAACCTTTATCTATCTTAATCAGTGTTTCCTCCCATCTACAGAAAGAGCATCTTTTAAATGGACTCATGTTTTCTTGCATACTATTCTACAACCAATATCCAGAAACAATTTCAGCTCCCTCATGTCATTGGAAGGCAGAAACAAAGCCCACACTCACTCAGCCAAATGGCATTTTTGGGTAAGAAAGTCCTACCTGGTGGGCCTGTAGCTCCCTGACCACCTGGCAAACCTGGCAGGCCAATAAGACATTCAGCAGGTTTCCCTGGAAAACCTGGGTCTCCAGGAACTCCAGGTGAGCCACGATCTCCTAAAAGACATGAGAGTGGATTCACAACCAAATTAAGTTTTAAGATTTAAGTGAACATTGTTTGACTTGGTTTTCCTTAAAATAACTTGCTGTGCTCCCTGAGCTTCACTGGAAACATTACCTCTTAGGCCATCTTCACCATCATGTCCAGGATGCCCTGGTAGGCCTGGGAGTCCTGGAAGTCCATCTTCACCTCTTGAGCCAGGACTGCCATGAACCCCTGGTGAACCCATTCTTCCTGGCTCTCCAGGAATAACCACACCTGGCTCACCCTGCAACACAGAGACAAATGCAAACAATCCTCTCTGCTTTGCAAATCTGCCAAAATATTTTTTCCACCGTGGGAATAATGACCTTATTTTATTAGAGTAAATCTCCTTATTCCCTTTGGATCTTTCACACTCTAATTTCTAATGGCTTCAATTCAGTACACCACTGGGATGCTCCTTATTGGCCAGCTCAGGAATTCAACTAGACAGCTTTTAAACTTTGTCTCCTAACCCTAAGAAGCTGCTACTGAGCAGTGCAAGACACTTCCCTCCATTTGGTCTTTAATGCATTGGAATGCCTTCTGCAGCTGTGAAAAGCTTTGGTTATCTACCTTAAAGGGGAGGTGAAGTTTGTACAAAAATAACTTTTCCTTTATTTTTATAACATAGTCATATTTTTTTATCAAATTATTTATTTAAATGATGAAGGTCAGCACCCAGATATGTCTCAATATTCAGTCAGGTGTTGGGGTTTTGAAAAATCACTCTTTTGAAAATTGTTTTCCATGAAGACTCGTTTTATCACAAGTGCCCCAAGTGCATTCCCCGATTGGAAAGTTTGAATTAGTAGGTTTTTTTAACTGAATGAACTGCTGGTTGTTTTGAGTACCAGCAAATCAATATGTTAATAAAGCAGGTCAGTAGACCTGAGCTTATACCAGTCACTAATGATGTACTTGGACCAGGGAGGCCACTTCACATCCAGATGTTCTGTGGCATCAAATATGGATTAAATAGTTAAAAAAAATTCACAATTTCAACCCCCTTCCTTCATCACATCAAAAAACACACAAAAGAAGCACATATGGGCACACAGAGACAAAAAGAAATGCCACGTTTTCAAACCATTTAGGTGTTTAATATTCTGTTCAAAATGGAATCCTAATTACAGAGTAGTTAAGAATCAGTAGATTAGCTTCTATTAATCAGCAAGAGTGGCTGCAGTATTACCTCCAACCTACTTTCTTCATGCTTCAGTTCAAGAGAGCACTTGCTTAAATGAAATACATACTTACTTGTCAATGACCTCCATCAAATAAATGCTTAATTGGATTTCTGAACAGGCATCTTTTCAGCAGCTATGGCCTTAATTTTTTTGCTGTAAGCAATGCAATATCCTCCTTGTGGTCTCAAAGCTGAAGTAGGAAAACATCCCAAACACTTGGAATTCTGAAACGTTATATTTGGATCTAAAATTTTGGCTTGAGCCCCTTTTTATAGAAAGAATTTAATTTTGTAGTTTGTGCATAACTAGTCAAGAAATAAAGGAATTCCTACATTCCTTACATTTTTTAAAATTTATTTGCTCAGTATAAAATCTAATGAACGGGACCTATGGAAAAGTCTGTGCTGTATTTCTAACCAAACCTTTTGTCCTGGTTGTCCTAGATTTCCAGCTCGGCCTGGATCTCCAATCTTTCCTTCACAACCTGGTGGCCCTCTGCCTCCTGCAAGTCCTTTTTCTCCTGCAAAAGGAATTGAATGGCAATGCAGATGCTTTATTTTACAAAAGGGTATTTGCATGTGTGCAGTCATGAGCCTTTGACACTAATGGAGCTTACATGAGCTGAAGGGAGCATTGGTGAGGCTGCACCTTGAGTGCTGTGTCCAGTTCTGGCCCCTCATTTTGGGAAGGACTTTGGGACGCTCGAGCGCGTCCAGAGGAGGAGAGGGGCTGGGAACACAAACCCTGTGAGGAATGGCTGAGGGAGCTAGGGGTGCTCAGCCTGGAGAAAAGGAGACTCAGGGGTGACCTTATCACTCTACAGCTCCCTGAAAGGTGACTGTGGTCAGCTGGGGTTGGTCTCTTTCTCCAGGCAGCAACTGACAGAACAAGAGGACAAAGTCTGAAGCTGCACCAAAGGAAATACAAGTTGAATATTAAGAAGAAATTTTTCATGGAAAGAGTGATAAAGTACTGGAATTGTCTGCCTGGGGAGGTGGTGGAGTCACCATCCCTGGATGTGTTTAAAAAAAGACTGGCTCAGGCACTCAGTGCCAGGGTTTAATTGAGGTGTTAGGGCACAGGCTGGACTCAATGGTCTTAGAGGTCTCTTCTAATCTAGTCCTTCTGTGATTTTGTGGACTTTGCATGAGGAATGGCCAAATTTACAGTACTGAAAATGCTTTCTATTACCTGCTCAATAGAGCAGGTATTGTATTGAACATAACCAAAATTGATCAAAAGGAAAGCACTGACACTCATACAGCTCTGTCTCTGTAACACACATCCAGGTAAAGAGAATCCATCTGAATTAAGTGCAGCACTCAGATGAGATAGCTGCACCTGTTTGGGCAATATTCCAGAATGCATCAATGTCTTTTAACATATTTCCCTACCGTCAGCTTTGATAATCGATACTCTGAAATACCTCAATATATTTCAAACTTGCAATTTCTAAGACTTGAGGCAGTAAATTACGAGACTGCTAAAAACGCTTATCTGTCTGTTTATTTATTTAACTTGCTAATTATTTTAAGGTATACATAATTTTTTTTTTTGGTTTTGCTTTTTTTTAAGAAAAACCAAAAACAGTATTTTACCTTTTGGACCTGGGTTTCCAGGAAACCCAAGTCCTGGAAAGCCTGTGTCACCTGTTGGTCCTGAATGTCCTGGATCACCTGGCTGACCTCTTGTTCCAACCCTACCTGTACAAAGAAAATAACAAACTGTGAATTGTCTTACCACAGAACATCAACTTGTAAGATTAAGTATGTTGTAATTTATCATTATTAATAAGGACATAACTGTAGCTTATCTTAGAATTTAGACCCTATTTTTCCACTGCAGGTTTTTACAGATAAAATGCTAATTGCATTCACAGTACAATAGCATGTATAAGCTTGTTAATTTTTATGCAATCTGGCCAAATTCTAGACACCTGCAGCCACAAATCTTCCCCTTCTTGAGAGGTTACAAACACATGTCATAGGGGTGAGGCTTGAAACAGAAGCAACTAAAAGAACAGAAGCTATCATAAAACTGTCAAAAAACTTCCTGTGCTGTTGAGGACAGTTTAAGGACAAATACTCTACAAAACCCAAGCAAAGATGCCTTAAGTTAACCAGTCTCTGATTTTAACTGTTTTACTAATTTAGTGCTGTACTCACCAGGCACTCCTGGGGGTCCAGGTAAACCCTGTGGTCCCTGAGGTCCTGGCAATGCAGGTAATGGAGCTGCCC
This sequence comes from Thryothorus ludovicianus, assembly GCA_013397245.1. NCBI lineage: Eukaryota > Metazoa > Chordata > Aves > Passeriformes > Certhiidae > Thryothorus > Thryothorus ludovicianus. The sequence continues at coordinate 1,334,033 of VZTB01012905.1, read as the reverse complement.
TTCTGGTCTCTCCTTTCAGACCTTCAGCAAATACATTATAAAATATAACATGGGTATATAGTTTGGCAATATGTAATATCAAGCATTTAAAAATATTAGTGATCAATCTTGGCTAAAAATGTAGTCTTCTACAGTTTCCATAATACTGAAAAGCCAATAGGCTTTGAAAAGCCTTCACATCCTGACTTCATTAAGCAAAATGAACGCAGTCTTCCTCTCACCCCTCCTGCAGTCCAGTGAAGACCCAGAAAAGGAAGCAGAAAGTCACCAGGAAAATGATGCAATTGCAAAATGCTTAAATCTGCAACTCCATGTCATAAAGACTCAATGGGCATTATCTTTAAGCAACCTTGATGACATCTACCATTCAGCTGAGCTCTTCCAGATTATGCTTGCCTGTAAAGACCTACACTGGTATGTTTCCAGCAGTCAAAAATTATTATGCCTTCTACATTTAACCCTGCTGACTCTGTTTACAGTAATGATGACAACTAGATGCATATTTGAATACTTTTTGTTTCCACAGTGAGGACAGTCAAGCACTGGAACACATTGCCCCAGAGATAATGTGCTGTCTTCATCTTTGGAGGTTTTCAAGGACCAGTTGGATAATGCCTTGAGTAACTTGGTCTGATCTCATAGCTGTCCCTGTGCTGAGATGAAATTCAGACTGTACAGAGTCCCTTCCAACCTCAAGTATCTTATCACCCTAAGACTTTTGCCACTATCTTTGGAGGGACCAAAGTTGGGATAATGCTGTGGAAGCCCCATGGCAAGGAGAGGTTTCCCATTTTTCTTAAACTATGTCTTTGATTTCAATGTATCTCTGCAATTTTAATCAAGTACTCCTTAACTTAGGTAAAACACAGTAAAATAGGGAAGTTACAAACCAGCTTCTCCAGGTAATCCAGGTGGTCCAGGTATTCCTTTAGAGCCTTTAAATCCTCTTACTCCTTGTGGTCCATAACCTGGCAGTCCAGGAAGCCCCGTTTCTCCAGGAAGCCCAAGTCCACCAGGCAATCCAGGTAGTCCTCTATCTCCTTTTGATCCAGCCAATCCCTAGTGATTACACATGTATACCAAGCATTACTTGCTTTCCACACCAACTTTCATAACAAAATGCCCATTTCTCTGACTATAATCTTGTATTATATTTTACTAACAGAGGAAGTCTGAATCAGTTTCTCTGATTCACTTGTGATTAAATGAATATACATTTGAATATCAATGGTAACAAAGAGAGGGCTATTAAGAAGGAAATACTTCAAATAAATACAATTGCCTGATTTTTTCCAATCACTGTGTTGTTTCACTGTCCACTTTACTTTGATTTAACAACACATTTGGCAAACAACCCAAATCCACCTCAGCTCTGACTCCCCTTGAGTACTGTGGATTCAGGTCATGAGACAGTTGCATCTCAGTCATGTCAACAGTTTCTCAGCCAACATAACAAAAATAATTGTTAGTTTTTGATTCTGCTGAGCTCTGCCCTAACAATTCTGGTTTTATGGTCAGTTCTCACTGAAGATTAACCCATAAAGACTGAACAGGAAGTATTTGAATTATTAAGCATTATAAATAATCAGGAAAATACTTTTAAAAAAGATTTTATTCATCGTAGAAATCCAACAAAATCCTCCAGTATCAATATCCAAACTAGCACCTCACTACACTGCTGAGGTTTTTCAGCAATTTGCACCTACACTGGCCTCATCTCTCTCTGGTATTACATCAGAATATTTCCTCTCCTTTCATGCATATTGGTTGCTACAGTTGAGGACAGTACCCTCAGTCAGGTATGGGATATCAGCTGAAATATCTGCATAGATTAAACAGATTGTTGTGCAAGATCAAACACTGACTTAGGTTTCCATGACTTCCATCTGAATTGCAAAAGTGCATACCCACCTCTTCACCTTTAGAACCCTTGGATCCTTTAGAGCCAGGTCTTCCCAGAAATCCAGCTGAACCTCTTCTTCCTTTGTCTCCCCTGGCTCCTGGATCTCCTCGCTCACCTTTTGGCCCTTCTGGATATACATATCCTGGCTCACCTTTTGATCCTTTACGTCCTTGATCTCCTCTAAAACCTGGAGGTCCCTAGAATAATGAAAACAAATTCAGTGCTAGATGTATGCCATCTGTTTCCACGTTTTCTTTTCTTTTTTTTTTTCTTAAATTAAATATCTCAGAGGGGTTCTCCCTATTCTCATTTTTATCCTCTGTAATGGCACTCTTCAATGAACAGGTTTTGGGTTTTTTTGACTTTTCTTTTTCTCCTGCCTTTACTTCTTTTGACATGACTACCATTTAATTTATGCTACTACAAAGCAGGAATAATGTAACATAATTTAATGAGTAAGACCATGGCACAAAAAGAAGGACCAAACCTAGTTAGAGATTTCTCCTCCACATAGGAATATTTCCCCAGGGACACTCTAAGTGCCATAGCATAAGTGCCCTCTCCCTTCTCTCTCCCACAGGTTACAAAGTGGGTGCACTATCCCAGCTGAAAGCACACTGGCCTCTGGTGATCTTGGGCACATGAACTCTTAGGGGGCTCCTGGCAAAGCCTATTAGCAGACTCATTCTGCATCTGTACAGCAAACAAAAACTTGTGCATGATTTTTTATTGCACAGCACTGGCTGTACTTTCCCGTAAACAATTACTACTACAGGCACAAGTTAGCACGACCAAATGACACATGTGGCAGCAGGTGGCAGACTTCCCTCTTCATAACATTTCCCAGGAGGGAGTGTCCTTTGCAACCCTGAAGAGGGTATGATGAGAATCAAGTTTCTCTGTACAGCTGGGGCTTTAGCAACTCCTGAGTATGCTGGAAACAACAGAAGTAAGAAGTCTGACAAAGATCACAGCACCCAAAAATCCATATATCCTTTACAGCCACTGCCATGATTATTGATTTATGAAAAGGAACCAAAGGCAACCGTAGCATACCCATACCAGACAGAACAAGCAATCTCAGCACCATGAAATGCAGCACAGGTTCATCACACAGGTGTTTATTTACCTGTCTCATTGCCTGGGCTAACTTGCTGCACTGAGCAACCAGGCTCATGTAAAGCTGAGTGAGCCATACATCACATTCTCTGCCTTGCCTCCCATGCTGACACATTCATTACTACAGGAAAAAAACCTGTAGACATCATCCAGTATGACCCTGCCTATAACACTAGCCATGAGGTTTCTGTGAAATATTTCTTGTAGGATCTGACTGTTAATCTGAAAAACCAGTCTTACTTGAGGCCCTGGAAACCCTGGTGTTCCTGGAGAACCTGGAGAACCTTTTGGACCTGTTGTTCCTTCTCTACCTGCAAAAGAAACAGTGTATTTTGTCAGAAAAATGAAAAAAAGGACATGGATTTTGACAAGCTCCAATAACTGCACCCAGTGTTCAATGTTACACTGACTACTCATCATAGACTGAGCTGGCTTCAGGCTGCACCTAAAGTCTATCAGCACTCTGAGTTCCCATCTCTCAGCCTGTGCTCATATCAGCACCAGGCTCTCACACTCACCACCACCTCAGGGCTAGTTCAAGGACTGCAGACACGCCCACACCTGATTTTAATACTAAAAGCAAAATCATCTGCACTCCTACTATCCTGTTAGGAACAAGGTAATTTACCAGGCATGCCATCCTGACCACGAGGTCCAGGAGAACCAGGAAGACCAGGCATTCCTGGAATGTAGCTACAATCAGTACACACAGGAGCATCATCACCTAGAATGAAAATAAATCATTAGTTGCTTCACAGCCAGTAATCTTCAAGCTTAACTAATGTGCTACTTAGTTTGTTATAGCAAATACTTTTTGGCCAAGAGTGGTAGAATCATGGCCTTAGTTTTGTTGGAAGATCACTTCTAACACAGTACTAAGTTATCTGTGGTCAAAAAGTCAATCAGAACTGACTGCAATTAATTGAAAGGACAGAAACATTTGGTTTAAATCTCTTGATTTTTTCAAGTCAAGTTTTAGCAAACAATTTGGATATGGTCACTTTACTGATAAGCCAGATTCTCTCAAAAGAAATAAGGGACATATGCTTCATCTCTCAGCCGCTCTGTAATAGTCAGGATCATTCTAATGATCCTGACTATTACAGAGGGCAAAGGGCAAAGAGATTCAGCAGCTCCTGTGGGTGGAAGTTGCAGCTTCTTTCAGAGACGAACTGTCAGCAAGAACATAACAACAGAGAGTACAAAGCCCTACCAATCTGAAGTAACTGCTTGTTCCAGTGAAGATCTACACCCTGCCACAGCTCTTTACAGCTGGTGTGCAGCACTGGCACATCACTGCTCTTTTAGTTGATGTAAAGGAAGCAAGGCATCTCATTATCCCTAATAAATGTTCTTAAAACTCTGAACTCAGCAAATGATTTAAAATGTAAATTAAATTTTAAAAAAATCTAATGACAATCCATGAAGATTACTGCATTGTACCATCTGCTTTGGAGTGACAGTTATCTGAAACTGACCTCTCATGCCAGTATCTCCTGGAGGTCCTGGAGGTCCTGTACACCCTGGCTCACCAGGGACTCCTGGGAGGCCAGTTCCAAATGTTACTCTACCTGTTAATGAAATGAGTGTGGCACCATTACATCACAGATTATTCAGACAATTCTATACTTGCTAAGGGAGAAAAAGTTGCAGGGATATGCTGGAAACAGTATTCTGATCCTCATGGACCCCTTCCAACATGAGATACTCAACAGTTCATTTAAAAGAGAGAGCTACTTGGAAAAATCCAAAAGACCTGCAACTAGAAGTACCTGGTTCTCCTGGAGGACCTGGTAATCCAACAGAACCAGGCCTGCCAATAATACCAGGCAGTCCTGGAGGGCCTACAACAGACAAACCACTTTGTCCTTTCTCTCCTTTTGCTCCTCTTGGGCCAGGAAATCCTGGGGGACCTCTCAGACCAGGTCTTGACACACCTAACCAAAGGGGAAAAAAAACACAAAAATAGAGTTAAAGTCATGGCATTTCAAAGCTAAGTAAGTACTCAATAGGGTAAGTGACAGACAAACACACCAAGTTCATCCCACAAATCTTTTTTATCTTGAAATATATTAAAGTGAGAATTTAGAGACATTTAAAAATTATCTTTAACCTAAGTACTTGGCCCATCAAAGCTTTTGGGTGACAATTTTTTAGCACTTAGAGGTATTTTTAAAGTCATCTGAAATTAATATTTGACAAACCTGATTCAGTGTAACAGACAGGAAGAACAATGTATTTTATTATTGCATATACCTGGTCTACCAGCAGCTCCAGGAGGACCCTGTGGCCCTACAAAAGCAAGATATTAAAAACTTGAGTTAAACCACTCTACACTCTACAAAATCACTATTCAATAGCATTGAATACAAACTTTGATCTTTTGCATTTTAGGCTTAAAAATTAAAATGGCAACTTGGTTTTGCCTAAGTAGGCATCTACCACTCATGCAACTGTTGTATACTGGTAATCATTTTTAAGGGTAAATGATGCTATAAATCAAAGTCTCAGGATACATTTCAAGTCAGCAATTAGATGTGAGTTTAGGAAATAGTCTTGTAAAGGCAGAAGAAGGCTGCTCGAAATGCAGTCTGCAATAAGCCTTATGAGTGGACTGTTCTTGCTACAGGACTGTAATTTTGATGTCCCACTCACCTGGCATGCCACGTTGACCTTTTGGTCCTGGAGGTCCGGGGGCTCCTTCATCCCCTTTTTCACCAATCACATAATCATAATACTCAGTCTCAAGAAAAGAAAGAGTTGCAAGAATTAAGAGAGAAGCACAGTACCTCACACTGAACACTTGATTAAAGCAATGTTTTGATCCCATTCATAATTTTGATGTTCTGACACCAGAAGACCTTACTAATTACAAGCAACCAGAAATCATAGTTATTAGCAGCAGTGTTTTTTTTTTTTAGTACTCTGTCAATATCACAAACACTTCAGCTTTTTACAAAGCTATTTCTTCTGAACAATTTAGGCAGAAGGTTTCCATTAGGTGCACACAGGGCGTTTAGGAAAGCCACTAGGGAGACAGCATGACACAGGGAAATAGAACTCATACCCACTCTTGCTTTCTTCAAATAATGTTCTTAGGATATTAAAATTAAGGCCCCCTGTTCTGCAAGTGATTAGAAATTGGTTTAAATATTAACTCCTGTGAATTTTTGTACTGTTCTTTGACAGTCCAATCTCCTGCCAAAATTGCTGGATCCAGGTGAGGTCTAACCAAGCAGATACTGTATACAGTTCCATATGAAGGAAGATCTCATCTGTGTAAGAATCCCAGCAATATCAGTGCTTAGCAAAAGCCATGCCTGATTAGAGCATCACAGGACATCCATTATTGCCTCATGCAAACAATTTGGATTATTCTAATGGTTTAGAAAAATGATATACAAAGGTAATTTACACTTACTCGACCACAAGCTCCAGGTGGGCCAGGGTTTCCTTTCATCCCCTTCATCAGAGAACAGAGATAGGTTTGTTCATTAAAAACAATATATGGAATGTTAATTCAGTACATTGCTCAAAACATTAAACAAAACAACTGTTCCTGACTAATCCTGCACCATCTCGTCTCTGTTCCTTACACAATTATTCAGCTGCATACACCAAAACCTACAGGAACTCACCAGCAGACATAAATGGACACCAGTTCAAACACATGCTTTGTTTCATCTAACCCATTCCCTATCCCATGATACACTTACTTGTCATCTCTTAGGCCAAGTGAAACATATTATATACACAGTGATAAATAAAATTATATAATAACCCCTAAACATACCTTATGCTCATGCTCAAAAGCTATAACAAAACTGATGGACAATACCTTAGCTCCTTGCCTTCCAGCCAGTCCTGGCTTGCCCTGTTCACCCTTTTGTCCCTGCAAGTGACAGTACACAGTTTCATAAGGATTAATCTTTTAGTAGTGACAACAGTAAGATCTAAAATGTAAAGCTTTACTCTCTCGTGGTGAAGGCAAAGTGAATGAAACTTGCTCAGGAGAAGAAACTGCAGTGAAAGACCAGTTTGAGCTACAGCTCCATGTCTGTAGGAAAAGCTGCAGGTGTCCCATCCAAACCTGCATTTATTACAGCACACTCCAACACTCCCAAGGGGAAGTTGCTCTGCATGACATGAGTGTAGGAGTCTCTGATCTGTTCTCCCTCTGCAAACAATTTCTGAAGGGGAGAAACTTAACACAATGCAAGACTGTCCCATTCAACAGAACCCTCTTAGTCTGTGGGATGGTGCTGGTCTCAAGAGGTGTCAGCAGCACCAGGAGGGAGAACACTGCAGACTAAGGCTTTCTGCAAGTGAATACAGGCAAGGGACAGGGATTTCTTGGAGGCTCACTGCTAGTGAGTAAAGCTGAAATGGGAACAGAGCAATGACACGTCTTTGTCATGACAGAAAATTTTCTTTCAGTTATCTGAGGCAGTAGAGCTTTGTGGTCTGTTATTCAGTGTTCTTTGTCAGACTGGGATGTGTTTAGACTGGCTGTGAAGGTCGTTTTAGCATGACAAAGATGATGTTATAGTAAGATACATATGCAGTGAGCTATTCTGGCAATAAGAATTTTGGTAAGATATTTGTAAGGTCACTGCGACTCTAATGATGTGAAAGTAGGGATGAAGTAAAAAGAACTGATATTTAACCAATTTAATACAGGATTTCAAACACATTTGAACAACTCCAACTTTTAAATTAGTACACAAATGAAACTCTTTTGCAACTAAAATGGCATATTTTAAGAACTGCATGTTGACAAAACGATAGTTTAATAGCTATCAGTCGTCTTGTTCCAGGCCAAGACTGCCATGACCCTGACAATAACTTTTCTTCAAAAAACAATGTCTTTGATCCTAGTGATTAAAAACTATTAATTTCTCTTCTCAATTTCTGTTAAAGGGAAGGCATAACACTTTTGCAAAAATTTCAATGTGACTAACCAGAAAAAACTCAGTAGAATAATTTTTTTTAACTTGGACTGTGTCTCAAACTCATTAGACAGTCAGCAGCAAGCAACAGGTCTTTTTACTTGACATGGAAACAATGACATCTTTCAAGTGAGCCTCTGTCTCCTGCACATAAATCTGTGAGGACATGGTATGTTCCAAGGCCATCTGCATGAAGGAAATGTTTCAGTGTATGCAAATCAACTTTTGAAACACATTCCACAATGAGAGAAAAGATGTGACAGGAAGACAGAATTGTCATAAACAGATAACTATCACTTAGAAAACATTTAGAAGGCTTCCTTCATTACCGGTAAGCCAGGTGGACCTGGGGCTCCTTCTTTTCCAGGTTTCCCCTACAAAGGAAAAATGTAAAATAAAATAAAAGAATTTAAAGTGAGGATATTGCATGTAAAGAGCGTAGCAACTCAATGCTTTGCACATAACTGTAAACCATGTAAACGGTAAAAAGCCATTAAAGTTATTTTAAAGTATTCATTAATTTTGACTAAAGTTCATAAAACTCTACAAAACAGTTAGTAAGATATTCCATCAACATTCCTCCTCCTGTGGAGGATTATTTCTGCCAGACTCCAGCAGTAAAAAGTGCCAGGCAAGTGCAGAAACTTTGGATGAGATTTCTGCAAAAAATCAGATTCTTGCAGAAACAAGACAAGTGATAGAATAGTACAGCAGCAAGCAGCCTTTTCCATGGTGAGCTTGGAAGGACACTGAAGGAAAACCCTCTGAACCTCATTTCCTTTATGGGACAACTTGAGGAGAAATTACTTAATGAAAAGGAATAGGGAGTGCACTTCAAAGGTATCTGAAGCAGAGCAGTAGATGGGACAGTGAAAATAGAGGGAGGCAGCTTGCCAGATGTATCTGCTGCTTTCCATGGCCCACTTGGCAGTGTCTGCTGGGGTCCTGCATCTTGTGTGGCAACAAGAAACAATTGTTTGAGCAATTCATAGCAATAAAATAATGAGACAAAGGGTAGAAATGGGGACAGAAACAGAATGAAATGAAAACATGATCATATGGATACCTTGCTTGCCACCTTGAAGGCAGAAGTGAGGAAAACCTGGTTCATTAAAATCCACAGCAGGAAGGCAGTGGAAACGTAAAAGGAGGATAGGGGAGATTATAAACTCAGAACAACAGGGAAAAAGAACATTTTAGATTTTTTTTTTTCCTACAGAATAAATTAATGAAATTTAAAATAATTTTGGAAAGACCAAATCATGAATTAGGATGAAAGCATCAGAAAAAAACAGCAAAAATATGTCAGAACTTAAAAGATAAGGAGAATAGAATTACATCTCCACAGGCTCAAAACTCACTTGCACAAAATAGCATTTTTTCTAGAACGTAAAATCCACAGCAATTTGATATTTTGTGCTCACTCATGTAATTTTAATTGCAAAAAAATGTTTTCTTTTTAGAACAGTTAATCAATCAATGTCTCAACAATACCTCCTTAGCATTCTTCAAGATCAATATAAAAAAAAAGCAAGAGTGCTCTACCAGCTCGTCCACAAGGAGGAGTTGATTAAGAAGAGTTCTAAAAAAATACTGCATGACAGGACAAGGCTTTTGCAAATAGAAGACAATGTAGAAGAAATACAGAAGATGGAGGATTAATAACACACATTGGATAGCAAGAGCTGCTAGAACTTTATACTTGTTACTCAAAGTGAAATTTTCATTATGTATAGGAATAATAAAAGTAACAATCAAGTTGCTCTCTAACATCATCATTGTTATAGCACCATACAACTGAAGAAAGAACAATCCTCAGGTAGTACCAGGGTCTTGTCTTGCTGTCTTTCCTTGTGGAAGAAAATGAATTGCGACCACAAGTATGAGAAAAGTTTCAAAAATATACAAATTTGGACTGAATGAAATATTTAATTTGAAAACCATTTTTCTCATATTGCTTTCACAATGTATTCAAGATCTGTATTCAGAAAATGTCACAAAACATTTTGATTTTTTGGACTTTTTCAGGGTTCTCCCCTGATTATATATCATTAAGTTGTTATGAAATAGTAGTTTTAGTTATTAAAACCTTGCATCTGTCATTGATTAGTTTTTATCTGAAAGTCTGAAAGGCATTTGAATGAAAGTAATAGCTTTCCATTAATTATCTTCCAAAAAATAAAAAAAAGACAACATCAGGTAAAATGTATTTTAATATGCATATTTCTTTAAATAAATATTTTTTCATATACTATGCTGTTAACAGAGTAACTCTTCAGCAACTTTCTTCATGTCTCCACACAGCTGCTGGTTGAACATACTAATTTAATTCTGCTGCCTTAAGTAAACCTGGTGCTTTCTCTTCTACTTATACCCTTGCACTGTAAAGCCAGTACATGTCTAGCAGAACACTTTTTTATTAAGTTTCAACAGGAGGACCTTTATAGAAAAAAGCTAGAAGCATACTCATAATCAACTGACCTTCACTCCAAGTACTCTTGTAAGAACAGATTACAGAGGTCCAGCTCTTGTCCACTTTACTGCAGGAAAGAGCTAAGCAAATCTAAGAAAAATCTAAGCAAATTTGCCCTGAGTAGCAGTGAGAAAAAACTGGACAGCAACACCAGTTCAAAACTACTTTTCAGAAAGGACTAACACAGATGTATTCAGCCATTCACACACACCTGTGCTCCTGGTTCTCCTTGGTCCCCTTTTTCACTTTGAGAGTCACCAACTGGGCCCTGGAAAAAAACCATGCTGAGGATACTCATGCTTTCAAACTCATACTTTCTAACTTAAATATATATCTTGTAATTTTTTATCTTTTAAAAAAGTACAGTTAGAATGCTATTAACAGGTATTTTATTCTACTCATTAGTTCTATTCTTGTCATTAAAGGTTGAAATATTTAGTGTAAATACTAATCTGTAAAGAGTAGCATTTATTACGTGATGCTGCCTGAGCATCTGGATTTAAGGGATTTACTTCTGGTCACTTACTGTAAACCCCATTGGCCCTGGGGGTCCTCTTGATCCTTTTTCTCCTTTTTCTCCTTTCAAGTCCTATTACACAGAAAAGAAGAGCTTACTGTGGTGTCTTGGATTTTTCTATGCTTACTAGTAAAGTCTGGTTCTACAAATAGGAAATCCTTATGTCAAGATTCTCTGAGCAGAGATGGTTTTACTCAAACAATTCTAAAACAGAAACTTTTTATCAGTGCTCCTGCCTGTGATATATGAAACTGTTTCTGCACATTCCAGAATACAGCTAGGTCAAAACAATCTACCTGTGACTGTATGCAAATCAACTGTTAATTTCTATGTAAGGATACAATGCAAGAATGTTAATTCACAATACTTAAAGCTGAATCAGACTTCCTTCCATATTTGTTGTCTTTCCAACACTTTCCATGATTACAGGTTTCACTAAAAATAATGAGAAAACAAACTACAAAATGTACATGAACATGTTGTAAGCTTTTGTGACATTCTGGTAGCTCAGTCTGACATTCTCAGTGCCAAGGCCCAGAGATCAACTCAGCTGTGGCTTTGACAGCCATTCAGAACATGCATGTGCATGTGGTGAAGCAGAAGTGCTTTACTCCTCATGCACCCCCCAGGTGGGGTACTGGCAAGCAAGAAGCATTGCACTGGCATCGTGCAGATGTGCACGTGAGCTCACACCCTCAGCCGAGCTGGCTCTACACACACACTCTAAGAGAGCTCAGAATCTAATTAAACAAGGCTGAAAAATGTTGGGATGGGTAAAATTGTTCTCAGAGCAGTGAAGATGAAAACATCCTCTCAAAGTAAAACCTAGTGAGATGGATTATCTGAAGGTGATGTTTAACAACTTTACTACCGTCATGTTGTCTGGTCCGGTTAATGTCACAATAACAGTTCCTGGGGGCCCGGGGGGTCCAGTTAACCCACTGTCACCCTTGAAAGAAACAGGAAAAATAGAGCTAATTACAAACACTGTGGTTTTGTTATTTCAAATTGCTACTGCTATACTTTTGATACCATGAAAATTCTTCTGTCATTAGACTCAGCTGTTAACTCAGTTAACACTTCCCTTTGCTTGCTATTTAAATTCCAGTAAAAAAGACATATGGAAGATTTAACCTTCCCCCAGCTGATTAATATAAAAATGAATATGCTGATTTCTGTTAAAATTTCTAGGAACAATTTAAATTTTTAATCCTATTTATTTGTTACAAAATTATTTTAAATCAATCAAAAATACCTCCTTGATTACAATATTTATCGCCATTTAATTATGTCAATCAGTAAATTCCATGAACTGCAGTTTGGTGACATGCTCCGAACTGCAGCCTGGGTATTCCAGGGAGATCACAGAATCAAGGTGTTAACAGACAAAACAAACTTTCATGTGTCCTTCATTGGCAACATAAGTAGTGAAGTGCACTTTTTCATTAAAAATCTTTGAGAACAGGGAGAGTCCTCAGTGTGATCTTTCCTGTGGAGCTAAACAAAACACTATCCAGAATTTTCAGTGGAAATTCATGCTTTTGCATGAATTTGCAGCACAACAGTAAAGAATTTGTCACTCTTTCATAAGGAAGCAAGATGTTCCATGGTCACCTGAGCTACTGCTAATGAATAATAAGGTCTACAGGCAATTTTTTTTTTTCAAGAAAACTCCTAGCACATTCCTGGTAGTGACTGCAACGTTGAAATAAATCACAGCTGAATCTGTGCAGGTCAGTTAGCATAATTGTGAGATGCCTTCATCTCTTGCAAGGATATTCAGATTAACTACACTAGTCCTGCAACTGCAGGCTGGGTGCTGAGAGACAACGTGGCCCTTTGTAGTAATTCCTGGCTTAATTTCAGTTACAGGGAATACAAAGTAAGTATATGAAAGACAAGTTATCCAATTTTTATTCAAAAACTGAGGGTTTTGCTGGCATCTCAAGGGCTGACACTGAAAATACATTGGACAGAAGTTGTAAGACTATAAATGCTACATATTTACCACTGTTTATCTCTTAGATAAGCATTTAGGAGCACTACACAAAGTATATATATTAATTTAATGCTATGTGCTAGTAAATATTCATTACTGTCTTTTCTTCAGTGTCTAATCTTCTGTCTAGACATATATATCATTGGCTGTAATGTGAAAACATTTTGACTTTAGACAGCATTGCCATGTTTTCATTTTTCAACAAGACTCCCACATATATACTGAAATTTGCATTTTACAGTACTTACTTCCCCAAATATTTCACCATAGCAAAGCAGAAAATGCAGAAAGTAGAAACAAAACTTATAAAATGTTTAACGCTTCTTATGAAATTACCTTTCTTCCTTTGGCTCCTATTACTTTCAGTCCCATAAGACCCTGAAAAAAATCCCCAAAATGTTATGTTTTTTAATTTACAAACACTTAAACATGGGTTAATTCATGTTACACATAACAGAAATTTGCATTTTTATTACCAATCTGGGACTACCTTAGGTCCAGGAGGTCCTGGTTTCCCTGGCATGCCCTACAAAGAAGGGAAAAAAAATCATCAGCTAAAAAACTTAAAATCTTTATCTCCGATACAGATGTTTTGAAGTACTCAAATTTCACAGAACTTATGCCACAATTTTACTCTTTCCTCCACCTTTACAACTGCAAGTCATTGTCAGTAGGTGACATTGTTTACACAGTCTAGTTGCTAACATATGCATCTCTCAAAGTTATGCATACTAGTACTTAAAGTGAATTAATGGATAGTCATTTGAAAATAAAAATTTATGCCTACATGGATAAGAGATGCTTCTGAAAATATAGAAATTATTATGCATAAAAATAATCAAAAGAAACTAAAAAAAAAAACAGAAGTGTGCAGAAAGACATAGCTTTTACATACACATGTGTCTAGAACTCAAATAAATCTGGGAGACTCAAGTACTTGTATCTGTGTAATTCCATAGGGTTTAAGGAAAATCAAAGGTCAAAGTAACAAGTGAGACAAATTCATACTAAAGGTCCTGGAGGGCCCTGTGGTCCAAGTTCCCCAGGATATCCTTGAGCACCCTGGGCACCCTGCATATAAAAAAGAAACAGGAATAAATCTCCTGGCAAAATTATGAGCAAAACACAACACTAAATTCAATGAACTGAACAAGAAACAGAGGAGCAGCTCTGCTTCTGAATTTCCTTTTCCTATCTCAGAACACAGAAGTATAATTTTTTCTCACTGTTTCATTGTTTGGCATATGTTTTGAGACACGAGAAAATATCTGTCCTAAAACTAAACTACTCAAGTGAGGATGTAAGTCCTCTGAGAAATGTGGACTCATAATCCATATGGTCCTATTAATGCCTCTAATAAGCCTTCTAGCCTTCAAATATTCTATGCAACTTCTATACTTTAAAGCTTTTTTTCCCCAAAGAAATGGAAAATTAAACATTTTTAATTTAATGCTCTCTATTTATTCTGATAGTCAGAAGAAATGTCAGCCCTGCCTTCCCCTGGTAATGTACATTTTTGAAAGGTACATTAGGACCTTCAGTCTTTTGTTAGTACTCTGGAAGCTGAGCTGCTCTAACCTGTTCAGTCTTAACCTCAATGGGAATTTTAGCAGTTGTAATTGATGGCTATTATAGGCGCCTTCCAACTATTCTATTCTATTCTATTCTATTCTATTCTATTCTATTCTATTCTATTCTATTCTATTCTATTCTATTCTATTCTATTCTATTCTATTCCATTCCATTCCATTCCATTCCATTCCATTCCATTCCATTCCATTCCATTCCATTCCATTCCATTCTAATGTGTAGAGGTAAACTCATAGATCTGTGACCAGTTTTTCTCCATATCTAAAGTACTGTTTTTCTGCAATCTGACTGGCCTACAAACTGTCTGGTTTTGGTTTAGAAATCAATGACACAATTGTAAAAAATACTGTATCTATATTAAATAAATAATACACTTAAATGATGTAAAATACAAAATAATTTCAATACATATGCGTTCTATAGAATGTGTTTATTCATATTACTGTATATTTTTATATATATCTATCTCACTGCCCCTTATTTTGAGTTACCTGGAGACCAGGCATTCCTGGTAATCCAGGATCACCTTTTGCACCATACTCTTGGCTGTATCCCTCTGCAGGGCACCCCTGGACAATTAGATCAAAAGAAACATAAAAAAAGTTATGCTCTAGAACTCTGTAGTGCAACAAATCTTCTAATACAGTTTGTAGGGAAATAAGCAACATCAGAATTGCATAATGATAGAAACTGTCTACTATAGATAGTTCTATCTTTAAAAAAGATTTTATTAAATCAAATATACCTTTTGCAGGCCTTCTTTTCAGACATCCCTACATTACTCCTTCCATTCAATTTATTTTTGTTACCCTTTATCACTATAAAATATTCTCTAGTGCATCTGCAGATTTCCCTATTAACTGATAAACTGTTTAGGGGAGGAGCTTAGTTCTTTGTGTGCTTGAAAGTGTTAAATTAATTACATGCAGTAACAGTAGTTGGAGGGAAAAACATTATAGAACATTTTGCAACCTGAATGCTACTAGGACAGAGGAAGCACCAAACTTTGTGGTTGCTTCTTCTGGAAGGTAAACCTTCTGTTTCCTATGAATGGAGATCTTAAGAGCAACAAACATACACATAAATTGTTGATAACCAATAAATATTTCATGTAATATGATGCAAATAACTGACCTTCTCTCCTTTGATACCAACAACTCCCTAGGAAGAAGAACAATCATATTGAAACAGAAAAGTAAAAAGATGCTGAAATAACACATTCTAAATATTGTCTAAACTTGGTGCTCTTCAGGTGATTTATTTTCATGAACAAGGTCCATAGCCAGGTTCCTGTTTACTGGGCCAGACTTCAATTTAAGAAGAAAGGGGATATTGTTAAAAAATAGTCAGTCTCAGAGGTACAATTCTACAAGTGAAGGCAGAACAGCTTTGAAGCCTGATCTTAATAAATGAATAAATAAAATCAGCAAAGCTGGTAAAATAAAGATCATGTTTTAGAAGTTATTAGATTTGAAGCCACTGGAACTTAAAAGAGCAGCATTCTTTTTCCTTTGTTTAAAAGCTTTTCTTTCAAACACATTTCTACAGTGAAAAAAACCCAAATCCTGGGAATAAAGTAGTGTACCCAGAGTGAGAAGTTCTGGATTTAATTCCTGGTTCTTATTGATTTAATTAAGCCATTATTTTCTCAAAGATACTTAGGTGTGAAATGAAACTGCAATGTATTAAAAATATCTTGGACACCTTTAGGGATGTAAGTGGTAAATTTTCATGACTTTCCCATGAGAGCTAACTCCAGTCAATGAATTTCATGCAGTCATTAGCTAAAGAGTTGAGGCCCAACATGCAGGCAATAAAGCATTACTTTTAACTTTGGTCTCTTTATCACACAATTTTCATACTAATGAAATGGGAATATCTATCTATTTCAACTGTTGTCAGTATGAGCTAATATGAGGCTTTACACTCCTTCAGGGACTGGCTTTATATGCTGAGAATGCACAATATCATGAATTTCACACTTACTGGAAGGCCTGGAGCACCTCTTCGACCTGGAGGACCTGGAAATCCTTGGTCACCCTGAAAGTTTAACAGTGATTCTTAATGCATGTTATCATTTATTATTTGGCCTGATTTTGGTGAATGATCACAGAAGGTTTTTTATGCTATTACACTAAATACACTGTGAGTTCATGACCACTGTATTTTGCTAGAAGAGGATCATCCCATTTTTGTGCCTTGATTTCTATCTTAGACTGTTCAGATTAGTTCACAGTTTCACTAGAAATCTATGATTTTCTGTAGTGGGCACTATTCTGACTCCCTCTTTCAGAATGCTCATAGAGCAAAGAAAACCTGGTAAATCTGTTACTTAACACTGAGCCTCTTAACTACTTTTGGGATTTATGAATTTCCAACTGCCAGCTAGATACTGGCAAAATAAAATGGATTAATGATCTCCGTTATAACCCATTGCAACAAAAGGACACGTTGGACAAAACTGATTAGAGGTTATCTGGATTTAGGGAAAAAGTATTATCTGTCAAAATACCAAAGGTTACCCTTATCTTTTGGCAAAGGCCATTAGAATATATTATTTAAGTATTCATTTTGCACAAAAAGGTAGCACTTTGTCTGGTCCCATGACACAAGCTTTTCTAGCTGATAAAATCACAAACCAAAACAAGTGAAAGATGTTGTATCTTGGGGGAAATTTAGAACACTTTTTGGCCATTCCCAAGCACAGCCAAATGCAATCCCCAGATCACTCAGCTTGGTTTGTACCTTTGTGCCATTGCATCCTGGAACACCCGGGAGCCCAGGAGGACCAACAGTCCCTGGTTCACCCTAAAAGAAGCACGAAAGGGGCACAAGCTTTGTTTTTGCACATTGATATTGCCCTACAGAAACACTGAAAGAGTTTATGTTGGAGCAATGTTTCACAAGGCTTGACAGATTACAATGTGTTCTTAAATCAATACAATGAGTAAGAATTGCTGATGCCAAGATTTTTATCTCTAGGCCAATTGACAGAGACAATGCTGATGTTGAGACTAGAGTGAGCACATTGAGCTGAGGACAATTGTGCACTAAAGACTGAAGTAAGGGAAATGGTTAAATCAGTTTCATTTTTACTTACGGGAAGGCCTGGAGGACCTGAAAATCCAGGTATTCCTGGGAGACCCTAATGATATTAAACCAGAGAAATAATAATATGAATATTAAACAAAAGCTCATTAGGCAATTTTTCTTTGATTACAGTCATAATGAGAATGATTGCAGGTATGATTCTATTAAAAGATCATTACTTCCTTAACTCTTCTGACTGTGAACTAAGCCTAATGGCTACACACAGGTAACACACACTTGTTTTGCCCACATTAAAAAAACCCCAAACAACTCTTTGTAGTATTCTACTCTGACTTTTTCACTACACACCCAAATATTAAATACATACAGCAACAACCTTGGATGCAAGGTGTAGCAAAAGTTCTAAAAATAAGTAATACTTGTGCACAGATCATGTCATAAATTTTAGTCATACTTTGAAATCAGACACAATGCTTTGCTTTTCTTTTCACAAATTATTGAACCAAGTTGGCAATTAGCATGACATTTAATACATATAAGTTTGTTTAAAATACAAACACTTACTCGTATACCTTTGTGTCCAGCTAAGCCTGTGAGCCCTGGAGAACCCTAGATCACAAATGGAAAATGATGTTTTTCAATATGTTTCAATTGAGAAAGAGCACATAAATGTCAACAGGACACACAATATTTTCAATATCAGTACTAATATGTGCACACAAAACCAGCTGTATAAAGAAATAAATTATTAGCCTATTACAGTCAATAAAGGAAACAAGCATTTCATTCAACTTGCATAAATTGAGGTGTTTTTCCCTCCCTTTCAGTGTTTACATGGGATGGATCATAAAATCACAGAATGGTTCAAGCTGGAAGGAACCTTAAAGATGATCTAGTTCCAACCCCCCTGACATTGGCAGGGACCCCTTCCACTAGAACAGGTTGCTCAAAGCCTCATCAACTTGGCCTTGAACTTCCAGGGATGGGCAATCTGTTCAGTGTCTCATCATCTTCCTATCCTCATAGTGAAAAAATACCTGTATCTTATCATAGGTCAAAAAAAAAACTGTGTATGTTGAGAAAGCAGTTGCAATGGATTTGGTCAAACTGAGACCTGTAAGTGCTTCCCTGTAAGGAAAAACCTGGAGAGTTCCCAGATACGATGATCAGATAGATGTATGTACTCTCACCTGCACTGTTGAGCATGGAAAGGAAGACCAGGAGCAAGCTGAAAGGGGGCTAAGCAGGATGGGGGAGCAAGGCTGAAAGGAGACAGCAAAGAATGCTGCAGTGACACTGCACCGTCTGCACAGAACCTGCTGGAATTCTTTCAAGATGCTTAGAGCTTTAGTGCTAGCAAGAAAATTTTACCATTCCCAGAAAGGAAATAGCAAATGTGGAGAACAGCATTGCTTCTAAAATCCTGGGCTGCATTCCATTTCAGATAATGTAGAACCATGGGACAGGAGAGGCTAACAGGCACACACTACAACACATGGCAAGTCAGGCTAACAGAGATCTTCTTGCTAGATTAACTAGCCCTACTGTTTGCCATTCTTGCAGAATTATTATCACTTACTAAAAGGGAAATGCTGTACTAAATACTTCAATGAGTTCAGATAAAAGCCTCATCAACCTATCAAATCTACATGAGTGTCACTTCCAGAAAGTATTGTAAAAATAAAATAGGAAGAATAATGCAACAATACTTAAACATATGAAAATGATAAAATCCATTTGTTTAAAGGTATAGTTAAGTGCTGTAGCCACATTAGTGCAGGTTCTAGACATAATCTGATTGTGGCAGCAACTTTCTGATTTACACTGTGGCCGAGTTCACACCATATTTACACAGAAATAAGTTATTCACCAGAGCCAGTTTATTGATAACAGCAATATTACTGTTCCTCAAGACAAATATGCGTAAAATGCTTTTAATGCACAATTTTTTGTTTTTTCTACATGGAGGAGTTATTGAAAATTCATATTCAGCCTCAGTTTAGGCATACAGGAAAGAAAGAAAGCAAGGTTAAGTCACTGAAGCCACACCCTCCACACTGCAGACAACCAGGTATTTTCGAAACAGACCAAGATTTATCTTAAAAACCACCTTTTCTTTCAAATTTTCTTAAATCTATTTTTAACATTTGTCTCAGTAGTAGCTTGTTTACTTTCTTTTCAGCAACAAATGTCAAGATGTTAATTGATACTAAGACAAAAACTGAGGGTATGCTGCAAAAATCTGTCTAGAGCCATGTTCATTGTCTCTGGCAGCTCAGTCCAGCAGCTTTAGCACTGGCCAATGGACAACTGACAACAAAAGCCCGTGGTCATATCAACCCTACTCAGATGCAGTCAAAATGACTCTTGCAGATGGTGACCAAACAACATTCCTACCAAATGGGAATCTCTGAGATGGATTTTGGTTTGGTTTTGTAAACAGAACTGTCTACACAGCCATAGCTAACTTTGACTGTCAAGCACAGCATTTTCTCTGTGTGTCTCTGTCTCACATACATACCTACCTTTGGTCCCTGTGGCCCTGGAGGCCCTTCTGGACCAGGAAAGCCTCTTTGACCAGGGGGACCTGGAACACCAGGAAAGCCTTTTTCACCCTGTAAACATTAAGACAATTAAACTTCAAATATCCATGAATTCTCCTTTTGATAGCTTATTTCTAAGGCGTTCATTACCTTCAGTACCTCTGGGCTCTCTGCTGCTGTGGCAGTTCCACTGCCCTTGCTCACACTGACCTGTTTTTGTGGTCCATCTCTGGGCTGCTTCAGCCCCACATGCTCATAAGAATAGCTAAATTATCAGAGCACAAGGCAGTACTCAGGACTTTGCAGAGTATAGAAGTTAGCTGGCAGCATGAAAGGTTTAAGAAGGCAGCTGATACATATTCCTTGTTAATACATCTGTATTATGTTTAGCAACACAAATTGAGAAACTTAATGCTGCTGTACAGCAAGGTCAGTTCCAAATCATCAATATCTCTTCATGAAAGCCAAGGAAGAAAACAGTGGGAGTCAAATGCAACAAAACCATTCAGACAGAATAAAACCCCCTTGCTTTAAGCATCCTAAATTTTTCTGAATCTCAGAGATTAAGACACCAAATTACTTTTTCATGGTTTTTTTTTTTTTTTTTTTAAAGATCAAATTCAAATACATAAACTATGCAAAGGAAACGAAATTGAAGCTATGGAAACAGAATACAGGAGACTAACCTACAGCGAAAGGGGCATTTTCAGTTTTTTAGTTAAACATAGAAGATGCAAGTCTTAACTTGGTTTAAATGAAGTGCCTTAAGCCTGGAAGCTCATGGAAAAGGTGTTTCAGCCCTTCAGACAACAGCAATTTATCATGCTCAGTTTTACATTAGTGAAGAGCTGCCAGTTCAACACCTTTTACATCACAGCATGATGCAGGAGAGAGAATGGGATTATCAATTCTCTCAGAACCAATTTTCCTATTGCTTTAAAAAAGTTATAC
Organism: Thryothorus ludovicianus; assembly: GCA_013397245.1. NCBI lineage: Eukaryota > Metazoa > Chordata > Aves > Passeriformes > Certhiidae > Thryothorus > Thryothorus ludovicianus. Next base: position 1,312,938 of record VZTB01012905.1, on the reverse strand, counting down.
AAAGAAAGCTTGTGAAATTTTGCAGAAATTTGAGTGTCCTATTTGACATACACAACAGGAGCCAAGAGATGTCTCTGGGAAACCAAAATACTTTGGCTTTTCCCTGAATCAATTCTCACTCCTCAAAATCCCACAAACTCACCAGATATTAAATAGCTTCTGAATCAAATAAAAATCTAAAAAATAATATATATATATCTCAAGATAGAATGTAACATAGTATTTTAACACTTATGAAAATAAAAATTGCATTATAAAGTGTCTGTGAGATCTATAAAATAAATCAGCACAGTTTTTTATAAAAAATGGTTTATTTCATGTAGCAGCATCCCGTTAGGAGGGTGACTGCTATCCCAGGATGAGCCGCTGGAGGGGGTTCGGTACCAGCTCACAGGAAAACCAAACTCCTCCACTCGCCTGCCCACGGCAAGAGCCACCCGCTGCTGTCCGAATCCAGAGCAGCGCTGCGCTCTCCTGGCAGCTTCACTGCCCTCTCCACAGAAAACGCTATCTTAGCCACACTTTCTTCTCAGCAGATCAACAAGATCAGAGGATTTTCAGGTCGGAAAATTCTGAACACGGAATAATTATCAAAACGTTGATTAATGCAATTATCCTGATTTTCTGAATTAAAAGCTTCCTCAGTCTAAACAATGATTTACTCTTACCCACAAATTGGTCAGTTACTTTACATGGAACTGATAAAGACAATTTGTGGGTGTCTATTTTTACTAAGAGTTCTCTTTTAATGGGCAGCTTATTTTTTCCTAGGTTTTCAACTGGTTTCAATTTCACTGTTTAGGACAAAGTCAGGTTAGACCAACTAGTAATACAAAAAATAAACAGGGAGATTTTACTGAAAGTATTAGTATTCTCCTTTCCCACGTATTAATATATATTTTAATAATGAACATATTTACTTCCAGATATATTTTCTCCAACTTCATAAAAGTAGATGGGAATCATAATCCCAGATCTTTAGAGATGTCTGGAATCTCTTGATAAGGTTTAGTATGGCAACTTCGGTGTTCATGGCTCACCTAAATTACAACCATGACTTCTTCAATAATGCCCCTTTCATTTGTGAATCAGTTGTTATTCCAACTGTGAGCAGGAGTTTCAAAGAATTTTTGGCATTTGTGTAATTCAGGTTTTGTAAAAGCCACTCAGAGCCTCTGCCAAGCTGCTCTTGGCAACAGGCAGAGCTGTGGATCTGTTACTGCTGATGGATTTGCTGTTCCTTCAGTGCTGGCAAGGTGTTTAGGATTAGGACCCAGAAACTCATCCCCTGTTTGATGATCTGTTTGATGCCAGTGCGTGCAGCCTTCCTCCAGGAACTGGCAAAGGTGGCGGGCAGGGTCCAGAGATGGAGAGAGGGAATCACTGAACATGAGACTCCTAATGGCATTATGAAATTTGTAACAGAGAGCAGCTGCCAAGGTAATGGCATTTGTCAGAAGTTAAAGAGACCTGGTGCTTCAGACAGTTGTGCTGGAGTCCAAATATTCATAGAGTGCTGTAAACATACTAATGCAGTAAAGAAACTCAGTTGAAAAGTCTTAGTTAAGCAGTTACCCCAAGGTTAACAGAATTTTGTAAGGTAATCATTCTGTAGACTCTGTTGGCAAAATATCATCACACACTAAATTCACTCACTGTATCAACTGAAGTCATCTATCAACAATTTCCAAATATACAAGCTAATATTTAAAAAAGAAAATGTACCTGTTCTTACCTTATTACCTTTTGTGCTATCACAAAAGCAGGGACTTTTGCCTTTGCATACACAGTTCTGAAAAACAAAAATACACAGTTCTGAAAAACAAAAATACAAACTTTATCATACAATTATTTTTCTCATTGAGTTGTTTGGAGAGAGGGAAGTAAGATCTTGATGGTTTTAGTAATTATTTCAAGGATAATACAACTCTAAAAAAAAGTTTGTGAAGAGGAATTTCTCAATAGTGGCAAAGAGCTCATTATTCTTCTGTATTGTCTTTGGAGACAAATAAGAGCATTAGTGAGACCTTGCACACACAATTAACTAATCCTACAGGTTCCCATATTGCAACAGTCACAGAGTTTCAAATTTGTTACTTTTATGATGGAGGAAAGATGCAGCAAGTAATTGCTGGTCTCTATGGACTTGACAATTCCTGACAGTTGCTGCTTGTCCTTTGGGTGGCTGAACTTAGGTGAGATGATGCCATCCATCAATTTAAAAACAGCTGCAGGGAGCATTCCTCCAGTGAACAGATAGTTAAACGTTTATTTCCAAAATAAAGCAGAAATTAAAATCAGTTGGCCATGAAAGGCAAATCCTCAAGAAGTTATTGTTGTCTGCCTCTGATTTACAAACAGATCAACAGGTGGCTACTTCATGTTTCAAGCTAGATTTCCAAAGAGTTGCAAACATTAAATAGCTAATTCTTTGTCATATTTAAAGAAGACTTATCTTACCCTGATCTGATTACTAGAATTCAAGTGGTACTGCCTCAGAAATTTGGAAAACAAAGGTATCATGTAAAAGAGATACTATCTAACTATGCTACCTTTACTATTAGTCAATATGATTATATCACCAGAGACACAAGAATAAGCAGAATTAACAACAAACAGTATCCTGATTTCTCCTTGGTGAGGTCAGTCTGGTATTGGATAATCTAAATGCAGCAACTCAGTTTTATGTGAAATATTTTAAGCCTTTAAATATCAAATCAAGAGAATAAAGTGACATATATCTCCAAATAAATTTGGGATCGTTTATACACAACTGATTTTCTTGTTCCTTATTCAATGACAGTACTTTGTCATTGAATAATCAATACCAATAATCAAAACTGAATATTGGTAGAGGTCTGCTAAGCAATATAAAAAGGGTAGTGTCTCAAGGTGAGATGTATACACAGATATATACCACTATAATTCTAGAGACCTTCATGGAGTTGTACCTTATTTCTGTCTGTGAAAGCAAACTAGAAGCAGATTCTTTCCACTATCTGTATGCAAAGCAGAGTTTTCAGGACAGGTAGGGAAATCAAAAAATGACATTACTCTCCTGTAACAGGTATAATCTGCAGAAGATTTGATATGTACAGACACAGAACAAACCTTTTTATCTTATAATCAAAGACAATCAAATGTGAAGAGAAATGCATGAACATGTAGAAAATTATGGCACTATACAATTAATCTAAGTTAATAAACTTTTGAAAGAAAGAAAGCCTTTGCTCTTCAAGAAGTCAGAATGCTTAGAATGTGTTTAATTTGCCATTCGTAAGCTTTCAGATCTATTTAGGTCCTTTTGTGTACACATATCACTTTAAATTAAACTGCAAAGACCAAAGATGATTTAACATTACACAGTCAGTCAGCTGGATAATACTAAATGTTTTGGCATATGATTTTTTATGTAAGATTAGATTATGCCTTCAGTACAGGACCTTTGAACCAAAAAATCATTGCTCACTTATACTGCTGGGTGCTTTCACATCTTTGCAAGATGCCTGCAGCTCCTTTATCAAAAAATCATAAAAAACCAGTATGATGTTGCCAGGTTATAAGATAAGGAAACTGAATATTAGTTATTAACAGTTTATTGAAAATTCTCACAGTAACATCTACATAAGTAAGTGTATTAACCATAGCCACAGGTTTACTGCATGTTTTTTGGTTTTGTGATTTTCATAATAATTAATAATTTCTATTTCTTTCAAATATTTAGATGAAGAATATTTTTGATCTAAAATCTAAGGTCAAAGGATACACGCAGATCATTACATGAATACCAAATCAAATCATTTACCAATGAACCAGAATTAAAACTCCACAGCATTTTGAGTAATTTACAGAGAAGCTCTTCTCCAAAATCTTTTTAGTGATAGTTACAGTGTTGTATTAAATAGAAATACAATTCCAGTGGTACACCTTGAGGCACATTTACTGCAGTGGCTAATGTCTTGTCCAGTGGGTGCAACCTTATCTACAACACTGAGTTGCCCTTCCTACACTATGGGATTGGATTCTATGGGACCTCTTCCTGCTCCTGATTCAGAGAGCAACTTAACCAACTTCTAAGAAAGTATTCCAGTCCTCTCCTTCACATAATTCCTCAAAGACAACACAAAAAGAAGGAAGAAATAACATACTACAGATTATGGTGCCACCCATACACAGGTTAATGTAGATTGGCATGGCACTGCTACTCTAGCCACTACTGCAGTGGCAACTTAATTTGGAGAGAATCTTAGCTCTCAGCACTGGTTACATGAAGAATGTCAGAAAATGTATTCAGGGATGTTATCAAACCTGAATATGCCAAAGCATGTGACAAAATCCTAATGTAAGGAGAAGAGCAAGCAATGCCAGCCTTCCCATTCTGTCATTAGCACAGGCTCTGAGCACTGTCACTCACACTGGTAGGGCAACATGGTCCTACCAGGAATGGTTTAAAGGCAGGAAGGTGGAGTACAGACAAACAGAGCCAAAGTGAAGATAATCCAGTATTTCTTCACTGATCCATTTTTTTTGAATGATATATCCAATGACAGAAATGCCAGAATATTTCTTTGGTTTTCCAGATCCAGAGAAGATCAGAGTAGCTCAGCTATAATTTCAAAATACATATTTTAAAAATACTGCACTCAGGACAGAGAGGCAGCAAAATGCATTGCTGCAGGAAACAAAACCCATACTCTTTAAGTCTATTTCAGACCAAGACCACACTGGATAAGCAATAATGACATTCAGATGAAAGCTGAGATGAAATTAAATGTATTTTGTAGGAATATAGTAAAGTGGCTGAAGTGGGGCTTAAGTTTTCACTTTTGGCCTGACTGGTCTTTAATTTCATGGGTGAACTCCCCTGATGACCAAAGTAAATCCTAGTTAACATAAATGAAAGATGACTGTGCAACATGAGGCATTTTAAAATGAATTAAAAGCAGTGCAAGTGATATCTATTAATTACTGTGGACAGTAAAAACAGCCCAGGTGTCTTCTCTCAAGTGGGTGATGAAACTGTCACTTTCCTCTGCTGGTTGTTCTAACAGCTGATCAGACTTATTTTTAAAAATGCATCACTAATTTTTCACTTAAACTTTATACTTCTTAGCATCTCACCTATCCTGCCATTAAGTCTTTATCTCCTAACTTACAAAATCACGAAATTAGAATTCTATCATTATGTGGAACAAGACTTATTGGATAATATCTATTTTTCTGTGATGCCACTTTTTTATTCTTTTCCATCTTTCTGCTCATTAATGATATTCTGAGCAGCCTAAAAATATGCACATCATCACAGTGGTCCTTTCTAAGTAGAAGTAACTTATCAGCTAATTTCAAGTTTCCTGTAATTTCTCTTAAATGCCAATACTTATTAAAAATTACGTATCAGTGAGCCATCTCCTTCAAGCCTTGATTATGAATTTTCAAGGGCTGCTGACACATCAAGATTTTTGAATTCTTCCTGGGCTGTCCCAGTGCAGAGCATTCACTTTACACATCCCAGCTGCGTCTATAAATCACAACTGAGCACATAGAATAATCCTGCTCCAACAGTAGATGTTAATATGGTGCTTAAAACTTCAAAAGGTCCATTTCACTCATTCTTTATTACATGTTTTCTATTGCATCTAACAAAGGTAGGAGTAATACATTATGATTACAGGAAGTGGAAAGTTTTGCTCTACCATTTGTCCATATTGCAGATTTGTGTTGGGCTAGGTATGCTGCACATATGTTAAATGCTGCACTTGCTGAAGAACATTATGGTGGTAGCTAAAGTTTCTAGCTTGGATACAGTTACAATTTTGGAAATTTATCCTAACCTACACAAGAGGAACCGAGAGCAGAGCTTTATGAAAATAGGTCCCCACCGTGAGGAAAGCTATATAAAGCAAATCTTTTTCTTCTGATGCACCTGTATTAAGACACTTATCTAGATTAGCACAGTCAGGAATTCTAGCTGCACAAGGTTAGTGGATATGTGACCCTGGTAGTGTATTCCTCATGTTGCACAACTGCAAATCACTGTGGAACGTGCAAGGTCCTGGAGAATGAGATCCCCTCACTCCAAAACATTGCTATCAAAACAAAATACCAGTCTCACAATTAGAATCTGTATACTAAAAGTTTTTCATGCATTCTAAGCATCAAACATGAATTCATTAAAATTATCAAAGACCACGAAGAACTTTGTGTTTTTTTAGTGATTGCTGGACCAGTACAACAAAACCAAATTATTAAGCCTTCAATAAGTATAGACAACATAGAGCAGAAATAGGAGATGATGAGATGAAGGAAAATATGTCAGTTCCCAAACCCTGAAACATTGTGTAGTCACTTGTGAACTGGAAGGCAGCCAGACATTCCTACCTTAGAAGACTCCTGTTAACAGCCATGTATGCTATCACAATTCACAGCATTTTGCTTACCAGCTGAATACCTAGCACACATGAAAATTATTTCATTTAGACTTTCCATTATAAAGAAATACACCTGTAACTTAACTAATAAACAGCCTGGTCAATAGCACCCAACACAGAGAGCCTGGGTCTAAAAGACAGAGCAGGAGACAAGAGTTACGCTGCAGGCAGTGCAGTTGTTGAATGAGCTCCATTAAACACCTGTAATGGGAACCTTGCTCAGGGAATAACCATTGAATCAAAATGCCCCGTTGGTGACACAGGCCTTGTGTTACTGGTTATGTGCTGCTTTCAGTGTGAGGTGCAGGAGAGAAGTCCTAAACATCTGTGGTCATAGGAAAACACTTCACGGAATCAGGACTTTGTGTTTAACTTACAGACACACAATTCATGGTCTCATGTTAACAGACATGTTTATCTGGACTTGGTAAGAATTCCCTTACTTTCAATCCTTAATTTTAAAAGGATGAGTCCTTTTGGAAGGGTTTTGCTCATTCATGTAATATAAAGGTATATTTATAAAGATATCTCAAACAAACTAAGCTAAATGACATGTAGAGAGAAATGGAAGAAGCTTCTGTGTGTGAACATTTAAATAATTTTCTATTATGCTAAGGGGAACATGTGTATGAGCCCCTTTTTTCATTTCAGATATTGAAACCACTTTGAAAAAATTCTCTTACTTTTTACAGAAAAAACCAGTTGGTTAAGAACTTTGTATAACAGCAGTTTTGTCATGTTAGACAAATCTCTCATAAGTATCCACACTTAACACAATTACAAAGCAGTAACATAAACCTTAGGTTAAATTACAAGCCAGCTGAAAACAAAATTTTCAGATAATTTCTGGTATCTGGTTTGGTTGGGGTTTTTTTTTGTTGATATACTTACTGTACAGCCTATTTCTTTTTTACTGTGAATGAGCCTGTTTTTACAGGTTCCAAGAAAACAGTTTGTACAGAAGTTCTAAGAAACCTAGCTGTTCATAAAGGAAAACACACCACTGTGTCATTGGGAGTGTGTTCCACATGCAACTCCCATGGTGCCAACCATACTCTTCTTCAAGCAGACACAGCACCATAAATTCTACTGAGCTTCTCCCTTCTCTCCAACTCACTGCCAGTGAGGAAGGGTATGAACAGTAGGGCTTAGCAATCTTCACTTTGCCCATGTCTTCATCAGTGCCTTAGGATAAAACAGATAAAAAGTTTTAATGCAGAAAAAAACAAACACACTGAATTTTCACGAACTCAAATGATTTGTGAGCTTTGTAGTGATGGCCACTAAGGCCTATTTTGTAGACACTGCCAAAAATTACTCAGTATCAATAGATAAATAGAGCTGGTATATTGTGTGCAGTTTTGGAAAACTGTATGTTGAGGCTCTCAAATCTCCTGTTTTGGGGAGAGGGTGTGTGTGTAAATTATTTTTGGTCTATAAAGAGTAGATTCAGAATTTTTCTCTCTTTAGACAAAGAGAATGATGCTTTTTATTCTTCTAAACCGCAGAATATTTTGACACTTATGCTTATAATGACCAATACCTTTCTCTACAAATCATCTCACTAGGGTGGAGGTCACTGTGATAAGGACTATCAGAAATGGAACCAAACTGTTCTTGATAGATGCATAAAATCACCAAAGATGGGGCTATAAAATCCATCTCTGAGGTTGGTTTCTTATCCTGACCTTGAAGAGGACATGGGGACAACAGAAATAAATATTTTTCTTTTCTCCAAGGAAAAAAAGACTAAGCAATTCCAGCCACACAATTTTGTTTTGTGTAGCAAACTCTTAAGGGTATTTAATCAGCTTATTCATCCGTGCTCTTCCTTCCTAACAATCACCTTAAAAGAGCAATCTAATAACAAAGAATACACACCATTTAACTAGTGAATTTTTGCTTACCTACCACAATATGGTTAGCATTAATTCACACATTTTGTATTTCTTTGCAGGTGTTGAGTGTGGGAATGGTATTCACTAAAATTTCTGTCTCCTCAGGCCTGTATATTTGTATATTCATGAAATTCCTGGTGTGCATCTTCTGTTAAGTGGTGCAAATAGCAATGAAAGCAACAGTAGCTTGTTCAGAGAAGGCTTATTGCACACGCTTTGGTTTTTCCTTATTTAAAAGGCTCTGTTATTTCACAGATTTAAAAAAAACTAAAGGTCACTTCTTCCTGCAGCTTCCTCCAAAATAATCTGTGGAAAAATGCAGCACAAAGCCCTAGCTAAAAGGTCTTCACTAAACTAGGCAAAAGGGAAAACCTGTAAACCTGTGAGACTTGTACCCTATCACAGAGTAGCTAAGACAAATAATGAAAATGGAACTAAAAAAATATTAGGTGTGACAAAATGGAACTTTTTCAGTGTGACTGTGAGAGACTGGGGCTGCAAACAGTTAAGGAAAAAGTCTTTTTGTATTTCACCTTTCTCCTAGGCTCCTGTAATCCATGCCAACATACTTCTAGTATTACTTTGTTAGGCAGTAAGGTGAGAATGTGACAGTAAAACAGATGACCGGACATCCCATACTAGTTGCACGTAATAGCAAAGTATTTTGTTTCAACGATCTGTTATATCAAATCAGCTCTAGGTATTGCAGAAGAGACTACTAGCACAGATCATAAGTAAAATGGTTCTATCTCTATGAAATGAAAAGCAGTGAAGAAAGAACCAGTGTTTGCCTGCCTACTCTAGCAGTTTTAATGGTATTATTCAGTCAGCAAAATAACTTGAATTATAGACGTTTGCTTAAATGTGTACTTGCCTTGTAGGTTTTCCAGATCAAGTGTCAACAGTTCCATTTTTACAGGTGTTTACTTAAGTCACCTAAGAAGGTTAATCTTTCAGTTGTATCATGCAGCACACACATAGGCACATTTCACATTTCTTGGCCATCAGAGCAACATGCTGCAAACCAGCAGAAATCCATCAATTTTGATATACAAACATTAGGGTAACTCTGCTAATTTATGCTACCTCTCTTGGTCCAGTAGGAAAAGCCTTGCTCTGCAGTGCTGTCCTGGTTTGACATTGGTTTATTTTTGGTGTGGAAGTGGTTCCTTGTTGGGGTCTTGTTGGTTTCCTGGAAACCTGACAAAAACCCAATCAGTGGCCAATTTTGAATACTGACACATGATTAAACCAATGAAAGGGTTAAGACACACCTTTGTGAACACACATTTTGGGGCTAGAACCCTGGAGGGAGCTCTTTTGGCTTCTAGCCCTTGAAGAGGAAACTGGCTAGGCCTGGGCTGGCCCCGCTCGGCCCGGCCAAGATCTCTGTCCCCAGAGGGTGGCCAGGGGGCTGCTGAGCCCCTCACTGGGGAGCTCAATGGGCTCTGTCCCAGCAGGGCTGGGCCCCCTTCCCAGCAGAGCCTGCCAGTCCTTATTCCAGCAGAGCTACCAGGCCATGCTGGAGGCTATACTGGCACCAGGAGCAACAATGCAGCGGGGACCAGCACCGAGAGAGGCCCCGTGGTCAGTGCCAGGAGTGGCCCTGAGGCCAGGAGAGGCCATGCAGCTGCTGCAACTGCAGAACAGGAGTGGCCACATGGCTGGGATCAGAGTGGCCAGTGTGGTGCCAGGCAGCCATGGCCTCCTCAACATGGCTCGCAATGAACTTTATTTGCTCAGCTACTTTGAGCCAGCCCTGCTGCGGACAGAAGGACAGAAGTGTCAGCAGCAGCTTTTCCTGTTTTCAGAGCCACGGCAGAGTTGGGCTGGGCATGGCTCACACGGTTTTGGCCAACAGAGAGGCACGGCGAGCCATTTTTCCAGTGCAGAGCTTAGACAAGATTAACATTTCAGCATTGCAGGACTCTATAAAAACTGCATTAATTGATAAAGCTTGAGAACAAACAGATCTACAAACACCAATTCTCTCCTGAATCAGAAAAAGGAAAGGGTGAAGACACGTAGATACAAAACATAGGACTCTGAGGTCAGTGAAGGAGGAACCACATTCTAGATGGGTGGGGATTGAGGAGATGCCTTAGTCTTGGGCTGAAATTCTTTTTGTAAGGCTATGGTGAAAATATATTTGATATATCAGACTTCAGTTTTTTCCCTGTAAATTCATGGTATGCTTTGGGGGGATGTAGCATTCTAATGACAGTTATGAGCAGAGGCATCAGTGTAGCAGTGAGCAGATGTTGAAGCAGCTGTAATCCAATGAGAAGCTTGAACAGAAAGGAGAGATGTGAGAAAAATGAGAAACCTTCCTCCAGGAATGAAAAGGAGAAGACCTCTCTTCCCAGAGATGGAAGAAAAGAACTTTTGTTTTTATGCTACAACAGCTCATCCTTAAAATGGCACCCCAGTAAGTGGACATGGCCCTTGCAAGCAGCTGTGGGAAAGCTACAAGTCCTGGGAGGGACTTTCACACAGCAAACAGATTTTCCTTTCCCAGGCAGCTGATTCGCTGAGACATGAAGCCTCGAGAGAACTGTTTTCTTGAGGAGAATCCTCCATCGCATAACAAGAGATACTCCTCTCCCTAAGTGAAATGAAGAAAAACTATTCTAGAGGTGGAAAACAGACCCACCACATAAATTTGGTGCATTGGCTGGGAAATCTCAAATTGGCAAACCTGAACCACTGCAGGAAATTGGTATTTCTGCCCAGTTTCAAAGTGAAACTGCCACAATGCTGTGACATTGGCCTGTTTCTCTATGGAGGTGATTGCTGAATTACAGTAAATGTAGAGGCAATCAGGAGCAGAACAGTCTAGCAGAAGTTGGACCCAGTTCTCAGAGTAACACCCTCCTTGACTTTGGAGCTGGGATCACATTAACTAAATAGGACACTTCACAAAGGACTTGTTTTTCTAATATGCTCTGTGAACTCTCTTGTATATTCAGGTGCACGTCTTCCCTTCTCAGCTGCTTGTGTAACAAAGAACCTGGGTGCTTCCAAAGGCTGTCAGACAAGGAACATTCTCACTGTGACACTTGGTGCCTCCAACACTTTGATTCCTGGTCAAACTAAGCCTCAAACCCATTATTGCCAGCCTTGGAGATGGCCATGGGCTGGGCTAGAACATCATTCTTCCCTTCCAGTGCCATGCATTAAGATCTATTTGTGACAGCAATATAGGTTGCATATAATTAGAAAAAAACATTGCTATTATGAAGCAAAAAAGATTCATTTTAAGTTCTTGCATGCAAATTCTAACATTTGTAAGAAAAGAAATTAGTTGTGAAATATGAACACTTGCATCTAGTCACAGACAATATGAGTGATTAAGAGGATACAAAACAGATCTTCCAAAGTCCTACAGTCACCAAGGTTATTATGTCTCCTCTTTTTCCACCAGCACATGATGAAAATTATGAAATGTCTTGACGGAGGCAAAAACAGAACAAGGTGCACCTAATTTTATCCTGTGAGGCAAAAAACATTGCAACAGTATTTACACTACAAATTAAAAAGTGGTAGTAAGATGAGGTGCAGCTAACTTGCAAGCAAGTAATCTTGCTCAAATAGAAACTCTCTTTATCCTGTTCTGAACAAATACTAACATGATGCCATCATAAAAATGATCAATGCCACAATATCAATTGAGTACTAATGAACTTGACCAAGGTATTTTTCCTCTGAGGAAGAATTGAAACATGTCTGTCATTTGAAACAACAAATGTCAGGGAACATTTTTAGATTAGTGTTTAATTTTAAGATATAAGAGAAGTACATAAATGGTATCAAAAGACAGGACACATGTAAGGGAATTAACTGAATTGCACATTTGCACCATGACACTATCAGTTCCAGATGCTGTTAGACAAAATTAAGCAATGAAAAAGATGAAGAATAGGAACAATCTTGTATCCTGTGAAAACATATTGATGATGATGATTCTAAACTATTTAAATGAACAGCAGAAAAATCTGAAGAATTATAACATGATAACTTCTTGCTATTTTAAGTCAAAGGAGAAAGAAGCTCATCAAAGAAGCTAAAAAGCCTTTGACATGGAAGATGCTACTTTTGCTGAGTTTTCAGAAGATGTGATTAGAGCATGCCATGGCCAAGAATGCAGACAATAATACTCCCTAGCAGGTGCCAGAAAGTTCAACCTCCTAAAGGCAAAAAAGTCTGGACTCCAAAGAGCTGCAAGGACTAAAATTTGCTTTATGAACAGCAGCAGGCATAAATGAGTAATTTGCTTTCCTGTCTTCAGGAATAAACTACACCTAAAATTTTCTATGCTGAAACATTCTTTAATTGTTGCAAACAGCAAAAGTATTGCTTGCTGGTCAAACATCAATTTCTTTTCATGTGAAAGTGCAGCATGACTTTAGAACATTAACTATACCTATTTCTTTGCAATGAACAGTTTAGCCAAGATGCAGTGATTTATTCATCAATTTCCTCATGTCAATTACAGTAGCCACTAATATATAATTAGGAGTTTAGATAAAACTGCCAGAATAGAGTCTTAGAAAAAGAGTGTGTGTGTTGTGGGAGAGGGAGGGCTTTCCTGGAACACAGCCTGTGTTTGCTAAAAGCCATTCATAAGCTCACATGATGATATCCACCTCTTCAGAGCAACAGGAGATGGCAAGTATCAGCAGAGGACGAGGAGAATGGAACAAAACCCAGCAAACTGGGCAGAAGAGAGAGACAGGTATTGAGTTATTAATCTTCCACATCTTCCACATCCAGATCTAGATGGACCCTGGAAGAACTCGTCAGAAAACATATACTTTGCTAATAGACCTGGTACCTCTGTTCTACATAAGAACGAAGAGATATTTTAATTCCATTACAAATAAAACAACTAGATCTTTGTTAAGTGACTAAGCTTGACTGCCAGTTGAGTTAGAGTGCCATGAAAAAACCCAACATATTGGGTGAGGTGCTTATGCTGTTTCCAGACACTCTACCCAGAATGGGTGAGTGAAAAAGTAGTGTGAGTTTAGGAGAAATATTACTACTAATTAGACTGTTTCAGATAATTATGGCAGAATGTAGCTCTGCTTTAGCAACAGCAAAGTACAAGATCACATTTCTTCCTTATAAACAAAAATATTTGGAAAGGCAGTAAAGACTTTCATGTACGGTGTTAGAGCTTTACTCATACAAGGAAAAATTAACACTGTTGACTACTACGGGAGAAAGAACTTGAAATTTACTAAAACAGGCAGTTTCTTGTGTTTCAAGTTTATCAGAAATGTTAAAACTGTCAGTTTCGTGTGTTTGATTTTTACCAGAAATTTACCGAAACCGGCAGTTTTCTGTTTGGTAACTGCCAGGGTGTTGAGACCTACACCGACCTGCGTACCCCCACAGCTGACTGCTCTTCCCCCAGCTCGGAATGTACAGTTCAAACGTTACAACACCGTAGAAAGGCACAGAAAATACTGCAACGTGATCTAGGAAAATTTATTGACCAAATGCTGATGGACACTTGTCATTAAGGCGGAAAGACAATCTGCAAAATGATTTTGTCACGAAGGTGGCGCAGGTGGTCCTGACGGTAAGTGGCGCTCCGGAGGGCTTTGCCTCGGGCACCATCCACTCCCGCACCGCTCCGTCCCGCCCGGCCGCATCCCCTGCGCTCGCAGGCCGGGCCTCCGCAGCCGCTTCCCGGGCTGGTGGCGGGACGGAGCCCCCATCCCAGCCCATGCCGTCCCCTCAGCTGGAAGGGCGGGAAGCTCCCGAGGCCGGCGGGGAGGCAGTGCCCCGTGCAGGGCCTTCCCTCCCGTCCTCATCCCCGCGCGGCAGCGGTGTCCGGGTAGCGGTGCCCCGCAGCAGAGATAGATCTACCTCGCCTCGCCTCAGCTCGCCCTGACCGGGCGTGCATACGAGGCGCATCATTTGAACCACGCTCAGTCACCTCTCCTACCCCACCAGCGGCCAGCGCAGCGCTGTGGCAGCGGGGAGCGTGGGACCGAGCCTGCTCTGCCCCCGGGCCCGCCGCAGCCTCCGCGGGACCCCGCGCCACCGCCCCGGCCCGGCGCTCACTCACCTCCGCCG
>VZTB01012905.1:1197646-1298100 GCA_013397245.1 Thryothorus ludovicianus | reverse complement strand
ACGGAGCGGGGTCCCGGCGGGGAGACGGGCACGGTGGAACGGGCGGGAGCGAGGCGGTACCGGCAAAGGCGGCGGCAGCAGCCGGGGCTCCCAGGGCCATCCCGCCGCTACCGGGGCGCTCCCGGGCACGAACGGGAGTCAGCAACGCTTTCCGCTCCCTCGAGTTTTCTTAATGAGACAGAGGAAACTCCCAGAGGGTACAAAATGCTGCCCCACCGCATAAATGGAAAGAAGGGAGAAATGTTTCTCCCCAGGGTTTCCACACAATATGATAAAAAGCTTTTGCAAATTGAATTGTGATTGTAAAGTGCTGGCAACGTGTAAAGTTTATCACATTTATGTTATTGGCAGAAGGGCTGCATGCTCAGGATTGCCTTTCACCAAATAGAGTGCTGTTTTGAGAAGGTGCAAACCTTGAAGGAATGTTGGCAGTGCCAGTGCCAGCCATAGCAGCCTTGTCTTGTCTGTAGTGTTCAGGGATGCTGTGCAGGAAATCTCATGTTACAGGGTTTATTTGCACTAGAAGTGATACAGCAAAAGCAACTGTATAATACTTGTATTTAAATTTAGGAGTATTCATGAAATACAAAGCTGAAGGTTTACCTGAGCAGAAAGCTAGCCACAGAGCTTTGTAAAACAGGTTCTCTGACAGGCACAAGGCTAGAGCTGAATCTCCACTCAGTAGACCATAATGTCAACCTCCTATGAAATCTGCTGTGAAAGCTGGTCAGCAGAAGCTACTTTTCCAAAAAGTTTGGTGATACCAGTAAGAGGTAAGCATAATCTTCACTACCAAACATCTTGTACATAGCAACATGTTAAAACAACTTAACTCTAAAATATCCAACATCTGTGAGAGCAAGCTAGTATAGACAGCAAGGTATGAAAAGAAAGGAAAAGAATTCTCCTGTTTTTGGGCCAGGTTGATGGTAACCATGTAGAAGAAATAGTATCCACTGCTGGAATTTAACATGAGAAGTACTGGTGTTAGGGAGAAGGTAGTAGACACTCATTTATATAAAAGTGAAAACAAAAGGTTCCGAACCTGTCTGTGAGACTCTGAGGTCATACCAAGTGAGACCATAGTGGAAGAGAGTGAGCAGTCCTCTGAAATATGACAATTTCAATGCAAAATGCCCCATCACATTTCTCACTGAGTGAAGAAGATAGTACTCAAAAGGAGAGCTGTTGAGTATTTGGCCAATGAGTTATTGGGAGAAACAGAAGAAAGCAGGCAGACCACAGTTAGGGACAATAAAGGAACTCATGCAGAATACTGAGAGAATGAAGTACTGCTATAATAGATACTGAATCTGTTTTCAAATTAGGAAAACCCTCTGTGGAAATTTCAAAAAAAAAAAGAGAAGTCAGCAAACTCAAAGCAAAAATGTGAAAGTGCTAACAAGGGAGATTTATCAGAAAGGCAAAATATTTAAAAAGAATCCTCTTCAATCCCAGAGCCACCTCCTTCACTGACCTTGAGCAGCTGGCTGCTAAGTAGCATGGCCCAGCTGAATGGGAGTTTTGTGTGTTTATAGTTTAGAAACAGCAAGTAATGTTGCACTCTGAGATTGTCACATAGAAGCATTTATGTGAGTTTCTAGGACAGATCCCTGACTCCAAAGGAGCGCTGAGCTGCTCCAAAGGTGAGATCAGCCAGGTTCTCTCCCCTGCTCACTGTTGCCATAGCTGACAGCATCTATTCACAGAAAGCCTGTGGAACCTTGGTGCCCTGTGTTGCTGATGCTGTTGTAATCCCTGATATTATCCGAGAGCTACAAACTCAGACAATCTTTTCTGTCTAAACAGCTGTCCAGGCAGGCTTAGCATCAGTTGTGCCAAAATGTGTACCTGCAGCTGCCTTTAGAGCTACTTTACAAAAATCCAGCAAAAGCACCAGTACATGAACACCAAAGATCAACCTTACCTGTAGGAAGTGATTGAAAGGGGCATCTAATTGACGTTTTCTTTTTCTACAGTAGCTGATATTTAATTATTTTAACTTTGGTTTTATTTCCCTGGTTCTCTGTGGTAAAGAAAGGATAATACTGTTTTCAGGAATATTTTTGTGAGAAACACTAAAATTGTATGAATTTATAAAATGCAGAGTTTTATAGAACACTATAAATGAAAAAATAGGACTTATTGGAAAGGATGGAAAGAATATTGAATATGTCCATCATGAATGAGGCAGAAATACCATGGAAAACAGCATATATGTTCATGTACTTAAAATGACTATCCTAATTATATATATATGAAAGAACCACATTGAAACTGAGCATACAACCCCATTTTTTATTTCACAACATCCGAGTGCTTGACTTTGCAACTTGTGTGGTAATGTACATGATGTTGCTTCCTTTGGATGTAATGAAAATGCAGTTAGGACTGCTGTAATTTTTTAACTTCAATAACTATATTGAAGCTTTTCCCCTTCTGTTTTCTGAGGCTGAGGTGAGGTTTGCTGGTCTCATATGAAACCTGTTCCTTTGGTGCACTGTGAATGCTATAATGGGGAAATTTTATTGAGGTAACTGTTGTGATTGCTTCAAAAACATTAAAAATGAGATCAATTTGACACATCAATCCAAAAAAATGCTTTGTATTCTTTCTGTTATTGTATTAACTACTGAACAGTTCAACTTGCTTGGAAAATGATGGGGTTTAGATAGCCATGACAAAATAACCAGCAGAGGGTTACAAGTCTTTGGCTCATGCATAAAGTATTATTTCAAACTGTGTCAATGGGTTGGATCAAAATGGATTTTAATTTGAAAATAAAAGTTTTGCTGCTAATACAAAGTAAATGTACCAAATATAATTTTCTTTGTAATTTTTTTCTTAATTTTCAGCAGCTGTTTGGATAATTAAATAATGAGATGGATAGTGGGCAACAGGAACACATTTCTGCAAAGTCTAACGCTTTATGACTGGCTTGGATTTTCCATTTGAGGCAATCAATCCAGCAATATTTTATTGCCTCACAGTTTTGCTTATATTGTTTATATTGCTAATGTAAAAAATCAGTGAGGTAGGAATGCTGTTGGAATATTATTTTTTTATTAGGGATGTTGTTATTTTTTTCTTTTCTTACAGATGGGGAACTGGGGCACAGCAAGACTGTAAGAATTTGACAGATGAATGGAGTTCTGTACAATACATGTAGAGAGTGATCTTGCAGCATGGACTGGCTGCCTTTAGGCTATTTATTCATCAGTCAGTGCAGAGCAGCTTCCATAGTCACCTCTTAGTACTGTGGGATTTGGATATACTGTGCATACACACAGGAGTCAACATTATTTATACATTAGTTCTGTTAGAAAGATGCCACACTATCCAAATAATAGAAAGCAAAACAGTAATGTTTCAGGAGCTGTACCCTCACCTGTTTAACAAACACAGGCCTGGACAGCTATCAGGGTAACCAGTGTGACTCATTTGCCAGACATGCCTTATTACAAAGGATTGCAGCTTCTTTTTTATTTGAGAGATACAAAAGTTTGCACATGACCTGGCCATGTCTCTGGATTTGTAAAGCTCGAGTTTCCAAAAAGGTTGGAGCAGCAAATAAAGCTGGAGCCATCACTGGGGATACCAAAAGACCTAAGTGATAGGTGAGGGATACACTATGTATGCAAATTATGTATTATGTGTACAATTTATATATGCAAAATTTGACCATGTGGGACATCCTGGTCAGTTCTGCACACAGGGCTTCCAGCTTCCTAAATCCTGGCAAAAGCTGTAGAAAAAATGTTCTAAAAATAAAGCTAAAAACCAACTCTAGGTGATGTGTCCAATGATTGTTATCTGTCCATGCATATGGGTAGGGCTCCTAACTGAAATGTGTATGTTTTACTGGGCATTCAGAGCAGTCCTCCTTTGCTCAGACGCTGGCACAGACTGCAAAAGATGCTGCTGCTCAGTCTGGTCTTAAAACTATAGCAAATACTTTCTTGAGGTTTTTTATGAAGTTCATTAGGTTTTTTACTATACGTGGGTCTTAATCTTTTGTCTTAATGCCTTTAACTAAAATGGTGGCTAGGAAAATTTTTTAAGAAATAATGATGCAAAATGCTCTTTGTTCATTATTTTAAACACAGAATGAGGAGTATCTTTACTGGGCTGAAATCTTGACCTGCTTTTTATGTTGATCTGCAGTTTCATTATAGTCCCCTTGAAATAATTGGATTGCTGATAAAATAAAATGTGGCCTGAATAGGAATATAATGTAGTGCTTACACAAAGCTGTGCAGTGTAACACATGCAAATGGTTAAGACTTATTTTTGGTTATCCAGTAGTTGTTCATGTGTACATTGGATGTATATTTTAATATAAACAGGTTCAGAGGGGAAAACAACACCAGTATGGAACAGTGTTTATAGACCATCCACAAACAGAAGGAAAGAGAAGACCTGCCATTTAAAGAAAAAAGAAGTGCTGCATGTACAAATCCTCAATCAGCAGGAATGGCATTAACAAAGGATTCATTTGAACGGATTAAGTGGCTTATCACAGCTGCCTGGTGAGTTTTACAGATCACTACATTTTTTAACCAGATTCACTGAGATATATTCTTATCTATCAATTTAACAGTAATAAGAAATGCCTAGATATTTGCAAAGTTGAAGTAATTTTGAAATAGGCTTCACTGTAGCCTGTAGAATAGTACACAGCAGTCTGTGTGCTATGGCTGTACCTAATTTATCTTTTCATATGAATAAGGCCCTTAGTTCTTAGTAGAAATAATATTAGCTTTAATAATAATTTACAAGAGTTCTAATTTTCTGTATTGCTGAAGAAATGTTGGGCTACCTTTTTATTTTAGTATATATTTTTTTGGTAAATTTTACAAGCTGCCATTAGCAATGGTTGGCAATGAGCTGGGTTTCCCCAGCAGCTGCTCTGGAATCGTGGCTATTCTGAATGTGGCTTTGCTCTCTACTTTCTCTTGCCCTCTTTCTCTGAGCAAAAGAAAACAGCACCAGCTAACAGATTTTAGGGTAGGTGCAGATCATTCCCATCTCTACTCAGTCTTCACCTCATGTTGTCTGTGGAGAAATCTGTCTGGAATGGTTCTTTTCTGGCCCTTTGTAATGAAGGATTTGAAACAGGTTACAAGGGGAAGTTATAATGACTTTTACATAGTCTTGTTCATGCCTAGCTGTCTGTCCTCAGTCTCACATATCCAAAAAGACAAATATTTGCAGCATGGGAGGCCATTTCTTGATGGTGTGCACCCATTATAAAAATATATAGTCACCTCAAACAGGACTTAATCCTGTGTATGCTTGATCACTTCTCACTTTCTGCAGGCTAAATTTTTGTAAAGGTTTGATGTTGTGAGGGTAGTTTTAATTTAGTTTTCTTCTTTTAAACCAGGTGGCTGCTCATTATTTTTTCAACTCAAGGAACTGATGGGGTAAGTGTCATTAATACTTTGGGCAGGTGAGAGACAGAATGGTAGAGTTGAAACAAGTAGCACCACATGCACCAAATGACCAATAGTTCTGTGGGAAAACCACGGTGTTCCTTTCTGTATTTCTGCAGTTCTGACTTTCCTTTCTGCTACTCTTCTTATCTATCTTTCAATTTTGTGTTCTGTATTTTCCTAGATTCTAATTCTGGCTTCTTGAGATGCCTTTGGAAAACTACATATAGAAAATCCTCCCTTGTTCACCAAGTCTGCCTCCTTCCTCATAAAGTCTCTTTAATGGTTGTGCATTAAGGCACATGTCAATTGTAGCTTTCAGTTCTGCTCTGCATGTTAGCTTAGATCTTAAACTGGCTTCTATGGATAGCCCCATCTCTCTGTACACAAAATTACATATATAATTTAGTTTCAGTATCTGCTTTCTTATCCCCTCTGTACTGGCCTCCATATTACCCTTATGTTTGCAATGCCCTCAATGAAACTTCATTCAAGTCCATCCTCTTTGTACTCTTTCAAATAATTAGAAGCCTTTTTTTGGCAGAGCTTTTTTTTTTTTTTTCAATCCTCAAACTCATCCCATATTATTTGAGCTGTTGAAGATGGAAATATTTTTTTAAAATAACTGTGCAATCCAAAGAAAGACTAACAGTTCTGTTATTGGAAACTTGTATTCTACTGACATTCCAGGAGAGACAAGATTCTAACAGCTGAGTGAGAGACTGGTGCAGAGTAGATCAGTAATTTCATGGGAAATGCAGTGTATTAAAGACAAGTTGTCTGTGAGAGAGACNTTTTTTAAGAAATAATGATGCAAAATGCTCTTTGTTCATTATTTTAAACACAGAATGAGGAGTATCTTTACTGGGCTGAAATCTTGACCTGCTTTTTATGTTGATCTGCAGTTTCATTATAGTCCCCTTGAAATAATTGGATTGCTGATAAAATAAAATGTGGCCTGAATAGGAATATAATGTAGTGCTTACACAAAGCTGTGCAGTGTAACACATGCAAATGGTTAAGACTTATTTTTGGTTATCCAGTAATTGTTCATGTGTACATTGGATGTATATTTTAATATAAACAGGTTCAGAGGGGAAAACAACACCAGTATGGAACAGTGTTTATAGACCATCCACAAACAGAAGGAAAGAGAAGACCTGCCATTTAAAGAAAAAAGAAGTGCTGCATGTACAAATCCTCAATCAGCAGGAATGGCATTAACAAAGGATTCATTTGAACGGATTAAGTGGCTTATCACAGCTGCCTGGTGAGTTTTACAGATCACTACATTTTTTAACCAGATTCACTGAGATATATTCTTATCTATCAATTTAACAGTAATAAGAAATGCCTAGATATTTGCAAAGTTGAAGTAATTTTGAAATAGGCTTCACTGTAGCCTGTAGAATAGTACACAGCAGTCTGTGTGCTATGGCTGTACCTAATTTATCTTTTCATATGAATAAGGCCCTTAGTTCTCAGTAGAAATAATATTAGCTTTAATAATAATTTAAAAGAGTTCTAATTTTCTGTATTGCTGAAGAAATGTTGGGCTACCTTTTTATTTTAGTATATATTTTTTTGGTAAATTTTACAAGCTGCCATTAGCAATGGTTGGCAATGAGCTGGGCTTCCCCAGCAGCTGCTCTGGAATCGTGGCTATTCTGAATGTGGCTTTGCTCTCTACTTTCTCTTGCCCTCTTTCTCTGAGCAAAAGAAAACAGCACCAGCTAACAGATTTTAGGGTAGGTGCAGATCATTCCCATCTCTACTCAGTCTTCACCTCATGTTGTCTGTGGAGAAATCTGTCTGGAATGGTTCTTTTCTGGCCCTTTGTAATGAAGGATTTGAAACAGGTTACAAGGGGAAGTTATAATGACTTTTACATAGTCTTGTTCATGCCTAGCTGTCTGTCCTCAGTCTCACATATCCAAAAAGACAAATATTTGCAGCATGGGAGGCCATTTCTTGATGGTATGCACCCATTATAAAAATACTATATAGTCACCTCAAACAGGACTTAATCCTGTGTATGCTTGATCACTTCTCACTTTCTGCAGGCTAAATTTTTGTAAAGGTTTGATGTTGTGAGGGTAGTTTTAATTTAGTTTTCTTCTTTTAAACCAGGTGGCTGCTCATTATTTTTTCAACTCAAGGAACTGATGGGGTAAGTGTCATTAATACTTTGGGCAGGTGAGAGACAGAATGGTAGAGTTGAAACAAGTAGCACCACATGCACCAAATGACCAATAGTTCTGTGGGAAAACCAGAGTGTTCCTTTCTGTATTTCTGCAGTTCTGACTTTCCTTTCTGCTACTCTTCTTATCTATCTTTCAATTTTGTGTTCTGTATTTTCCTAGATTCTAATTCTGGCTTCTTGAGATGCCTTTGGAAAACTACATATAGAAAATCCTCCCTTGTTCACCAAGTCTGCCTCCTTCCTCATAAAGTCTCTTTAATGGTTGTGCATTAAGGCACATGTCAATTGTAGCTTTCAGTTCTGCTCTGCATGTTGGCTTAGATCTTAAACTGGCTTCTATGGACAGCCCCATCTCTCTGTACCCAAAATTACATATATAATTTAGTTTCAGTATCTGCTTTCTTATCCCCTCTGTACTGGCCTCCATATTACCCTTATGTTTGCAATGCCCTCAATGAAACTTCATTCAAGTCCATCCTCTTTGTACTCTTTCAAATAATTAGAAGCCTTTTTTTGGCAGAGCTTTTTTTTTTTTTTTCAATCCTCAAACTCATCCCATATTATTTGAGCTGTTGAAGATGGAAATATTTTTTTAAAATAACTGTGCAATCCAAAGAAAGACTAACAGTTCTGTTATTGGAAACTTGTATTCTACTGACATTCCAGGAGAGACAAGATTCTAACAACTGAGTGAGAGACTGGTGCAGAGTAGATCAGTAATTTCATGGGAAATGCAGTGTATTAAAGACAAGTTGTCTGTGAGAGAGACCATCATACCCTCTTGTTCTGAGGTTTGGGAATTCCAGATATTCTAAAAATGTTATAGATAGAAAGAACAGAATTTTTCCTCCTTATCTAATATTTGTCCATGTTTTCTTCTTGCAACATTAAAGTATGAGCCACTGGTGTTCTGTTGGGTATTAAAACCAATAACAAAACAATCTTTGCCTTGATAATAATGAAAACCCATACTGAGGAAATACTTGTTTTTATCACCATTTACTTGTTTACCTACATTATTATTAAATCTTTTACCTACTTGTTAAAATTCTTTAAAAAATATCTTTGATAATTTACACAGTTTTACTGAAAAAAAATTATTTAGTGGACATTTCATCTTAGTTTATAAGTGCATATTATGTGCATTTATTACTACATTTGGAGAAATAGAAAAGAACAACGAAATCTACGATTTTACATTTTGTTGTGTTTTCATTTCCCCTTGAATATAATTTTTTTTCTCATTGCAATTTGATGAAAAAAGTCACTTCTTTGCTATTAAAAGGAGAGTAATAGAAATTTTTAATACAAGAAATAAGAAAATTAATGGTAGTCAAAGCATAATTAAACCATGCATATACTTTTTTCATTTAATAGATAAGAATTAAATTCAGGGATTCATGTCTGAGTGAGCTTCTTGCTGCTTCACCTTGTTTTGCCTTTTATCATTTCATTGTAGTTGAACAATCTCCTAAAATAATATGATGGATTACAAATTTTATATTATTGCAAAATTAAATTAAATTCTGACTGTTAAAATTTATTTCAGGTGCAGCTGGTTTTTCCTAAGTTATATTTGGCTGTAACATTCAGTGGTCTGTAAGATAAATTTTAATGAAGGTCTTCCATCTTCTACAGCAACAAGTAATCAGCTTTTACTTATTGCTTCTACCTTGCCAGCATGTTTATGTTGATGGGAGATCTTTTGCCTTGAAAATCATCTAATTAGCTAACATGTCCAGCTGACAATATTTGATGATGTAATTGTTGTTTGCTGTGCATTTATAAATCTGTAACCTTTCAATTTTTAGGGAGGATATGCATATATTGATCCATGTAGGGGACAGGATTGTTCAGTTTGTCGGTGCTTTCCAGAAAAAGGATCAAGGGTAAGTGGTGATTAGAACTAATGATAATTACTGCTGTAAATACTGTTCATTTTGTGCACATTACTGTTCCTGAAAATCAACATGGTTGATAAATCAATAAATCAGTATTCAGACATAAACACATCTGACAAATTAGCATAATTCTGTCACTGGGATCAAGTACAGCTATCACTGAAGAAACCTAAGATTGTTTGTAAAGAATTTTATTTCTAATTTGGTTTGTACTAATCATGGTACCTTTCTTGTATTAAGGATTCTTTGAAATCAGTCTAGGAATTAGACAGATGTAATTCCTAATACATGTAAAATATAGAAATCTATGTTTGTTTTCTACTAAGAGGCTGGTTGAAAGAGGGTGTCCATGCCATTCTCTAGTTTCATGAGAACTTAGTTATTTCTCATTTGGGTTAGGTGACTCTAAAAATGTTTACAGACTTTTTATCTTACTCACTTAAGATATTAATTTTAAAAAACCCAAATTCTCTTTGTCTTATGAACAATTATAAACCAACTCTAAGACATTTTCACATTACATGCTAAAATTAGTAATTGTGCATATTGCTAATTGCTAATTGAAATATGTCCAGTGATGACTAGTTTATCTTGGCTATTCTTTCTCAGAATACATCTCTATATAGAGATAGCCCATAATTTAAACATTATGTGAGGAAAAAACTTTTTTATATACAAAATGTGTACAGATGCATATGTATGTCCTGATTGGTGATCAACTGAAAATTTGTCAGTGATGAAAATTGTTTTCACCAAAGTACTAATGGTTAAGTTTAGATTTAGGAAGGTTGAATATGATGGATCCATTTTGGAAGAGCCACATGGCCCATTTCTTTGTGTACAACCTGAGTTGTCAGAAAAGCAAGACACACCTTTTTCTTGCTGTGCTTCTGCAGTTAGCTGCATGCTTTGCTGTGTCATGATCACTGCCCTGGTGTCCTTGGATCCTATCCTAATCCTCCAGGATTATGTCTATGTGAAAGTCCCCCATGCTGTAGGATTTTCATAATAGAGGCCTAGGATGCGTATATCTCTGTAACACAGTGCTAACAAAAGGGCATCCCAGGAAAAGTATTTTGACTGGTACCACTGCAGTGTCTCTCAGTGCTACTGAACAGACTGTTTTGGATACCAAAAACCTGATCTGAAGTGCCATTTAAAAACAACTGACTTTCAAACTGGGGGAATTTGCCTGTTTTGAATTCTCACTCGGTAGCCTGGAAGTTCTGACTTACATGCCCATAATCAGTCAATAATAAATACCAGCTGCAATTATTCTGGCTCTTTCCTGGGCTGTCCTCATCACAGGTAAACTGTACTATGATTCATGCATTTGCAGTTAGTTTTCTAAATAATTCCAAGGAACTGGACCTGTGTGCAAAATAAAAGAGTAATAAATATTTCAAAATTAATTGAATGTTGTTATGCATCTATAAGTCTGAGAATTGTGCCATTTCCTGAAAGAGCTCTGCAATAAGGATGTACATGTACCCTGACGGATAATGAATAAAGTATATCCAATATAATATGAATTTATATTTCATGCAGTCATTTTTATTAATCAATATACTAGAAACAGAAGTACTCTTCAGACCCTACATGAAATATGGCTTAACTAAACACTGCTCCACATAGATTGCTGCACATATTTTCAATACTAATGTATGGTGATGGATAATTGTCTATAGAATTATTTAATCTTTAATACTACAATTCTTCTGGTTTTAAAACTTTGCTGTGTCCTGCTTTTCCACTCTGACACACTTACTTTGCTCTCCTAGCTTTTGTGGAGACTGTTCATTACAAAATAAAAGATTGGTTTATCTTATTGTTAACTTTCTAGAATGCAAAACATCTGCTTTATCTGCTTTTCTGTCTGAATCCTGCTCTGAGGCTGGCTCCTCAGAGTTTTGCATCTTCCTCAATCCTGTCTTAAAATTATAAGAAATAAATGGTTATTAGAAGCCTCTAGCATTATACAGTACACAAGCCTAAATATTCAGAACTTTTGCTATTAAGACTTTGTCTTCTATTTGCCCATTGGAAAATATTTTAAATTTCAACATCAAAAGCCTTTTTATTATAAGTGGACAAAATAATGATAATTGAGGTTTAGCTAGCTAGAGAAAAGTTGACTATGGGAATAAGAAAATGAAACTGCCATGGCCGTACTTGAATGTATTGATACTGGGCAAGTTGAAAGACAAGAAGAAGCAAATAGCTGAACTTCCATTTAATATTTAAATAAAACCATTATAGCTATGCACCAGTTGTTCTATTAGGTTTTAGAAGAGCTTGTGTACCTGTCATTTTTAATTTTCTCAACCATATAATTTGCCCTCCTATTCATTAGCAAGGAATCACTGTCTGAAAAAACATTTTAGTCACTACTGCCATAAGTATATCATTACAATTGCTAGCATCACAAGGAAGTTTTGACTTCTGTTCACTTGGGATTACAGTCTTGTTGGATTTAGTCTTATGTGATACTGTTTATCTTTTAATCTTACATCACAACTCGAAAGCACTTTCTTCCACAGGACACCATTAAAATGTGCTGCTAAATCTCTTTGCTCATACTGTGTGCTATTATAGCTAGACATTTCAGAACTTTAGAACAGATAAATGAGGCAAAACATCATTAGTGAAAGTATATATGGCAGTAAGTGTTCTACCTAACTTCTTAGATTCTTTTTCCCCTCTTCCTTTTTGGTAGGCCATAAAGTCTGTGATTTCAATTTTCATTAAAGGCATAGTAAAACCTTTCCACCATTTCATCCTATTTTTCTGTATTGGAAAGTTGTTTCCGAGAAAACTCCTGCAGTGTTGTATCACCAGCTCCCAAAAATGCTGGCTGCTCTGATAGAATTTAGATAGTTCAAAAAATTTTTGCAGTTAGCACTGACCGATTGTAAACCTGTCCTGTGCTGACCCCGGAGTTTGATCCTATTCAATTCCGTTGGCTTTGTTTTTAGTTAAGTAGATTTGGGAAGCAAGCATCTATTCATGAACCAACCTGATCTGGCTTCTATGGGGTCATGTGAAATGCCTGAATCAAAGTGAATAATAAATATAACTCAGCAGGACCAATGTTCATTCTTTTGCAGATGAAGCAAGAGGCTTATTTTTATCCTAGTGTAGGGGAGAATGCAGCAAACAGAAATGTAAGAGGAGAGTTTTACACTTTCTGACACTCCAGATGTAAGGAGTAAGCATTCACTAGAGATGCTGAGTCACTTGGGTGTCACAGGTAAGTTAGGAAGTCAGCTGGTATCAGTTACTGCAGGGCAAGAATGCAGTGCCCTGGGGTAAGAATGAGCAAAATTACCTGTGAGTAAATAAGTACTCTGGCACTGATTCTCTTGTAACATCTCCCCAGTAGCTCTTGTGAGTTGCCAAATTTCCTTAGTTGTTTCCATGGGTTACCTGATTTCAATTTACAGCACAGTGTAAATATATTTAAAATGCACTAACTCTGAAAACTGTGCAAATTCTGTTTTGGGAAGTAAGAGGCATTTATTCAAACACACTTTTTCTGCATGTCAGTATGCAGTGGCAGTCTGTCATTCACATGAAATACCCAGTATTTGTATTTGAATTTTCAAGTTGCACACTCAGGAAATAAATCTGTAAAATCCTTCTGCCTGGTCTGAAATCCACTATCAGAGATGTATGTACACTAGCATCTGAGGAAATCCAGATTTCCCCCATTATTTGCCTCCTACTTGTTGATCATTTTTTCCCAGTACATTAGCTATGAATTTTAAAGCAGAAGATTCCTGAGACCAGTTATACGTTTCAGTTACATTCACTGAGAACCACATTGTATTTTTCTATAAAACAGACCCAGAGAAATGGGACCCCTAAATCTATATCTGAAGCAGACCACACTTTTTTTTTGTAAGCAGAAGTTAGGATTTGAACTGGTAAGGCATGGATCCTGCTTACCAGAATGTGGAATAGGAACAGAACCACTCCAGTCTGTAAGGAGAATCCCACCAATCTCTGCAAGATCTCTTTGAGGTTCTTTGTCATATATGAAACAGATGCTGCCCATTTACTGCATCTGTAAATTAGCATTTTTCATATTAGACATTTTTCAAAATTTCAGAAATTTTGACCTTGTTAATTATCCCTCCTTTTGTTCTTGAGCATCTTTATTTTCTTAATACTTTTGGTCCCCTGTCCTACTATGCTGAAAATAGTGGTTTTTCTCAGTTGCTGCAGATTGCCAAGCTTTTCCACACCAAGCAAGATAAAACTCTACAAAATCATTCTTTTTTACAGATTTGAATCAACCAAGAGTTGTAAACAGTGACTTGTTTCAATAAAATGGTACAGAGCAAAACTCAATTTTATTTTATTAGCTAAGCTGATGTTAATTATTTGTGGTCTATTTCTGTATCTGTGCTCTATTTGTAGCTTTCTGCTTGCAGCCATTAGCAGCTAAGAGTTTCAGTGCTAAATTATGATTTGTTGAGTTTGTTTAACACAATAGTGACACCCACTGGCTTACTGGATAGTTTTTCTTTTCATAATCCCACAGGGTTAAAACACAAATGTAAGTATACATTGTGAATGATGTTTTCAGCACTTCACTGTGATTTGTTGTGCTTCTGTGAAGTATCACTGTGAATACTAAGCTGCATCATCAGGTGTTTTGTTCTTGTAGCATATTATATCATTGAAAATTATAATAAAGTTGACAAATATGGTAAGTTGCCAAATTTTCCAATAATTTAAAGCATGATTCAGATGTTCTTTACAAGAAAGACTATTTACAAGGGCCTGTGGTGGCTTCAGGCTGAAAAAGAGTTTACATTAGATATGAGGAAGAAATTCTTTACTGTGAGGGTGGTGAGGCCCTGGCACAGGGTGCTCAGGGAGGTTTTAGATGCTTCATCTTTGGAAGTGTTCAAGGCCAGGTTGAATGGGGTTTTTTGGCCTGGTCTACTGGAAAGTGTTCCTAACCATGACACAGGGGGTTTGGAACTGCTTGATCTTTAAGATCCTTTCTATCACAAATCATTCTATGATTCTATGAAAAGTCAAGCTCTAAGTATTATTATTGCAAGAAATTATCTAATTTGGTCTATTAAAGACAGGAGACTGCATTTAATGCTAAATTGTGTGATTTCTCAGATTTATCTCATCTTAATCAGGTTTATATTTAGAAGAGGGTTTGTTCTGGGTTTATTTGAACTTTGACTTACCATGAAAATTAGTTTGGTTCAAGTCTTACACAGTGAGGAGTAGAATCTTCCAGAATGGACACTCCCCCCCAAGCCGTGGAAGCTGTGGCTTTGTTGTTGTCATTGACCAGCTCTTCCAAAAGGGGAGAGTTCATGGGTGGAGCTTAGAGCAGCAGCAGATGCCCCCACCTCACTAAGCAAATTACAGAACAAAACATCTCTCCAGATGCCTTTGTGAGCACTCATCTCTTGCCCACAGACTGCTTTACCTTCCTTCTTGCTTTGTTTTGCTTCTGGTGAGATGAGAAAGACTGGTTACAAGCCAGAGTCCAGTGCACAGTGGAAAGGCTTGCTGTATTATTTGCTTACAATATGCATGGAATTGCTGGGCATTTTCACTTCTGTTCTTATGAACAGAAGGTAAGTGCATTTCATAAATTACTGGTGCTTCTCCATAGCCTGTAACATGGGGTAGTCCTCATTGGAGGTGATAACTGAGCTTCTTTTGATTTTATTGATAACAAGAAGCAAGACAACTCACTCAAGTTGTATGAAGTTTTTTTATTTCCAGTTAAGATTCCTTTAAAACACTGTGCTTGAGACAGTTAAGTGTTCAAGGTAATCTCAAAATCAGGTGCTCTTCAGTCTCATGCATCAAAAAAAATTAATTCCAGATAACCTTGGCCATTGCCTTTTCCAAACAGTATTAAATGTTTTGTTGCATGATTCTGAAGTATTTGCAGTTTTAGTCCTAGGAAGCATAGTTAATTAAAAAACAATATAGCCTTGTTTTGCTTAAAGTCAATTTCTTACTGCAGGTCAAGCCCAGGATATGCTAAAATAACAGACCATAGTCTTGGCATGGTAGCTCCTGACCTAGACAATTAACAAGGCACTGAAAACCTAGAGGAATTTATTGGCATCAGATGGCAGAGCGGGCATAATATTCTGTTCATTTTATCTGAGCTAATTTGTCATTTCCACATGAGCATGACTACCTTCATCCTCTTTATTTTTACAGCTGTCCTGAGACTGTAATGCTGTGGTAGTCACATTGGATGGGCACAAATAATAGATGTGATAATAGATGTTATGGCATGGTATCAGTTTGGTCTTAACAAAGCTCCAGTCATTATCAGTCTTTGAGCTGAAAGAAAGAGAGAGAATCCATCAGCTTCACATGGCATGCTAAAGTTGTATCAGCTGCCAAACCCATTGTGAATTCTGAATTCAGTGACTCTGTTCTATGACTTCACTACCTTCTGCTGAAGACCATGGAGTCAATTAAATTCACAGGGTAGCAGCAAATGAAGACATTTTATCAAGCTAAAGGACTACCTGTCCTGGAAGTGTTTATTCGTTAATTATAATAACTACCATAGAATGCTTACAGTGTGTCAGCTTTTTTCCTGAGTGCAATACAAATCATGTTTCTTAACTGTCCAAAGGATATGTCTTAAAAATTTTCTCTTTCAATTCTTGAATGTAGAGCATATACACTATTAATTAAAAATACTGAAGTTCGTGCAGAAACCTGTTGTCAACAAAATGCATTAAACGACAAAGGCATTAAAAATTAGTGCAAAACATTTTATGTTTTTCTTTTCCTTTTGATGAAC
Organism: Thryothorus ludovicianus; assembly: GCA_013397245.1. NCBI lineage: Eukaryota > Metazoa > Chordata > Aves > Passeriformes > Certhiidae > Thryothorus > Thryothorus ludovicianus. The sequence goes on along the minus strand of VZTB01012905.1, from coordinate 1,281,750 downwards.
GATACATTTTACAAGGTAACAGCTAGTTTAGAGAACTAAATATCCATACCACTTCCAGTAAAGTTAATGGTTCAAACATTTGTATTTTATTAGTCTGATTCATTTCACTTGTACTCAAAAAGATGCTTTAATTAAAATGGTTGTCTATTTTTTTTTTTCCAATCTAGTATTTAAAGTGCATAATATCTGCCTTAGAAGTACTTCAATGAATAAATTCATTCTGACACAGAATGAGCAAGGTACTGCCAGTAGACAGGCTGCAACTGTGCATGCAAGCAGCCACTCAACACCCAGAATCCTGACTGTCCATTCTCTGTTAACAAGGATGCAGAATCATCAGCTTTTAATACCAGTAGCCCTTAATTTGCATAATATTTTACACTGCTGAAATTCTGGTAGCACAAAAACTGTAACTGTTAGAGAAGACAACATGCTGATTAAGCCCTGGAATTTTTGCCAGTGACTTCTCTGGAAGCAGGATCAAGGCTGAAGTGAGAGGAGTGAGTAAAGATAAATGGAACGTGACTCATATGAGGATTCTTTTTTCAGGTGGTCCTTATTTCTAAGTGTAGGACTTTTCCCAGCCTCTGGACTAGGTCATAGCTTAAGGGCCAGTGGTCATCCAGCCCCACTTCCACTGTGGCATGAACCTATAGTACATTCCTGTCCAAACATGGAGTAAATTACCTTCTCTGTTGCTTTGCTGATTTAACTGAATGATGCATACCATACATTTCTTCACTTGTCCAAATCACACTGATTTTAAAAAGACAATTAGAAAATGAATAAAAAGTAAAGGAAGCTTAAGTCCCTGCTTGTGATTCACAAGATTTTGACCAGACAGTTTCAGCATGCTGAAATGCTTACACTGAGAAGCAAGCATGCCGTTCTTTTGCTTCCTGAAGCTACATATCTTCTTACAATCATCTTTTATTTCCATCTTTTTTTTTTCTTCCTTCAATCCATTCATAAAAGTAAAGAAATAGTCTGTTACTTCTGCGAATACTGAAATGTCTTTTACTGCCCTCAAGTGGTCCTAAAGCCATAGGGTTTTCTCAGCAATGTAGGGGGTTCAATTTTGCTCTCTTTTAAAATACCAGACTATAATTAATTATAATAATTCTATAGTATAATAAATTATTGATTGTTTATACATACTGTGTAACTAATAAAATTAGTTATAGTTATAATAATTTATTATAATTAATGGATGAAGTCTAGAAAGAAAACAAAGCAGTCTTCAGTTTGGAAAGTTATCAGTAAATAAGGGTAATGATATAAAATGAAAAAGATGCGTAAGAGAAATGAAGACCTGCAAATACATAGATTTTTGTAAGGTGGAAGACAGCTCACTTGTGAAGCCTGATTAGAAAGCTTGCTTTATTCAGCATTTTGAATCTGTGATTGCATAGCTATTGAGCAGCACAGAACAAAAACTGCAACACATCTGAAACAACTCCACACCAATGTTATAGACTGAAAAGTCCAGATGGCATAGGAAGTAATTTTGCTTAGAAGAATGTATATTACATTGGAAAACGTAATAGAAATCTATGGAGATTGTATGGTAATGAAGGTACAACTATTTAATTTGGAGCCATTTATAGATAAATTACATTCTTCAACCTTCCAACCCATTTTAACTCAATCTATTAAAATTGAAACTTTCTGCAAATCTGTTAACTCAAAACTATTATTTTTTTACTCCAGGAAGCTTCACAAGTTTTAAATGAAGCGCTAAGATATGAGAATGATTATGAAAAATGTGAGCTAGAAAAACTTAAGATAATTGGCATATCATGATTTGAAAGAGGGAACTCGCTTGATTTGCTCTAATTGTGTACAAAGTCCCTTTATCTAAAATGAGTCCTCATTTTTATGGTGGGAAAACACAATTGAAGTCCTGGGCTTGCAAAAGGTGACACTTAAACTGGTGGAGCCAGGAAGACTTGCAGGTTATCCCAAGCATTTCAGAGAGGTGGTCTTGGAGACCTGATGAAGGTGAAAAGAAATTATTACCTTGAGCAAGTTGTTAAACTTGCAGGTTGTGTTCCTATGGCACCTAATGCATGGGACAGTTTCTGCAGGCTGTCCAGCAGCTGTTTTGAATCATGAATATTTATACATTGTAAGCCTTGTTTTATCCACAGAGTCATCTCTGAATTGCTGTGGGATTACAGCAGTAGTTATTCACTACTTTGCACTCTTTTCAGGGTCAGCCTGGTGAGCTGGGAGCTCAAGGTCCAATTGGGTCCTTGGGATCTACAGGACCAGCTGGTCTGCCAGGGGAGAAAGGACAGAGAGGTGAGATTGGGCAGCCTGGCCCAGCTGGAGAAAAAGGTGATAAGGTAGGATACACCACAGACAGCTCTTTTAGGTGTATAATGTATACAGTGTGTAATGTTAAATGTTGATGAGTAAAACAGAGCCTGAATGACCAAAAAGCATTTGCCAAACTATACTCTTGCTCACACAAAATTCTCACAGAAGTTAATGACAGAAAATTAATTCTTGAACAAATATTTCAGATTTTCTGCTGTGGGTTGCAAAATTAGTGTTGTCAGAAGACATAAAATATGATGAACAGACAGACTCTGATTGTCACATTCCATCTTCCTTAACCTCAAAGATGGTGTAGAAATGTGGAGCTGGAGGGAGCAGTATGATGCTTTTAAAAGCGCTGCACTAAACTAATTTTATTACCACTTAGAGATTATAAATTGCAGTTCAGATTAATATCTTTCATACCTGTGCAATCCCTGGCTCTTGGTACTTCCTATTAGTTTTAAAAGTCTAATTTGACTGATCTCAGAGCAAAATCACTAATGCCAGTATTTAGCTCACTTGAAATGTAAATGGTGTAAACAAAAATTGTGCTGCTGATATTATCAAAATAGGAGCAGGATTTTGAAATTGTGTACAGAAATATTTTGTAAGTTACAGGCAACCTCCTGTTCTCTGTCATTTTATAATCTTTGGAGGATGAATGACTATTGAGTATTAGACATTTGTTCTGTATTGTACCACCTGTTACATGGGTAACTGTTGGCACTAGTCTTCTGCTGGGCTCATGGAAGTTTTCTTCTTAATTTCTGAAAATGATGGCTTTTTATTCATATTTCAAACAAGACTGTTTTTTTGTATCTTGCTGTATAGTACCACATATTCTTGTTTTTCACTCTTTTTCAGAGTTAATGACCTCATCAACTTTGTTTTTTCATATCACCTCTTTTTAGGGCCCAACTGGAGTTCCAGGATTTCCTGGTTTAGATGGTGTTCCTGTACGTATTAAACAAATATTTCTTTATAAAAATTACAGGTCCTATAAATTCATAGCAAGTGCTCTAACAGAATAATACACTCACTGAATTGTTGGCTTTATATTTAATGATATAATTTCTTTCAGAGAGTTACATGTTTTGAAAAATGTAAAATATCTAGGTTAACTTCAACTGTCTTTCCTATTGATAACAGATTCCACCAAATCCCAGTGAGGTAAGTAAAGAATTTTCATGCAGGAGTGGGGCAGTGAAGGCAGAGACTCCCCATGGCCATGGAGCATGTGTCAGAGCTAGGCTTAAATGCAATGTATTTCTTCTCTCAGGCTCTGTACAAACTGTATTCTGCTTGGTTCATTCTTAACATCTCTGAAGATACCTCAAATGATGCACTGGTTTTTGTTCAAACATTCTGATTTTTGCTTGTAGTCCTTTTGCAGAAAGAAACCTAAGCACTGAGTCCAGTCATTTTAACCTGAATAGGCAAAGTGGGTCCAAAATATGTCTTTATAAGTGTATGATAATGTATTTTTATGAATGACTTTTACAGTGTAAAAATGGGTGATATAGTATCTTAGATACTGCATTTTTCAAAATACTCTGCTAGAACTGAATTCCTGTTTCATATGGATCAAACAAAGTTAAAATGCTGAATTTTGAAAGTGAAAGTGAACCAAAAGCTGAGTGGGTGTTGTAGCATCTGCTTGTCAGCTCTCCACATTTGACACTGGGACTGTTGCCAAAGTGTCTGGATAATGTAGAGGTCACAAGCCCAAAATTTGGCACAAAAAAAGGAAGCAGTCCCAAGAAATGTATATTCTTTTTTGCATAAAATGTTAATTTAAAAACAGTGTCCACAAATTAGACTGAAGCATTTACAGACAGGAAGAAGGTAGAATTGACAAAAGCATTTCAGGCAAATGACCAGGAGAATATTTTCTTGATGATTTTTAAGATTTCTCCCCAAAAAATTATTTCGGATCAAAATTAATATTTTGTCCTCACGAAAATATTTAATTCTGTGGAAAATTATTTTCCCAAGAAAAATCTTATTTTATATTGCCCAGTTCATAATTTTTAGTAGAACTAATCCTTATCTGGACACTGGTTAGTTATTGCTAGGTTAGAAAAATCACAATCTCTGTAATTACTATGTGCCTGAGTCAAGCTGTGTCCTCTTTTTACTTGTTTTATCCTAACAATTAAAAAACATGAGGCTGCTTGAGAGTACTTTCTTTTTTTTTTTAGAGGATTTTTTCAGCTTTACAGCCACAAGAATGACTATAGCTAGAGAGCTATAGTCTGTGTTCTCTGAGAAGACAGGCCATTACTTTTTCACTCAAATGAGAACACAGTCTGGTCATCTTAACCAATGCTATCCCTGTTATATTTGCTATGCATCAAAAAATCCAAATAAACAGAAGACTTACCTCATTTTTTCTACACTACAAAAAAATCTATTCAGCATAGAAGACACTTCTGATGCAAAAGAGTATGAAACCAGCACCACCGTGAGAGGTCATCTCATTCACATCTGAGATATATTTGTTTCTAAACTGTTCTATTAATTTAAAAACTAATTTCCCATTAATCATGGTGTATTTCTAATAAATGTTAAACTGTCTTTCAGGGCCTCCCAGGAGGGGAAGGACCCAGAGGCAAGCATGGTTTGGACGGCTGCAATGGCTTGAGGGGAGACCCAGGATTTCCAGGAGAAAACGGTTATATGGGACCACAAGGTCCTTATGTATGTGAAAGGCATTCCTGCTGTGCACTGCATTTCCCCTCCAAGCTAACAGCTCTTAAAATGACTCTCAGACTGTGGCATCAGCTTTACACTGCTGCACAGGGAATTCCCAGGAATCCTCACTCAGGTTAATGGGAGTGAAACACACTGCCTTAACAGATAAAGCTTGCATGTGCAATAAGCTCCTGTATCCTTGAAGTACTTGAGAGTTAAACTCTCACTTGTTTTCCCAGAATGTAGCCAGTCCAGCTGAGAAGGAGTGGCTTAAAACCACTGTACCATTCATTAGTACTTGAAATTTCTTAAAAGCATTCTAGTAGGGACATACATGAGATGACTTAAAAATAAGTGGAAGGTTCAACAAGCCGAAATCCCATTACACTCTAAGATTTGGTACCACTTTTTTACACACATGTGCTCTGTGCACTCCTAGTCTTGCTTGGGCATGTATCTGTATATGCAGATATCAATTCACAGTTAAAATGTTTGAAATTAGCACTTTAATACTTGTTTACTTTTTTCTGTTAAAATGGAAGGCACTTTAAAATAGTTTAAGTAGCTATGTTAGCAGTACTCGACTACTGTAGATACAAAGATTCTTGTGATTAAGGAAAATAAATTACTAGCTCCAAAGAAATTTTGCTGAACAGTTCTAGTCACCAGTTTTTGACTTTTTATGGAAACAAGTTTTAGTTCTGAATGAGTAAGAGCTGATTAGTTGGTCTAACAGCTTCCCTGAAATTTTCTAACACAATAAAAACAACTTCACTTACATGAAAAATCAAGTGTGTTTAGTGAGAGCTAAATAAAATGCTGAATTCAGCCATTAGAAAAATGTAGAGAGGGTGCAAGAGTGTGATGTTATCAAAGATAATAGCAATTAGAATAAAATACAGTTTCATGCTATGAAAGACACAACATTATAAACCTACTAATAACCTCATTTGTTATACCTCTGAAAGTAACTTATAACTTCTGCTGAAACTCTAATATCACCTGTATTTTCTTACTTACTATGGCCTTCAAAATAATTTTACTTTTTGTAATTAGACAAGTGACATAAAGGAAAAACAGGACATGGGACAAATGACAGCATAGATCCTACCAATTTCAGGAGCATGCTCTTTGGCAGGCATAGAAAAGTATTTGCAACCTACAAAAACAGTGAGATACAATAGGCATGTAGCCTTGGATATGCATGCTAAAATTCCAGTGCAAATTCATCTAGCTGCCCAGGAAAACAACACAGAGTAACCACATTTGCTTGTGTGCAAGAATGCTCTTCCAACCTCTCTATGCAGATTGCCTATTTTTAATCAATTTGTTGCACCAGGTACTAACTTCACTGTACATTACAGCCAATTTTTATCTAATTCTTATTTATAACATTGCCCTGTATATTTTATTTAACACCATGTACATATTCATCTGCTTTACTTCATTGACTTTGTTGGAAAATAATTTCTATCTTTAAGGCTTTACCTAAGTCATTTAGAAGATAAACTGAATTTAACAAATATGTTTTATTATAAAAGAGACCACATGTAAAATAACTAAAGATAAATTTGATTTGTTTAATGTGTTCCCTAGCAGCTGTTGTTTACCTGTAACCTGTATCCAATCTACTGTAGCTATATCCAGCTGTAGACACCTGTAATTCTTCATTTTATTGTACCATTCCAGGTAGAAATACCTCCCCTGTTTCATTTCAGGATTTGGACAGCCAGTTTATGATATCATGAACACTGTACCAGTACAGTTTTAGAGTGGTTAACAGTGTCCCATTTTATTGAACTCAGTAGTCAGGTGGTTAACTTAGTTAAATTATATCCACTGTATTTGGATTTCAAATGGAAAAACTTCAGAAATAATGTCTTTATATATCTGTTCTTCAGATATGTACATATCCTGCTCTTAACAGTAAATTGATTACAGTTAAATTTTGCAAAATAAAACATCTACTCATGCTAACTCAGATTTAGTTTTTGAGGCTGTTACAATTATCAGTTTTATTAAGGACCCTACATCAAGTACCATGGGAACTTAATTTTTTAAATCCAGAGCTCTTAGGTGTCAGATTTTTATAATAGACAGAAACAGGTTTCCTAATAGATGGAAATATTGAATACTATGCATCTAATACAGTCCATACTTGTATTTTTTTTTTAATTTGTATGCAGCATCACTTTAAATTCTTCTGAATCACACAATGAACTTCCTTGGAAGGCAGAGTGCTAGTACTTAAAGCCACTGCCTCCCTGAAAGAAAAAGAAGGCATATTGATGCTAAAGGCAAGATTTGTGAAGATTTTAAAATATTGAAGGACTCAAGTGCTAAGGAGCATCTTAACAGAGCAGAAGTCCAGAAGCTGTGGGAAGCTGTTTAGCTCAACTGTTCAGAAGGTTTTGTTAGATAAAATGATCATCCAAGGTCCTAGAGGATTACCTTGTGATACAAGGGCACCAGAAAGTCACAGCCTGAGACTGTCTCCTCATACAGTCTCCATTGAAATGTAGGATATCAGTAAGTGGATCATGTTTTAAAAGACTCTTTTTCTTTAAAGGGAATTCCAGGGCAAAAAGGAGAAAAAGGAAATTCAGTGTATATTTCACATTATGGAAAAGGACTTCCAGTAAGTATCTGATTGGGAAAAAAATCATCTACTGTAGGAAAACATGTATAGTAAATGTAATTGTACCATTACTTCTCAATAGTTAATAAAACTTAGTGCAAAATAAAAAATTTAAAACACACAACTCTAACATCCTAATATGTGTAAAGTTAGAAAATACCCACAAGAAAGCTTGAACTGGTTCATTTGCTGAATGATTGTCATTACAGGGAGAGAGAGGTGATCCTGGACCCCCTGGTGCTCCTGTAAGTACAGTCAGTGGGTTCAGTAACTGCTTTTTGTCTTGAAGGTCTTCAATTTTTTCTCCTTAGTATGGTAAGAAATATTGGGGCTTCTCCCTGCCTGCCTTAAATAGCAAAATTCCAGAATAATGTCTGAGAAACATCCAGTCTGTGCAGTCTGTTCCCATGGCCAGTTCATGCTGGCTGAAAGAGAGTGGAAACAGACCATCCTCACCTGCATTAGCTGTGTGTGGAGCAGCTGTTGCCCTGGTACTCACAGAATATTTTCTCTGTGAAGGTCAAGATGTGAAATCTTCTTCTACAGTATCTGATGGGTCTCCCCAGAATAAGCAGCACTCTATCATATCCCAGCCACATGAACATGAAAGAAGAAAAGAGAGTTTAATTTTGTTGCTGAATCACATACTGGATGGCTTTGATTTCCTCTTGTTCCTCTTCTAAAAGATGTTCTCTGATGAATTGTATCAAGTCCCTGCACCATAGCACAATTGTTGACAAAGTGAGCCCTCAGTGCATTAATAACAGAACTCTGCCTTGTCCAGTATTACCCAGAAGCTGGTGCTGGGCTGCTCTGGTCACAGGGAGATTTCAGGCATGGTGTAAGCTTGGGGCTGTGGGTGGAATCCAGTGACCAGTAGCTGAGTCCAAGGTGTTTTGGAGGAGCTGGGTTTGTGTAGAAAAGGGAAAGTTCTTTCTATCTTCACAAAAAGACCTTTTGCCATCTTTTCCAGGGACCTAGAGGGTCAAGAGGTACAATGGGCCCATCTGGATACCCAGGCCATCCAGGCTTGCCTGTAAGATCACCACAGTTACACAACCTTGCCTTACAATATGTATTCGTTCTTGTCTACCCATTTTAGAACTTGCCTTAATGTGAATCAAAGCCTAAAAGTAATTCTTGAGGCAGGTGAAAAAATAGATTTTTGCTTTACCTTATGAGTTTGGAGGTTGAGGAGTATGTTGTTCCTTCCCAAGTCTGTGTGAATGTGTGTTGTCCTGGCAGTCTGTAAGCCAAGGAGAAATGCTCCTGGTGCTCTCTCTTGAATCCCTTTTCCCAAGAACACAGTGGGAGACAGGAAAAGGGGGAAACCAGAGGTCAGTCCTCCTGAAAGCAGTGACCAAGTGAAGTAAATTGCACTTTGGAATAGATACACCTCAAGAGAAAATTCTGCATCTAGGTCCTATAAGCAAGAGGAAATAATTTTCAAAAGCTGTCTCTAAATCAGGAATATTAACTTGTCTTCATTCTCTTTTAAAGGGTATTCCAGGTCACCCTGGTTTGCCAGGTGAACAGGTAGGTATCAACTTCTGAAGCTGTTGGTGAAATCATAATCTATCCAACGTTTTGAAATGTTCCTTTTGGCTATTTGTTATCAAGTTTTTCAAAAGAGTTACTTCATTAAACTCTAATGTTAGTACTTTCTGATCATGCTGAAACTGTGTACATTCTTTATCAATTAGGGAAATCCAGGGATTGGAGTGGATGGACAAAAGGGGGAGCCGGTAAGAAAACAAATAATATTAAATATATTATTGCTGTAGAGTTAGAATAATAATAGTCTTGTTGGGTTCCCTGGAACCCATTCATTTGTGGCTTTGTCTCCTGCTAATCATGTTAGAAGAGAAGAAGGTATTGAATTAATTAATTCTGAGCAGAAGTGATTCCTTCAGTGAGCTGCAGGCAGGAATCAAGTGCACTCTGAAGATTTTGAAAAGCAAATTAGTGTTACTTAACATTTGCATACACCCTGAACAGACACTGCCTAGCTAAGCACAACAGTATTTGTGATTATTTAGGGACAGGGGCTGGACCAGATCAGTCCCTGAATCTCATCTCTTGCTAAGTGCAGAACAGATGTCAAGGAAAGGGTGTAAGAAGCACATAATACAGTTCCTCTACCAGTGTCCACCTATATTAGCATACTCAGGATGTATAGAAACAATATGGAATATTTGATATTTCTTCTATGAATTGGTCCAGTCAGTTCTTAGAAATTGTGCAAATGTCTAACATACACAACATTCCATAACAAATCAATAACTTCATTTCACATTGACAAAGTCTTGTGCTCAGAGGGTTTGATCTAGAACATGAGAGGCTATATATACATAAGAGATTTGACACTCCTGTAACTACTATCTCCACAGCAGATTTGGAGTAGGCGCCAGGCATTCTCATTTATTTTCTTAGCTGTAACATTATTTTTAATGACTCAAGAGAATAGGATTGCCAGCTTACTCATCTGGGCAGATGGTAAAGAGGCTTACAGATCTCAGTGCAAACCTTTATCTGCAGGTGGTTGGTACATTCTCAGTGAAAACAGAAATAGGTAGTGCTGTGGTACAACAAGCTGTGTCACTGAGACACTGCATGGAACATGTCTGCTTTGGCTTCCACAGGGTGACATCGGACTGCCTGGGCTGCCTGGGTCACCACTGTTAGTTGGACCTCCTGGAGCTCAGCTGTTCAAAGGACAAAAGGTGCTAACTTGTCATCATATTTAACAGTACTCAACTTGGCAAGTACATACCCATTGCTTAAAAAAGCAATTCTAATTCAGAGTAGGACTTAAAGCTTTTAAGTACATAGGCATATCCTGCATATTAATATACACCCAAACTTTCCTTTTGTATGTAGGGCCAAAAAGGATTACCTGGGGTAACAGGATACAGAGGGCCACGTGGACCCAAAGTAAGTAAAGGGACTTTTTTTTCCCATGGTGCTGGCAAAGTCCTTCTGTGGTTGTTATGATAAACTTCTAAAGCACAGCATTTTTTGCTGTGAAATTTAATCACCACCTAAATCAGTGTGAAAGCAAAAATACTTCAAAACCCTTTGGAAAAATCTTTCTGAGTCTGTTTTATGTATACCTATTGAGTGTTGCCTGGTAGCAGAAGGTCAGTGTTGCTGCCAGTTGGGCTGTTGACATAATGGATTGGAACTGTGAAGAAAATACAAGTACAGATTATTTTTCCTCGAGAAGAGAAACAGAGATGATCTGAATGTGTTCTTGATGAGGCATGATGTATATTAACCCCAGAAGGATGAGGAAGGACTTTAACTTGCCATAATGGATATTGCCATGGGTAGAGAAGGCAGAATCACCTGTTTGGAGAAAGACTTGCTCTTTACTGTGTATTCTACATTTTCTTTGCTTTCTGTCAACATGGTCAATTTAAACATTGAGGAAAGGAAGAGGAAAATCCATAGGCAGGAAGCTGCCAGATCTCAGAAAAAGGGAGGATAACTGGAGACAAAAGAATGACTCTAGTTTATGTTAAAAACTTACTTAGCTTTGTAGCAGAAGAGAAGATACAAGAAGCACAAACATCACATTTCTGAGTCGTAAGTTTAGCACTTTTTCAGAAGTTCATTTTCCATCTAAAAAGCCCCTGTTATTTGGCACTGGAAAAGAGAACAAAGCTAATCTTTTTCTATCAGATTTACATAGAAAAAGATGGGCTTTACATGCATGCTCCAGTACTAGTTGTCTATGTAGATGATGATACATGCACTTGTTAGTCATAAGCAGGATCAGAGAAATCAACGGAAGCAGCTCAAACAATGTCCAGAACTTAAGAAAAAAACCAAATTCAACTGCTGAAATAATATGAAGATTAGAGAAGAGACCAGAGCAGGTTCCAGAGCTACTTAGGCACTGCTGGTGATGCTGTGTGAAGTCAGCCCCAGTGTCTGAGTCTCACAAGGGAAACAAGAGCCATTGATGTAGTGTATATGTAATTTAATAAACATGCACAGAAATTAAAATTTATGGCACACTTCACTGAGAACCTTGGTTAAAAAAAAACTATTTTGACTGCTCTAGGGCATACTTGGGAGAGGAGAAAAGGGTGAAAAAGGCCTTCCTGGATTCCCTGGATTGCAGGTAAGAAAGTTGCACAATAAATTATATTACAAATTCACTATAGTTAGGCAATTTAAATTTGCAATTTCAAGAAAGACTTTAAGGATTGTTTTTAACTAATTCATCATGCTTCCTGTAGAGAATATTTAGGAGACTTGCCCTGGAACCTAGCCTATCTCAGACTTAAGCTTATATAGACTTTCCTTGGAAAGAAAGCAAATCTGTAGGGTTATCCTCTAAATATTTAGACCAGCACAAAGCTGCTCTGGAATAGCACAGTACTAACACAGTAATTTTCATGTTCTCCATATGTGTTGATGGCAGTTCTTTACAGCAACTTCCCTTGTGCTTGATTTGCCTAACAGTGCTGAAGTGGAGCAGCATTCCTTTACTGTGCTTGATGCTATATGGTAAAAAAATTAAGTGAAGACCTGACTGGCTTGCTTTGGTCTGTAGTTCTAATTCTTGACCATTTCTCACAGAAACTATTTGCAAAAGCTTTGCAAAGTTTTTGGAAGATATCCCAAGTAATATTTATCTATGTAATATTAACTATCAGCAGTTCTGAATAGGTTTATTTTAGATACATTTACTGTTTTAACTTACAGTCTACTTGCTTTTGTTAGGGTCATCCTGGTTCTTCTGGACCTGCAGGTTTTCCTGGAATGAAGGTATGAAGGCAGAAAGTACAAGCAGCTCTCTGAACAGTGAGATCAATGACATTTTGTTTTCTGTGGATTTGTGCAGATTTGGAATTTCCACTTCACAGCTCAGATTGCATTCCTTCTTTTCTTTTCTGCTGCCTGTTGCTGCAGAAGGTCTATGAACTCTGTGTCTGAATTTCTGCCACTCTTTGAAATTTGGCTGAAATTTGCTAATGGAATCTGAAGTTGCAAGGAGGAGGAAAAGTCAGTGGGGCACACATACAGCATAATAGAAAAGTTATGCAGCATGTTAACTTTGTTTTTTATGGTGACATTGTTTGTGTAATTTTGTGATGCATGCATGTTTAGTTCATATTTCTGGCTTGAGAAATTCCAGTGATGCCAAGTCTGCTAAATTTTCCTTAGGAACTTACAACATCTTACTGGAATAAAGAATAATAGATGTATCTATATAGATCTATATCTTTCCCAACTCTAGCTAAGATAGTGATCATGCTGTTCATAAATCACCTTAATTTATAAATATTTGCCTCTAGACTTATGTTCCAGGTGACTGTTTTATCTGCAAAAATATTTTTCACTTTGTTTTTCACTCCTGCCTACCTAAAGAGTTTGATTACCAGCTGGATGAGTATATTATAAATGATAAAAAGAGAAGGGAGCTGATGTGCAGCTGCTTTCCATGCAGTAGTTTAAGAGAGTCATTCAGCAGGCAGCAAACCAATTTCAGCTGTATTAAGCAGACAATCTATCAGAGTCTGCTGGTATGTATTCCAACTAATTCTGTGTCCCAGCTTTGCTGAATCTGCTGAGCACTGTCTGACTAACCTGGCAATACATGCTGTGAATTTTCCAACACAGGAGAGTCTGTGAATCACCACCTCCTGTTCAAACCTAGTGAATTCTCTGAAACAAGCTGTGTACACAATTATAACATGACAGTACTGTATGACTGCCTTACTGGGTTTGCTCAATTAAGTATGTCTTAATAGATTAATCAAATTGTATTTATGTGATCCTTTCCAGGGTGAAGCAGGATTTGCTGGTTTTCCTGGACAACCTGGCTATCCAGGCATACAGGTAAAAAAATGACCACACATTCACACCCCACTCCCCTCTGTGCCAGTATTTCCTCCCAAATGTACCCACTTCTCAGGCCATTTCCCTTTATACAATCATAATTTCTCTAAAGATTTACTGTTTTCATGATAGTTGTGGTAGTAAATAGAAATGTAAGGAAACATCCCTAGCTGGTTCATGTGAGAGTGGGAATTCTATTTTACTTACCATAGGAATTAGTAATCCCAATAGTTCCCTGTAAGTATACCAGGATAGCTACCTAATCCATGAATTGCAATATTCTGCAGAGTATTCATGGTTGAGCTGCATTCCCCAGGGATGTATGGGAGGTAAAGGAAGCTGCTGTTTAGTTAATAGTATGATCCTGTAAATGAGGGTGAAAACTGGCCAAAAGAGATGGCAAAATTCCATTCAGATGGACCTGTTTGCATGATTTGCCAAAATCTCCTGGCATTTGTTCAATCCATTCACTTAAGAAATTGTTCCCAGACGTTTACCAGAATGGTAAGGGAGTGGACTCCTTCACACCAACTGTGTTTAAACTTTGGCTCACTTAGATGACACTAACTTTTTTTTTATTTTACAATACCTGCTGCTTTCCATTAGGGATTAGAAATGTAGGTGTCACATCCTCGGGCTAAGGAGTAAAACAGAAAAACATTTAAAGTGTAGAAGAGATGCTTAAAACAATTTCAGAAGACCCAGGTGTCAGTCTAGTGGCATTTCAGGACAAAAGTTTATGGAATTTTCTTCTGCAGGCTACAGAACCAATAAAATTCTGACTAATGGATCCTATTGTAATTCTGAGTAACAACAAAGGCTTGAATGAAGGGAACTATTGCATTTCCTGTGGAATCTACAATGCTAAAATACACTCAGAAGAAAAAAGGAGTTCTGGATGCTACCCCAGAAGGAGCAAGGCAGGAGTGAGTCTAGCCAGGGGTGAAGGCCTAAGGAGTCCTAGGATAGGGTGCAAGTGCTCAGCAGTATATGAGCAAGAGAAGTGAAATGCTGCAATGCAGAAGGTGGGTAACAGAATCATCAATAGTGACACCAAGGCTGAGAAAGCTCATCAAAGTTATTACCACTGCAGAGAGGACAAAAACATTATTGCATATTGAAATTGTGATGCTAATGAACTTGGCTTAAATATTCTGGAATACAAAAGCCAAGGACTTTTTATTTCCCTCTGAAATAATTTCTTTGAAAACTACATATAAGCCAGTAAATTTTCTTCAAGAGATTTGCACAAAAATCACCTCTGTTATAAACGAAAGGTTAAGATTGGAACAGACTCTACATAATCCGTGTTGACACAAAGATGTAAACTGTGGCTGGTGCAAACTTGTCATAAGTAGTATATAGGTAAAGACACAATAGAAAATATAAAGCAACAAACACAAATATAAAGCAACAAACAGGTTTTCAAAGCATGTTTGCAAATGAGAAATGACAAACACATAAAGTAAATAAGTAAAAGTACAATTAAAACATCTGGCTTAGTCACAGACTTACTTTCAAAGTTAGGACTGCCAGGAGAATGCTAGACCAGCTTCTTCAGCCAAGATTTTAATTATGTGGTCATACCCAGGGGGGAAAAGTAGCCTACAGATGTTACTTTCCCTCCCCTTTGGCTATTACCAACTTCACAACACGGTGAGATCATTTAGATACTAATTAAACTGAAACATTGCATATCAGATTTAAACAGAAAATTCATTGCAGTCCAATGCTCCCAAAATCTAGAATCAAATTGTGTTTTGTTGTTTAGAAGTTCTTAGCCTGATGTACATATTATTTTAATTAAGGGCCTCATTAACAAACTTGAGACAAGTCATGTTATAGACAGAGCAGTGCATTCCTCAGACTCCACTGATGAGCCCACAGCCTGAGTAGCCATCAGTTAACACCACACACAGTAAACAAAAATGTGAATAATTGTTGGTAGGTTATGCTAGGGAAAAGGTTGAAGTCCTGCAGTAATGAATCAGAAAGATGCAATTACAATTCCTAGTGCCCAGAGCAAAAGAAATCACATCAAGTATAAATACAACTTAATAAAAAAAGAGTAACTAATACAGACAGGCAAAACCCTGACTGATTGCACAGATGCTGTAGTTTTGACTGGGAAACAATTGAAGAAATCTGATTATTCCTGAAAGGAGCAGACCTATCCAGGCTGCTTCAACTGTTTAGCTGGTCTCACCAGCTGTTACTTATGATCTATAAAAACCACATGGACCAAAGGAACAAGAATATGATTAAAACTTCTCCTGGGAATAACCTGTCATTGTGTAGATTTTTCTGAAACAAACATGTTCATAGAAAATCCAAGATGCATTCAGATTGAAGGTGTAGAGACTCAGAAAAAAACACCAGTTGCATTGAAAGTAGATTTAATCTTTAAAAAATGCTAACTCTTGCTAAAAGCAAAAAGTGGACTTCAAGGAATTGTTGCCATAGTTTTTGATGCCTAAGCTTGGATGCTGGCAACACAGGTTTTTTTTAAATAAACTGTTGGCAAGTTGAGCGTCCTGAAGTTTTTATGGGAAGATAAAACAGTATCAATCTACAAAATAATCCAAACATCTATGCCATTATGTAGGAGTGTACCAATGGTGAAAACACAGCAAATAGGCAGCTGCCAGCCAGAGAGGGTCATTTGCGCTAACAGCCTAAAACCAGATTTTCAGAGACCACAACTGGAATTTATTACTTGAGATACCAAGAACAGACATGTTTGACATTGGCTTATTGCTCTTCAGTTCTTTCTTGTGTTCTGGTTGTGTCATTTTAAAATCAGCATGAAAAATATATAAGACATGGGCCAAATACATCTGTTATGCAAATCTTTGATTATTTATCATCATTAAATTAATTTTAAAGCTTAAAATCCTTTCTAAATTTATCAGAGGAAGAAAAATGCTAGTTTTGATTTTTCTTTCCTGCCACACAGAAGGCTCTTCTGTGTCATTAGGGAAGATAAACTTATGTTCCTGTTTAAAAGAACCAAAGATGGCACAAGGATATTTTTTCATTCTTCAAGATACAATTGAAGGAAACAGGCCAGAGATCAAGAGGGCAGCAGTCAGTGACAGAACTCTCTAATTACTGTAGAGGCACCATTAAAAAAAAAAAGAAAAAGCCAAGAAAGAGGCATAGAGGCCTTATTTTCACTTGTGTAAGAATGAGTATCCAGTTTTGCAGTCCCAGTTCTCCTTGACTGTGTCCTAAAAGGCCCTGGAGTCCAGGCCTGGGAATGCAGCCTCACTACGCAGTTCCCACATTGACATTCTTGTTTTCTCAGTTCCCATTTGCTGAAAAAGGAGAGCTGATTTCTAATCTACAAAGCAAAAGGTCTAATACAATTTGCCACATAAAAGACTTCCCTAAAGTCCACTTCACTTGCAATTCTAAGTAGCAAAATCCAAGTTAATTTAGAAATCCTCCAAGCAGAAGTGATTTTCCTCACAATTAGTAAGCACTTTTATGTTTCCCTAATGCAGATGTTTTAAATTTCTTATAAGAGCTTTGAGTATCTCTTACCATTGATAATAGCTGTTAGACTGTGAAACTTTTTCTGTGAATTTTTCTTTATGCTTATCTGTCACAGAAGTAATTTCCTAATTCTGATCAAGAATGTCTGTAGTTTTAATTACAGATTGGTTGTTAAAATATCTCAATTAAATGGATACTGATTTACTGTAGTTGAGTCATATTTACAATAAATGAATGAAATCAAACACAAGTCACATGTCCTGAAGGGTTAAATAGATATGTATGATGGGTATATTACTGTTTAGTCACTGGCATCCTGAAACATGATTATTTTAAAACTTTTGGCTTGGTTTTAAATGCTTTAAAGTGTCAAAATCAAGTTTCCTGGGTGGTGTGTGTCAAATCCTTACATAACTCCCCATTGTTGAAATATTCTATTACATTCTAGTCCACCATATATTTGTATATAAAAAAAATTATTGTTGGACTCTTAACAGGGGGATCCAGGAGAGAAAGGGCCCCCAGGTCCTCCTGGCACTGTTGGAATTCCACTGCCTCCTATAAAAGGTTGTATCTCTTTTTGACTAGTCTTTGTGCTGTATGAAGTGCAGGACCTGTTTTCTGAGGTGTGTGAAAGTGCTCCCTAGGGGTGCAGGGGACAGAATCCTAAAGCATTCCTGGTGGCCACAGGCTGTGTTTGTGGGTTTGGCCACATTTTTGTGTTTGTCTGGCTGATCTTCCTGGAACTATGTTAAACATAAAGTGTCAGATTAAATGTGTCTGTGCAAGATCTTCATGCATACAGCCACAACTAGATCTGAAGGACTCTCATTATTGAACCTAAGGTCATCTGCAGAAAATCTATGAAAAATAAGCCAGTGCTGGTTAATGGACAGCAAACAAGAAAACTTGCCTTCCCATTGTAATTTAGGATTCCTATTCTCAGTATTGCCACAACACACAGATGTTACACTACAGTCAAGTTTCCTGTTGAATAGCAGGGGCAAAGTCCTGGGACTAGTACCCTCAACAGAATACCCGTCCATTTATTACCTTCCTCCCATAGCCTCAGGCTGGGTTTTAATGTCCCAGCTCCCTTTATTCCCATCTTATTCATCTAATCTGTGAAAGGATGTATGGAAATTCTTATTTCATAGCAGGAAGCAGTGGGGAACAGCCAGGTCTGCTGTCTGCAAGGTTGTGCTTTTGCATCCAATACTTGAGAGTTTGTCTTGTGAGAACATTTCAACAGAGAACTCATCATAAATTGTATTTCTAGTACACTAGAAATTTCTTGTGATCACAGAAGTAACTTACAACAAAACCCCAGTTCAGCAGAACCTCCCCTTTAGATAGAGGACTCTTCCTAAAAGAAATGAAAATTTTTTCCACAGACTTCCATGGTTTCCAGCCCATACAACAACCAACCAACCTCATGCTTAATAGCTCAAGTAACATTCAATCATGTACATGATGTATGAATGGATACAATATTCAGAGGCCTTTAGCACAATAGAGAACAGAACTACTGACAATATTTTCTTTTTCCAATTTAATGAAACTGGTTACAGCTGATTCAGGTTTTCTTTATCAGTATGTAATTGAAATTTTAAATTCCATTATTTGTAGCAATTTTGAAAATATACTTTTAAAAATCTGGATAATTTCAACGGAGGTGATCCTTAAATGACCTCCCTGTGTATAATGCCAAAGCACATATCATGAAATCCGTATTTATTTTAAATGCTACACATGTTTATTTTGGGCAAACATTTCTCTCAGCATTTTGTAATATATAGCACAAAGGTACTTCTACAAAGTGATGAAGAATTAAAAATGTGCTCGTGAAATGGGCTGGAATCCATAGCAAAGTAACCAAATCCTCCCACCTTAAAATTAAATTGTTACACATTTTAAAATGTGTCATAAAATATTTTACTCTTGTGTAGTTTCCAAAATTATAATTTTGGTTGCAGCCTAATATAGATTTAAGCTGTCAATTCCATAAGATGTTCAACTCACGTGTCTCTGTAATTCCCTGTAGGTCCACGAGGAGATCCTGGAATTCCGGGTCCTGTTGGTGAAATGGGGTCAGTTGGACCAATTGGTCCTTCAGGCCTTCTAGGAAGACCAGGATATGATGGAACAAGTAAGAGAAGTAGAGGATAAATGTGAACTATACACCAGAAGGAAAGAAAGCGGCTAAAATAAAACTGTTCTTTGTTCTTGCTTGATGCAAGTCACCAACTGTAAAGATTGTTCAGTAAAAATCCTAAATCAGCCCTTAATAGCCAGAAAAAGAAACAATGATCCAAGCAGAACATTAGGAATGACTAGAAAAGGAACAGCAGACAAAGGAGAATACTACCATGGTAAAGCCATGGTATAACTGTGTCTGGAGTGCTGTGCTTAAAATTTCTGCTCTCAATCTCAAAAAGATAAAAAGGGATGTGCTGAGGATGGCTTTGCTCTCTATGAGGAGCTGGAGTAACTGGGATGTGTGGAAAAAGATAATGGAGGGAAGGAGGAAAAGAAGCATTTGAAAGTGAACAGCAGGAGCCTCTTTTCTTGTGCATCCTGAAAAATCTAAGGATTTGGACTCAAGCATTGCTTATATAGAAACTGTTTTCAGGACAGTCCTGAATGATCTGGAAAGGTCTCCTTGATATCTCACATTAATGCTTTATGGGCTGTTTACCTTTTTTTTTTTTTTCTCAGGTCTTCCTGGCCTGCCAGGACTAAGTGGGGCACCAGGACCTCAAGGCTTTCAAGGGGACCCTGGTTTGCCTGGAACAGGTGAATTAATCCCAGGAAGACCAGGATTTCCCGGACCACCAGGCCTACCAGGGCAGCCAGGAAGACAAGGCTTACCTGGACTACCCAGTAGGTTCAGTAGCAATTTATATAAGAATAGAACTCTGCAGATTAATAGATCTATTGCTTTTGTTGGTGCTACAAATACAGAGAAGTGAAAAGTGCATTTTGACAGTTATTTCAAAGTTGAAAACGTATTTTTCCTATTAGCTTTTGATCATTGAGATTTCAAGATTTTCACAGTTTTTTGGGTGATCAGAAGACACATACAAAAATTCTATTAAGAATATACTACCTGAAGTTAAAAATACTGAGGAGAAAATGCAAATCAGCATCCTTTGGAAAAGAAAGAAGTCAAGTTCTAAGTAGAAAAAACCAGCAGCAGCAATGAGAAGCAATGTGAACATCAACCAGCCATACTGCCTGTTGCAGTATAATCTATAAGCAACAACTGGTAAAGCATTTAGTAAGATCTCTAACTTTTCATGCAAGAATAACCAGAGAAGGGAGAGAAGGACACATGACCTAAGCTGTGGAAACAGTAAACCTGTTTTATAATGGCTGGAAAATTTGTTTTTTCCAAGGTGTAATCTGTACTGACAGAGGGGTCTCTGGAGCACCTGGAGCAAAAGGTCAGATAGGCCTTCCAGGAAGAAAAGGTGCAAAAGGACAGAAGGGTAAGTTGGCCTGGATGACAACAATTTGAGTATCAAACCTTTGCCAGGAGTGTCAAATCTAAATGTGCAAGAAGTTTGTGGTAATTTGAAGGATGAGGCCCATCAAAGTACAGGGTTACACAGCCTTGTTAACATTGGGTCTTCTGAGGCAGCAGAGTCCTGTTAGGGCAGAGTTACTCAGCACTGTAAAGGGACACTGATAATCCTCTCCAGGTGAGAGAACATGAGATGAAATGGTCTGTGCACTACTCACACAGAGAAGAAAAAGGACAGCATTATTTTTTGTGTATTAATTTTGCAACTGTTTCAATGTAATTTTGACACTTTCATGTAGGAAGTCAAGGCCTCTGCTCGTGTGGTGCTGGTCCTCCTGGTCCCCGTGGTGTGCAAGGAGCTCCAGGTACTCAAGGAAGGAAAGGACAAATGGGATATCCTGGAAGACATGGAGAAAAGGGTGACCCAGGCTCATCTGGTGCAGTGGGATCACCAGGGCTCCCTGTGAGTAGTTTTCATGAGCTTCAGTAAACAACATCAAGTCACCTTTCAACTCAGGAGGCATTTAAGTAGAATGGTGGAGAAAGTGCCCTGGAAAACTATCTGGAACTTTTATCCACTTTAGCTTATTACAGTCTAGTGAAACAAGTTTTTACTTTTGGGAGCAGACTTACTTCCTTTAATGTGCTTCATATAATTTATCTTAGTCCCCAGAGAGAGCAGTAATTCATAACACCACTTAATCTAACTGCTTTAGGAATACACTTTATGATAATTTATTGGTCTTGGCTGTGATTTTGATCTGCTTCTTCTGGTCTGGCATATGGAATGTACATCCAGGATGCTGCATGCCAAAATGATGCCAAATAGAAGGTTTTTTTAATAAAGTTTCTTCTGTGTGAGAGGGTTTTCTTTGAAAATATAGGTAGATATGCCCTGCTTTGTAACTGACACTATGGTTGGGTTTTTGGTTGTTTTGAAGGGCTTGTTTAGAGAGGCTTCTGTGCCTTTTTTTGTTTTTCTTAGTTGGTTTTTGTTGTTTTGTTGGGGTTTTTTTGAGATTTGGGTTTGTTTTAATATAACTGGTTTTTTTTCACATATAGAATTGCTTAAAATTTCTAGAACATGTTCTTTCAAAAGAGAAAAAAGCAAAAAAAATCATTTTGAGTCTGAGAGGAGGTGGAAGGGCTCTCATTCAAGTTCAAATAGTTTCATTACAAGGTTTACATTTGCTCTCTTTATTTTTCTTAAAACCCTATTACCTGAGTGGTGTATGTGAAATTCAGAAGTTTTTGCTACTTTTGAGAGTATGTTTTAGCCTTTGTGGCTCTGAAGTAAGGCTTGAAGCCTTGTCCTGAACTTTGCTGTTCTTAGGTTACTTAATAGAGGAATAAGGACAAAGTAATCACTCTGGAAGGAAATAATTCACTTCAGTATAGAAGTGCTTTGGTCTGATGGACCGTTTTTCTCCATTTTTCTTCTCTCTTTTCTTCCCAAATACTTCATTTTCCTTTCAGACACTAATAACTCATCACTGCCTACTTGAAGATGTAGACATTGTAAGAAAAATAGCCAGTTCAAGTTTTAGATACACATTTTTTAGAAGTCTGCTGCCTGATTTAAAATTGTCAATCACATAATAAACTGGTATTGCTCCACCCATTTTAAGGGAAAGATTTTGAGTAACAGGGGAAGCTGCCTAAATAATAGGCCAATTTTTGTACCTTAGGGGCCTTTTACTTCTGTGTAAATTTTACATGGTTAAATATATTCATCCACATGTACTGTTGTAAGATCAGATCCTGACCAACAATGATATGAAAATTGCACCTTGCTTGGACAACTGAAAGCAAAAATCAGTGTAAAAATATAGAAAAGTATTTATTTTCCTCTCTGAACCTGTCAAGTCATATATTCATTTAAGAATATAATCTACATAACCAGATGAAATTTTTTATTGGTGGTTTTGTGGGTTTCCATTCAGAAAAAATAAAACACTTACTTCCTGCTGTGTTCCCTTCTGGGAGGACAGCCTCATCCAGCAGTCACCACCCTCCAGAGCTTCCTTTCCTCAGGGGGTTGTGGGTTGAAGTCTGCAGTGGGAGAGTTAATCAATCATTTGTCCCTTGGTATTCTTGTGTTTGCAGTCCCACATCTGTGCAGCCATGGGCACAGTGCTTCTGGCATTACAATTTCTTCCAGTTGTGTATCTGAGCATGTGACAGTCAGGCTGGAAAGGCCATGTGCCATTCACACTCCTCTTTTTGACCATCAAAAGAGACAACTGCATCCTTTTGGTTACTTTAATTGGCTTTTTTTGGGGAAAGCATGCAAGAGATAGGTATCTAATTTTCCCCTCAATTCCCACTTTGATTCCTTGCTGGAGATAACTGACAACTCTTTTCTTTGTCAATGATAAGGGAACTCCTGGTTCTGCTGGAGAGCATGGGGAAAAAGGAGAGAAGGGTGATCCAGGAAGAGTTAGATTAAAAGGTAAACACACATTTTTACCACTAACCTTTTTCTTTTCCTATACGATGTCTAGACAATAGTGTGAGAAAAACATTAATTTACTCTTTACTAAATCCATTAGCTCAGTAAGTTACTGAAACCTAGAGTGCATATATATCCAAACTGTTCTCTTGGTACTATCTCTTCTTGCTAAACACAAGATCAACACAGTGTTTTGTGGGATTTTTTTCTCTACAGTTAAGCCATAAAACAGTTTTAACAGCATGTTATTAATGCCAACAAATGACTTTTCACATCATGCAGTTGATAATTGGGGTCCTCCAGAGGTCTGTACAGCAAAGACTAAGCAGAATACAAATACTGTGAAAGCATGAAGAAATATTACTGTACAGAAGCCACCTCCTGATGTGTCATATACCAATATCATACCTGTTATCTCAAATTAGGCCACCAACATTCTTTTTGGGAAAACCTCAGTCTCAATGACTATTCAGATTCCTCTCCTATTTCTAAAAATTACTCTTGACCATGCATTGAAGAGAAACAATAGGCCACCAGTTGCACAACTGGAATTCTTGTAATTAAATAGATCAAAACCTCTCCACAGTTATGGTTATGATTTGCAAAAGCAAAAGAAGCAGAGGACAATAAATTACTCAAATCTGATGGCAAAGCTTAGTTAGAAAAGCTAAAATAGTTATTCACAGAAGATTGTCTTTCTTATTGTTTATAAAAAGTTAGCTTAGCTTTGGATGCCTGTGGGTTTTTTACAGATGTTGGAGCAGGG
The DNA here is from genome assembly GCA_013397245.1 of Thryothorus ludovicianus. Classification (NCBI taxonomy): domain Eukaryota; kingdom Metazoa; phylum Chordata; class Aves; order Passeriformes; family Certhiidae; genus Thryothorus; species Thryothorus ludovicianus. The sequence continues at coordinate 1,257,998 of VZTB01012905.1, read as the reverse complement.
GAAAACATTTGCTTTTGTTTGCAAAGGATTTCTTGACACAGCAGAATGAATCTTTGTATTAGAATGGTTTTACTGACCTTGATGCAAAAGTTACTTTTTCATAAATATTGGTGCAAGAGAAGTCTATGGGGGGAAAAAAACAAAAACCTATGCAAATATTCTGCATCATATGGCACTGCTATATCCTGACTTCACTGAAATCAAGAATAAATCTGTGACCTGTTCCAATAGTAAAATATTTTAACTCTGTGTATAGCACAGACAAAAGCCACGTTCCTGTGGTGCCTGTGAATGTGGCTTTTACAGAGAGACCAAGTTGTCCCATCAGGTATCCAACTACAAACTGCCTACCTAAGCTTAAAATGCCTCGTTAAGGAATGTCAATTCAAGGACTGAGAATTATCATGAAGATAGGGTCAACAGTTACCCAGCATTTCCTTGAGCAGATAGACCTTCTCCCCCTAAAATCTAAAAAAAAATATTATTCTTTTCCCAAAAAAATATTTTAAGGATTCAAAGGTGAAAGAGGACCTACTGGGCTTCCAGGATTTCCTGGCCAAAGAGGTCTTGATGGAAGAGATGGGGAACTGGGATTGCCAGGGGAAAAAGGAGCTGAGGTATGTTTGACTTCCTCAGATTTTTTCCATTTCAATTAACATATTATCTTATGAAAGGTTATGAAAGTTTTTATCCATTAAAAAATTAGTTTCTTGTAAGTATTGCTGTTTATTTTGCCATTCCTGATTATAATCTCTGCATGTACTGTGTGCCAATATTATGGGGTCAGGAAACAAAAAATACACAAACCTCTTTGTTCCTATTGCCTTTGAATATTTAAAAATACTAAAATCATCCATGCAGTCTTTCCGTTGTGAACATGTTTTTTCAGCTAATTCTCTACCATGCTTTTTGATAATCAAAGAGAGGAGAGAAATGAGCTCTTGTTACTTCTTACAGAGAGTTTTTATTTCAGGGCGACTCTGGAGTGGCCATTGCAGGGGATAAAGGATTCCCTGGGCTTCCAGGACCTCCCGGGGTAAAAGGCCAGATGGGATTGCCTGGGCTGGGGCTTCCTGGGCCTCCAGGAGCCAGAGGGAGCCCTGGAGACCTTGGTGATGTGGGTAATGTGGGGCCACCTGGTCCAAAAGGCCAGAAAGGTAATTTTGAATGTTTATATTAAGAATGAAATAACAAAAATACATGTTTGGATATTTGGTGGCATCCATAATGGTTTAATATGTATTATATATTATATTAATGTATTATTCTATATCTGTGTGTATACCTAAAGTGCTATTCATTTAGGGTGCAAATAATATTGATTTATAGGAAAAACACAGTTTATACTAAAAGCTTGGCTTAGTTTTTTGTTATAAAAATTGCTTAGTAAAAAACATCTGCACAGATAGCTGTAGATAGAATTGAAAATATTATTTCTTTCTTGCAATAGAGAGTATTGTAAAACAAATTGCCATGACAATTAAAAATAAAACTTTGTCTTTAAAAAATACAACTGTATTACAACAATTTGAAACATTACCAATGTTCTATAGAAAGTATCAAGAAAAATATATTTTAAGATTCCCCATCAAAACTTCAGTAATATGGAAATGAAGAGTCATTGCAGATTTGGGTAGTTCCTAGAAATATTACAGTAAGTGTTCAGACTCCAGTTAATCTAAAATGAAATAGGCCAGTTTCTTCTCCCTCTTGCTTCAGGTGAAACTGTCTGCATTACATCACCATACCCTGGAAACCCAGGTCCCCCAGGTTTTAAAGGTCTTCAAGGTATGTTTATGCATAGGAGAATTTTTGATTTCTACTCAAAATGAGTTTAAAGTTGCTAATTAAAGAGGCTATCCTAAAAAGCTACACAATTCTAGTTTTTCAACAAAATACGTGTTTCAAAACGTAAAACTGCAAATACACTGGAATGTACTCTCCAAGAGAATCAATGGCTGGACAGCTGCAGTTTGCACCATCAGAAGGTGTGCAGGCAGCCTCCATGGGAATAATTAAATCAAGGTAGCTTCAAACTCTGTCCTGCCTCAATGAAAATGCATGAGAGAGCCTGTAAAATATGGCTGGATTTGGATTAGGCCTAGAGTATGTACATCTGTATAGCAGGAGAAAGAGATGTGTAAGGCAAAGGTATGCAGCAAATCTGTAATTTATAAAGCTGTATTGCTCATGGCAACTTGCAGTTGAGCCCTAAAATCTCAATACTTATCACCATTGCTTCAACTTATTCAACTTAAATTCAAAGAACTCACCCAGGAACTGGCAAAATGTTGCTTGTGACTGCCTCCAAGGCCTTTGAAATATCCCAGCAAATTCAGAAGAAATGGAAATAGTGGATTTTCAAGCTGCTTAATATGGTATTACACAGCTCCCTGACATCAGTGTTGTGGGTGGGAGCAAAAATTTATATAGAAAAGAGAGAACAGGGCTGAGTGGACTGATCTCATCTGCACAGGACATAGCACAGGAGAGTATAAGAAATTGAGCTGACATCTGTCATGCACTAGGTTAGTACTGTTCATGGCCTGTAACAGTAAAATGAAATTATTTTTTTCCTAATTGACACTGGTGATATGGATTCTGCTTTTAATGGAATAGGGAACATTTACAAAAACAGCAACCATGCATTTGTTTATGACTTGGGCAGTGGCTCTTGCCCAAGGTGTTAGAAGCAGATGAAATCAGCTTGTTTTCAAGGTATATTAATTTGAGTGGAATAAAGATAAAACCCTTAGATCACATATTTTAGTGCTCTGACAGCTTCTTTATGTACTTCCTTTTTATTTCCAGGACAAAAGGGCATAAAAGGACTCCCTGGGTATCCTGGACCAAATGGCTTTGATGGGCAAAAAGGGCGTCGAGGAAGGCCAGGAGCAGGAATCCCTGGGCCAGAAGGTGAATTGTGCTTTTCCTCATTTAGGAGAGCTGCTGGTCAAGCAGTAATGCATACATGCAGGGAAGGGTAGGGTAGGGTAAAGTAGAATTCAATTGAAATGAATAGTTCAGTGTCCAGAGAGCAAAGGCACTGAACTGGACAAGAGTGACAGTACTCCAGACAGATGCTGCCCCAAAGAAAACCCCTGTCACTTCCCACAGGAATTACCTCCTTCAATCCCATGTATCATTAGCTATAAATAGGAAAGATGAAATTTAATTTATGATGTTATTTTTCTTTGCAAGGTGACAATTTAAATTTGGCTAAATTTGGACTACAATATTCCACAGTTTGGGGTGGGGGGGGAAACAAAACAAAAAACCCTGAACACCTCTTGAATTAAGCTTTGTTTGAATTTAAAAATCATATCAACAGGCTTTCGAGGCACAGCTGGTGATCCTGGTGATGAAGGTGAAAGAGGATCTACAATTGATGGCAAAAATGGCCTTCCAGGCCCACCTGGCATAGATGGTCAGAAAGGTCTTCCAGGTGACACCACATATGGCCCTCCAGGAATCCCAGGCAACAGGGGACTGCCAGGACCCCCTGGTACACAGGGAGCAAGGGGTAATCCAGGCATTCCTGGGCTTCAAGGTATGGGCTACTTCCTATTAAACACTTCTACATGTTCAAAGGACAAAATCTGAGCAAAGGCTCTCTTGATTGAGAGAAAACTTCCTCTCACTCAGATCCATAATGGTGACTGTGAACAGTACTCCCTGTTTTTATATTTACGTTTTGCTGTTTGCTGTCTCCACAGCACCACATCCTTCCCATCCCATAGAGGATAGTGCTGTTTCCTTTTACAGGTGTTCCTTTTGCCTGGCCCTAAGCAGATACACCCATCCTTCCATGCAGGGAACACCTATGGAACTGAGCCAATGCTGTGCACCTGGTGCAGGCCAGTGAGCTACTCCCATTCTGCTCCTACACAGCAGAAACTCTCTTCTGTACCTATAGATGAAGGTTGAATTTGTATTGTTCCTTAAAGAAAGAAGTTGTCCACAACAGCCAATTCTAAATTGCAGGAAAGCATCACTTTTCACAAACTGTACAAAACCTAGAGGATAAGTAAGATACTATAGCAGCCGAACATGTACCTTTCAAAATTAAAACTGGGGATTTTGAGGGACAGTGAGTAATGGAACTAACAATGTTGGGTTTTTTTCCAGGACAACCTGGCACCCCAGGATTTCCAGGTGCCAAAGGTTTCAGGGGCCCAGAAGGTGACGTAGGAGCACCAGGCTGTCCAGGCTTCCCTGGCTCACCATGTGTCCCAGGCTTACCAGGACCACCTGGACTCAGAGGTGTCATGGGCCTGCCAGGACCTCAAGGTACACAAGCCAGCAGGTTCCCTCTCAGCTCTAAGCTTTGCACATATTTTCTGCCAGACTTTATCACATGATTTTTGTGGCTGGCATGACAAATATTTCTATGGGGACTGCTCATTACCAGAGGTGTGCATTATGTTTTGCACATTTCTTTAAACTCAAGGAATGTAGACTGTGCTTCTCAGGTGTATCCCAACTTCCCTTCCCATGTTCCTTAACTGGCCAAGTCACAGTGGGTTCACTATAAGTAAAAAACAAAGAGTTGTCTCTTATCTTTTGTCCTGAGTAATTTAACTGAACTCCTGTCATTACTGTGATGCTTTTATATTCCTTATTCTTCAGTGGAAGTATTATTTAAGAAAAGCTAGGAGACACATCTATCAGAAGTGTTTACAAATTAGTAGGGATTTTTCACAGTGCTCTTCTATTGTCTGTCACTACAGAAATACAAAAAAACAAACATTCCAATTGAAAGGTCTAGGCAGGGTTAGGACTCCAACTTCATCTTATTTTGCCATGTCTGATGATCTTCAAATTTATATCAAATCTATCACTTTCTACTTTTTATATACAATTGTTTAACTTCTGCTTGCATTTACATACGTAGATTAAAGCTCTCTTTCTCAGGCTTACCAGGCTTTAAAGGTCAGAGGGGAGACAGAGGCCTGGCTGGGCCCCCTGGAATCAAAGGTCTCAAAGGTGCTCTGGGCCCACAAGGTCTCCCAGGTCCTCCAGGCTCAAGAGGTCCCCCAGGACTTCCAGGCAATAAAGGACCCATTGGCTTCCCAGGAGAAACAGGTATGTTAAATATCCTGCAGACCACATCACCTGTAAGTTCTCTTGTAGAGGGAGCCCTTTTTACTGCTGTTAAGGTTAGGGAGTACTTTGCACCCACCTCCCTTTCCAGCTTCAAAAATAAGACTGCAGCAGGGTAGAGTCAATAACCATAGAACCATCCCTTGTCCTTTCTCTTATGATAAAATCAAAGGGATGAATATAGTTTGATGCATCTTGGTGCATCCTGGTGTTTTAGTTGTTTTACAACACTAACATATTTCTATATATTATTTCCTGACTTTTTGTAATAGGTTGTAATATACTGTAATAAGAGGGATATGTTTAGGGTTAACAGAATCCCTTGGGTGGCAGTCCTGAGGGGCAAATGAGTCCAGAAAGCTGAACATTCTTGAAGAAGGAAATTTTTAAGGCATGGGAACTGGCCATCCCCTGCACAGACAGATGAGCCAGCAGGGAATATGAGCAGCTGGGCTGAACAGTTTTAGCTGAACTCAGGAAAGAAGGGAGAGTGTATGAAGTTTGGAAGGAAGGGACTGGCAACTCAGAAGGACAAGGGTGTCTTAGAGCTATGGGGGGAAAAAATTGTGCAACCTGAACTCAAACTGGCTACTGCTGTAAAAGACAATGAAAATGAAAATACATTAGCAGCAGTAAGGAGAATCTCCATCCTTTATTGGATGGGAGGGGAAACGTGGGGACAAAGGATGAGGAAAAGGCTGAGGTTCTTAATTCCTTCTTTGCCTCAGTCTTTAATGGCAAGCCCAGCTGTTCTCTGGGTAGCAGCCTCCTGAGCTGGAGGGCAGGGACAGGGAGCAGAATGAAGCCCCCATAATCCAGTAGCCACATGCAAGATCTGGTGGTGTGTTGGGGATAACTGCTTTAAGAGTAAAGGTAGCTGAAATCTCCAGGGGCTGACTGCAGGTAGGGGGAGGCAATTTGCTTCAGTGGAATCTGGGTTTCAAGAGAAGTTTGACCTTGGGATGAAGCCATGCTCCAACTATTGGTTTTCTAGTTCTGCTGATTTCCTAAGAAGTCTTTCTAAATATCTTGCTTTTGCTTTATACTGTTCCTAAGCATATGACAGCAACAGTATAAGCAGACTTAACATGTAAATAAAGCATTTCATATTACCAGGAAGCAAAGGCATTCAAGGACCACAGGGATTCCCAGGACTCCCAGGAGTACAAGGCCCAATGGGAATCTTTGGTGTAAAAGGTGAAGAAGGAAAAATGGGTCTACCTGGGCCTAGTGGAGAATGTGGAGATATGGGAATAAAAGGTTTGTAAAAATCCACTTATGTAGTGGTCTGTAGTTATATTGCTGCTATGTTTAGTTTTGTTACTACTGTGTTAAAAATCTCTTTAATTTTTATAGAAAAGAGAATAAGCATCTGGAAGGTGAAATCATAGGCAGTTCAGAATTGCTGTCTTTCTTAATTTCACAATCTTTCCTAATTCTTCTGATTTAACAGCACCCGGGTTATGACTGAATTAACAAAAAAGCAGGGGAAGGATTGCAAATTCTGTCAGCAGTGACCCTGCTGAAACTCTGAGAACCACATTAGTATTTGAAGGCTTTCTCTATTAGGAAAGTTACCACTCAAAGTGATTTTGAGGACATGTCCCTTGTGATGATATATTTACATTGTATATGTTACTTCCAAGGTGAAAGGGGGCCTGCAGGAGACAGTGGCTGTGTTAACCTCCGTCTTGAGAAAGGACGAATGGGGGACCCAGGGTTTCCTGGTGAGCAAGGACTGAGAGGTCAAAGAGGTAAGTACATAAAAGAAAGCCCTGCAAACACACACATTCCTTTGACATAAATCACTGGTGGTTTTCACAGAGTGGGCTCAGGGCTGCAGTAACATCCAGCCACCATACCATGTTTACAGATTCCTAAACTGGCTGTGTAGTTTCTTTGGATTATCACTAAGGCAATACACCAAGAGTGAAAGCATTGCCATACTGAAAATCAGCATCAAACACTGGCTTGACTTGATGGGTCATTATTTTGTTCTGCAATCAACTTCAGGTGAAAAAGGCAATACTGGTTTCAGAGGCACACGAGGATTTCCAGGGAAGAATGGTGTTCCAGGACTGCCAGGTGACCAAGGTGACACTGGAGTGATGGGGTTTCCAGGATCACGGGGCTTCCCTGGACCAAAGGGCCTTCAAGGAAGTACAGGTTTTCAAGGAGAACCAGGTGACCAGGTAAACAGAGTGGTAGTGAAGTGTCCTGGACTTTGCAGTTATCTCCTGCCTCTAAGGAATATGGTGAAGGGTGCTTGTATTGTACTCACCCATTGGATGTTCCCTCTGAGCAGAGACAGCCAGTGTAGCAGGAACTGTAAATTCCCTAAGGAAACACCTCTGTGCCTTGGTTATGTGGTGGGAGTTAGGAGAGGACCTCTCTCAGCTGCTTGTTCTGATGTAGTGCTTTGCCATGTGGTTGGAGTCAAGGCTCCACTACACTAAAGAGGGGGGCAGAAACAGATGCACAATCAAGTCTTTAACAGGATTCTTAAGAACAGATTGACAAACCACTTACCACGGAGATCATAACATAGCAGCAGCACAATTATGCAGTTAATATGTAGCTGCTTCTTCATATCCTGCTGTGTGAAGTGACCAAGGCAACAGACAAGACAAAGCAAGTCATCTTTGCCCCAGGCAGATCCCAGGCAAGCAGTGTTGCTCAAGAACAAATACACAAAACCACACAAACATTCCATGCAAGGTATAATTCTTCACTTCTTGTATGCTGGGTAGGTAGACAGTGAGATTACATGAAGGAAAAAGCACAGTTATTTGCTTGGTAAAAGGAACATACTTTTACTTTGTTTAATTAAATTTCTTTGCTGACTAAAGGTCATTATTCAAAAGGAAAAATAGGGAAACCTACATTTTTATTGTGATATCACAGTATTTCTGGTTAAAGTTTATAGTAAATTTTGGGTAACATACAACAATATTAGATATCTATTTTATGGTACCTTTTAAATCAAATTATTCAAGCCATCTGTGGGGAAATTAAGCTGCTCAAGCCAAGAATGAGAATAAACCATAAAAGCATAAATTAAAAATTTTTAGCAAGTCTAACCTACAGTTTCTTGTTGGTGGCCAATGTTAGACATGTAACAAAGACAAGATGTTTTTTGGTTGAGCTTAAGATACAGTTTTGCTAAGAGAACCAAATGCTGCTGGAGATCATTCCTGCTACACATCTATGTCAAACGTTTGTATTTTGTCTTTAAAAAAAATCAGGGTGATGTTGGCTTACCAGGAAACCCTGGATATCCAGGACTGACTGGCCCCAAAGGATGTAAAGGTAATGAGTTTACATAGACATGCTCTGAAAAGAACAATATTGTTAGGATATTTGTGGGATAGATGGTGAAGACTCACTAGAAAATTATTTTCACTTCTGTCCTGGTTTCCCATAAAACATGAATGTAACTAGAAACAAGTCTCACTTACCTGAAGGCAAAAGTTGCATTTCAGTATTTTCTTTAACAGCTTGTTCCTTTAAAAGTAGGTATTGCTAATTTAGAAGATAAATTCCTGTCAAATTTCATAGAACTTAAAAATTCCATCAAAACCATGTACAAATCCACTCTTATAGATATGGAAAATTTGTCAAATCAAATGAGAGGAAGTGCAACCAAAGTGCACTGTCATAATTTGCATGTGCCAAACCAATTTTCATTTTGTGTTCTCTTAGCCCCCTCTATAACTGTTTATATCTATTAATGACTTTTCTGATCTTACAAAAGTGTCCAGCTTTGGTTTTGTGGATGGAAAGGATGCTTATATAAAATGGAAGTCATTGTACCTCAACAGGCAAGAGAGGTGACCCAACTCCTCTGCTGGGTACACACGGTCGGAAAGGGCCTCCAGGAGATCCAGGATTGACAGGTACCTCTGTCTGATTGAAGGCAAAATTGGACTTAAAAATTTCTTTTCTCTAACTTTTTTTATCAGGGGGAAGCTCTGCTCTCTGTGCATTTTGAGCCATTCTGTAGCAATTGCTTTTTTTTTTTTTTTTCTTTAAGGACTTCGTGGATTTCCAGGGGAGAAGGGTTTACCAGGTATCCAAGGACAGCCTGGAAGACCAGGATCCAAGGGTGATCCTGGATATCCAGGGCCACCTGGATTACCAGGTAATGCCAAAGTTTAAAAAATAGTGCCATGGAATAGCTCAAAAGAGATATGGAATGGGAGAAGGGAGTTGAGGCATCTCTCTGAGGATGAGAAATCAGAGATCATTGAAGGGGGTCATTGAAAGTTATTTCTGTACCTATAGCAGCAATTGTCTGCTCATCCTCAGAGAGCAGGACCCATCAATTCTTCCTACATCCCCAAACACTTTCAGGTTCTGCTGCTGACACAATGTGCTCCATAGCATGGGGACAAAAACAGCATTTTAATAGAATTGCATATTCACAGGGGTTTCTTTCACTCTCAGGAGCTACAGGTCCTCAAGGATTGCCAGGAGAACCTGGAGAAAAAGGGAAACCTGGAATTTTGGGACCTCCAGGATTGCAAGGGTTACCTGGACCCCGAGGCAGAAAAGGTAAACAGAATGTACAGTGCCATTCTAGTGGAAATGTGCCAGTCCCAGACATAAATACTCTTTGAGTAGTGAAAATGGAAAAGGCCTGACTGTGACTGTGGTTGGGACTCAGTGGTGTCTTAAACTGCTAGAAGACTTAATCCAGTTCCCATTACCTTTGAGTAAGGAGGAGGGTAGAAACAGTCTGGCTTAGCTGATGTAACCAATAGCAGAACTTCAGGAAAGGAAAAGGAGTTTGCAGTAATTCAGTTGTTTCACTTCAGTTATGCTGTGTTCTACATTTTCACCATGGAGTGCCACTGTTACTCTATAAACCCAGCAGGCTGCTATGACAGCTTGGTTTTTCAATTTTTTTTTAACACATTGTGATAACTTGAGTTGTGTTTTATTGTTAGTTTTCTTGCTGCTTGTTTGATTTTGGAGTATTTAGTATAGAAGTGTTTCCTCCAAATCCTAATTTACACTTCTTGCAATGATTGTTTAGATTGAATGTCAGTTCATCTAAACAATTGTTTTTGTTGGAGAACATTATTAACTTTTACTATGCTTAGAATTGAAATTGTAAGTTATTAATACTCCATAAAGAAAGTTATCAACTCTGTATCCTGTGTCTGTGATAGTGAGCCTCATAACCAGTTCCCAAACAGGAAGATTAGTGACCCATATGCAGAAACCACAGTAAAGTAACACTTGGGACTATGAAAAATTGTTTGAGAGGACAATAGAGCCACTTCTTCAAATTCAGCTTAAGGACAAGTTGAGAAGGTCTCTTACAAATTACTGAAATGAAAAATGGAAACAATTTATGATTGCTTGCAGTAAATAAGCAGTGCTGATTTAAACCGTCATGACAGATTCCCTGCTGGTACATAATGTGCAAGAGAACATTTCAGTGTTGCAAACAATATTTGCTGTAACAAAGGCAGAGATCTGCAGTGGCAGGGATGTCTGAAAGGGGTCAAAAAAGAAAAAAAAACATTCTTTTGCTGAAAACTTCTTCATAATTGATGGGCTCTTTCCTTCTTGCCATAAGACACTTCTTTACTGTGCTGTGCAGAAGTTATCCCCAGCCCTGCACAGGAACATAGCATGAACACACATCCCGCAGAGGGCTAAGTTCAGTCCCAACTGGCAATTCTTTAGAGACTGAGCTGCCTGCTAAGCTGAGGATTCTGTGTATTGCCAGCATAGCTGAAAAGAAGGGTAATACCTTTGAAACAATACCCAGTAATGAAAACTGACTGGTATTTGTATTCCAATTCAACTGGACATACAGATCTTGGTGCTGTTTTCAACAAGTGCTGGTGCAAGCATTAGAAATGAAATGGGTAATTCATAGCCAAGTACACAGCCTTGTTAGACCCACTGGTTCTCAGCTACAGTAAAGGTCTTGTGTCTGAACTTTTAGATTTTAAAGAACTTCTAGGTTAAAAAAAATAAAAATTAAACGTCATCTATCAAAGCATAATCCCATTTTCTTTATTACAGTAGTTTTTACTAGTTAAGGGCTTAGCCTGGCAAGCCTTACTTGTGTGAGTAATCCTTGATGGAGCAAGTAATGCTGAGACCATCACCAGGAGGACTTGTGTGAGTAGGAGCTGAATTGGGCTGTACAACACAGAAACAGTGGTTCATGCTCAGGTCAGCCAATTCAGCTGTACCTAGAAATATGGGACCATAGCAATCCAAAAATCTAGAATTACAAGTGCTGATATTATAATGGATTGTTGGCAAATGTGTCAGAAATTCCCTGGGAAGCAAGTAAAACCAAGCCATCAATCTTGCCTGAGTGAGCCAAAGATCAAAAAAGTTTTAAATGGTGACCTGAGGGCCAAAATTAGTTAGGAGTTCTTAATAATTTTAAAATACCACTGTTAAATTCCCCAAAAGCAACTCTTACATAAATTTTAAAATGGGAACATGTCCAAAGCACAAACAGGCTACAGAAAGCAGGAATGAAAGTTAGAATGTCATAAAAAGTTAAAGAACAGTAAATTTAGGTCATAGAAGATATTACAGGTTGGATTACTAGTATCCCATATTCTAAAGTGGATTACACAGAGAGTATATTATCAGTGTTTTGCAGGTTTTCAAACAAAAAATTTTCTGGACATAAAATTTTTCCAGACTGGTGTTTGCTACACCCTGGATTTCTTTTTTTTTTCCCAATTCATCCTTGATTAATTTTTAACTAAAATAATTCAACAGTTTCTGAGAACAAAGCTATATGATTATAATTTTGACATAACCTGCTAGATAATTCTAGGGCTTTTTTTATTTTTTCACTCTCAGATGACCCATCTTTGAACTAGGGACACTTAAATAAGCTTGATGAAGGGTATCTGTGTTGCTGTTCCTGCAGCAATTTGTCCTTGCCAAATTTGACCAGTTCATAAACTTTAAAAAATATATCCATTCATATATGCTTAAGCAGAACAATAAATTCCCAAGATGCCTGCTCTGGATGCATGGCAGATTGGTGAGCTGCAGGACATCAAGCACAGGCACCCAGCAGAGAACCTACACCTTCTGTGCCAGGAAGGAGCCAGAAGAAGAGCCAGACACACAAATAATTCAGACTTGTGGGAAAAACCCACAGCAAGGGGAATGGGAACCCTGCAGGGCAGGGAGAGGAACTGCTGGGGCAGGAAAGGGGGCAGAGATGAGCAGCAGAAGTGGAGCAGAGACAGGAACAGACACTGACAGCATCATTCAGCTCCTTGATGATCAGTGTCCCTCTCTGGAGCAAGGGGCATCCCAGGTCTGTTGCTATCTCTGAAACCTCTTTGAAACCTGTCACAAATGACCCATCAGTTTTGCCAGACCTGTTGCTATCACCAGGTGACAGACTGGTGCCTGCCCTGAGGAAGTGTTTGCTCTCACATGTGAGAGTTTATCTATATAACCTAGGAACTACTAAGCACTGATGACATGGAGATATTTATATCCTTGACTGCAGACAAAAACACAACCTTTGATTAGTTCAGCTTTTTAAAAAATGGATTAAAAAGCCATCTGTGGTTTCATTTGTTGCGTTTTATCAATTTTCAAAAAAGCACAAATTATAAAGCAAAAGTTATGCCTGACTACCACAAACAGCCAGTGCTAGTGAACATCACCAGTGACAGAGCTGCTCTATATACTACCATGTGTCACCAGAGGTTTCAATTAGAGATTTGTTGTCTTCAAAGATTTTGTGCTGTTCAGTTCAAAAAGCTTTTGTAATAGAGTCATGCAAAAAAGCATAGTTTTCTGTGTGAAATCTGCAGGACCAGAGAAAAGAAGCCAGGTGGAAATTTAGCCTCTTTTTGGTGCAGCTGGATTAAATTGCACTTCTGTTTTGAACAGAAGCTGTAAAGAAGTTCCAGCTTTACAGCTATCTTCTGTAGTGTCTGCATCCTCAGTGGCCATGAAGTGGCAGCACAGTGAACTTTGGAGTAGCAAAGCAGTCCAGCCACAGACACAAGGTTCTCCATAGATTAGCCCATAATCAGCTGGCTGCAGGATGGAAGGACCTAAGGGATTAAAAACTGTACTTTCTGATTGCTTTGATGCTATTTGGTATGATTGCTATTTTTAAACTTTTCACATTTGCCTTTCCAAAAAGACTGCACTGCAATGTGATCTCATCTGCAATTGCCAGGACTCAAATTGAGCAAATACCCCATCTGGATCCAGTATGTGTTGTCAGATTAAAAAAAGGCTTGATTTTTAATTGTGACTGTAAAGGATTGTTGTGGCACCCAGTCATACCTGTGTAACACCTCTCAGGTCTCCCTGGACTGCCTGGACTGGATGGCTTGGATGGACTAAAAGGTCAAAAGGGTTCTGCAGGAGCTCCAGGTAAAGATGAGAAATAACTGGAACACAAATCTCCTCCTACATGACTGAATGTGCAAGGAAAGGTGCATGTTGTTTTGATGTTTGCCTTGCCCAGAAGATATCATTAATGCTGAGACTAAACTTTCAAACAGAATCTAAAGTATGCTTAATGGCACACCTGCAGTTATTTGTGGGGAAAAGTTTCAAACTTCCATCACTCACATAATTTTGTTGGAATGTTTCAAGGCTGTTTATAAAATTAAAAAGTTCAGTGCAGATGATTCAAAGGAGAGCCAAGTATTTTTTTTTTTTAATATATAAAACTAACAAATTAAAAGGAGACTTGTGAAATCCCAGCTCCATTTAAAGTCCGTGGAAGTTGTGCCTCAAACTTAAGGGGAATGTGGATTTCACTCATGCTGATGTATTTGCAACTTTCTAAAGGTGCTTTTGAAGCACTATTAAAAAACAATGCTTATAATTTATCTAAAGATTACAATTATGCTGATAGAAAATTAAATTTATAACCATGCAATCAGTTTACATTCCAAGTTACAAACAATAATGACACCATATAAAATAACCCCTGAAGAAGAGCATTGAAGCAAAAATATTTCATTCTTTGAAAGTGATGAATTAGGGCCAGATTCAACAAAACTCTATCCAGCTTCCAAGAGAGAACCAGAAAAATTGCACTAGGCAACCCTTGCAAGGAGGAACATCTGCAACTGGTATTTCTGTTCTGCACATCTGTATTTGTACTCGCTCTATGTACATAATTGTTTTCTTATAAAGGTCAGAGTGAAACAGGGCCCCCAGGATACTCGGGAGAAATTGGACCAAAAGGAGACAGAGGTGAACCTGGATGGCCTGGTATTTCCATTCCAGGCCCCCCTGGAGAAAGGGGATTCCCAGGATTTCCAGGTAAGAAGAGGTTTTCTTCAAAGTTCTGCTCTGCAGAGTGGAAATTAGGCTCATACTTAATTTCTTTTTCTAACGACTCTTACTCTGGTTAATAGGAACATTACTCAGAAGATTCTTTCCCTAAAAACACTTCTGTTGTAACTTGCTGATATTTCCTGACTAGAGGTAGAGAGATTCCACAATTTCTAGTTTATGTTATAGGAAAGAATGAAAATAGAAAGTTATGGACCTGAATAGACTCAGGGAACTGCTAGGTAGGGTTGCCACTTGGGAAGAAATTTTAAAAGATAATGAATATTTTCACTTGGACAAGATGGCCTCATTAGCCTGGGGACTGGTATGTTTGGTGTACAAATGGGAGCATACATTACCTCCATGACTTCTCACATCAGTATTCTTTTACTTACTAACTTCTGTCTGCAATCTAAAAAAATCTTCAGTTGTTTGGTTGTTGGTTTTTTTTTTAATGTGATCCCTTAGGTAGAAGAGGACCTGCTGGACCCACTGGACCTATGGGAAGATCTCCTGATAGTGCTTCCCCTGGTCCTCCAGGTGATCAAGGATTACCTGGTTTAGACGGCATCAGAGGTATTAAAACTAAAACCACCAACTTTTATCATGTAAAAAACCCCTGAGAGTACTGGGAATAACAGGGTTACTGTCTGTGAAACTGTATAGAAGTGCAAAGGGAATACAGAAACCCATCACTACCTCAGTGAATACACAGAGAAGAGAACACTAGGTAGATAACCAGAGCAAGGACAAAATGCAGATCTCCAGATTAAGCAACACAGTAATAAATCTGTAAGATATAAATATACAGAAACAGTGTGTCAAAGAATATACCAGTAAATTGCTGCCTCTTCTCTAGCACAGAAGTTAAATAACTGGGAACTATTTTATCATTTTCTTCCTTGGACAAAGGCTAACACTAGTATTTCCAGAAACATATAAGGGTTGTCTGGCATCCTAGAGAAAAAAACAAACATGCCAGAGTAAAATAAAAAAAACCCACCAGCAGAACATGGCTATTTATAGATGTTTGTACTTTGTGCATACTTTAAGAATAAATTTCTTTCTCACAGGTGATCCTGGCCCTCCTGGTCCTCCTGGAGAGACTCTCTTTGTGCGAGGAGATCCAGGCGATATCGGCGTTCGAGGGGCACCAGGGAATCCTGGCCCACGAGGACAGCAGGGAGCCAGAGGCCCTGCAGGCAGCCAAGGGAGAGAAGGCCCAAAGGGTATGCTCAGATGGTTTTAAGTTCTCCCCTGTGACTGAGCCTTGTGCCCAGGGGTGGCCATTGGAGATGGAGCCGGGCAGAAGGGGTGGAGGCTGGATATTCCACAGCTCTGCCTGGTTACCTACAGACACCGTGGGGTTGGAGTAGAAGGTGACAGCAGAGACAGATTCACATGCACTGCTCCACAACAGCTTGTTGGAAGACACCTCTGCCACTCTGAGAACAAGGCAGTAAAACGTTTGAGTTTGCCAGAGAAGCAAACTGTGACTCCTCCTGAAGGGTCTTGAGAAGCTATGGAAAATGCAGATGTGTTTGAACTAACAGTCTCACATCTGCCCCATGCAATAGCTTGGGGCTTTCAACAGATTCTTTAGTTTGAAAACAGAAATCTACATACTCTGCTTCTTTCACACACTGTAGAGAAATCACATCTACACCAATCACTTCCCATCTCTGCAAAAAGAAAAGTTATAAATTTTAAGTCAGATCCAGACCAGGAAATGTGTATTTCTTTCTGTGGCAAAACAGAGTTGAGGCTTTCCGAGCATTTTTTTGTTGGGTACTCAGGCATCCAGACTGCATTTTATTTTTGTTTGGTTTTATTCTCAGGTCCTATGGGGGTCCCTGGCCCACAGGGCCCACCTGGTGCTTTAGGACAACCAGGAGACCAAGGTTTTCCAGGAAGACCTGGTCCCAGAGGTCCCACAGGTACTTATGAACCTGTTGCTCATTGCCATTCAACTGTAACTGTGATCCTTCTATTCATATATAATCATACTAATGTTAACTTGCATGCAAATAATTTTAAAAATCTCAGAGAAAAGACTCCAAACTTAAATGATTTCTCATTTGATTAAAAATTTCTGAACTATTTGTTTCTAATGTCACCTCATGTAAGTGATTTCAGTGCTCATTCCATTCTTTGCTCTAATTTACATGCCTGAAACTTGCTTCCACCTGCACCTCAATGGCCACAATCTGCTTTCCATTTTTCAAATCCTTCAGGTTTCATAGGTAAGTTCATCACTTTTGATTATTGTTCTATTCATGGGAACTCCCTTATGTATAGAAACATTCAGCTCTTATTAGAAGGTGTCCTTGGCGTGGTTTTTAGGAATAGTAGGTACTGCTAGCAGGACATAGCTCTAATGCATATTTCACATAAACAGCACCAATGTCACGAGAATGCTCTGCTGAGAACTCTCATGCTAGGATGTCCATTAGACTTGTGAAACATTTGTTTCTAGTTCTTATTTGGTTTTCATACAAGATGCTTTCTAACCAAAATCGTAGCACAAGCTTGAATCCTGACACTGGATTACTACAAACACTGAACTCTCCATCTGACTAAATATTGATCCAAAACACAAACAGGCAAAAGCTGCCAGTAGCTTTCAATATATAAAATGTGACATTTTTTTTTTTTTTTATTATGTACTATAATTACTTCAAAGGGCTGTTAGGGGCTAGCTCTTTTGGCCTGCCTATTGATGATTTTGCAGAAACAAAATAGGCAAAATACTGAAAAATTTTCCATCTGCTAAGGTGTTTGCACTGAAGCTGGGTAGGTAGACTTCAGGCTTTAACTCTGGGTCACATCAAGACTGAAGCTGTATACCAAATATGTGAAACAGAGTCATTGAATTAAGTTGGAAAAGACCTTCAAGATATCAAATCCCATCACTGAGCCACCACTGACAAGGCCACCCCTACACCATGTCCCAAAGTGCCACATCTACATGTCTTTCCAATACCTCCAGGGACAGTGACACCACCACTTCCCTGGGCAGCCTCTTCCAGGGCTTGACAGCCCTTTCCACAAAGACATATTTCCTAATATCCAATATAAGTCACCCTTGATGAAACTTAAGGCCATTTCCTCTTGTTGTCTGGGAGAAGAGAACTCTCTTGAAGCTCCTTTGAAGTAACAGAATAGAGCAATAAGGTCTCTCCAGACTAAATATGCTCAGTCCCCTCAGCTGCTCCTCACCAGACCTGTGCTCCAGACCCTTCCCAGCTCCATTGCCTCTCTCTGGACACACTCCAGCACCTCAATGGCTTTCTGGTAGTGAGAAGCCCAAAACTGAACCCAGGATTCAAAGTGCAGCCTCACCAGTGCTGACAGGGGAATGGTCACTGCCCTGGTCCTGCTGGCCACAGGCCAGGATGCCATTGGCCTTCCTGCCCACCTGGGCAAAGATCACAGACCAGCTAACATTCACTTGCTAACACTGGTTTGCCATGCTGTTAATACTGTGCTAAAAGACCAAGAGTAAAATTAAAAACCACAGGACTCAATAATTCAAGATTTTAAAATACTTTACGTTTACCCTTGAACACTCAGCTAACATTTATGTTGACTTTTTGCAAGGGAGCTCTTAGCCAGTCTTGCAATTCACTTTCCCATTACCCACTCCAGGTGACCCTGGTGAACCAGGAACAGTGGATGATTCGTGCCCTACAATCCCAGGGCCTCCTGGGGAAGCAGGGCAAAGAGGAGAGGATGGCTCTGCAGGATTACCAGGGCCAATAGGCCACCCTGGACCCCAAGGTGAGCTGATGTTTTGAAAGCTTGGATGTTCTTTCCAGCCATTTAGACAACAAATTGAAGAGAGTCAGGATGTCAGAGTTACTTCTCTGTATTTTACCCTTTCTTTTCCTTAACCACTTACGAACAGTCTTCAGAAACACATAGAGGGCTGTTAATCCTGAGGATGATTAATAAATGTAGCTGAAACAGGCTGTTTGAGTGTGCCTGCAATACATTCTCATTTCCTAGGCCAGGCAAGGCAAAAGTATAAGGCACTGTTGAGAAAAAACTTCTTCAAGTGGTATTTTTCCTTTTTCCCCACCAAATTATAAAGCAATGCCTCAAACCATCCCTGTGGTTTAGACCTATTTGGAGGATGTTTAAAATCTAGCAATAATGAATCCCAAGTCTCTGCTAAGCAAAATCCTAAAAGGACACTGAAGTGAGAGAAGTGGCTACAATAGAGGTCTTTATCTGTTAGAACATGAAAAAGTTACCACCAAAGAGATCTTAAAAGGAAGTGATCAATGAGTGAAATGTTCTTCTGACAGATGAAAAGAAAACAAGGGTGATGCTGGTGAACCCAAAAGAGAGGCCACCTTCATAGAAACACAGCATAGGCTGTATTGCAGAGTGTCTTCTGCTTAGATGATGGAATCCCTCATGTGCTTTTAGGTATTTCCTACTTGGGAAACCAAAGTTTGTTGTATTGGCTGCTCTAGACATCCAGCGTGTCCAGAGAAAAAAATTGTCTCCCAGGAGATTCCCTGCAGCAGTCATTGCCATCATGAAAAGAAGCAGTGCAGTTTTCAGTTAACTCTCTAGTTTTTGGTGTCTTAGTTAATTTGCCAGCTAAAAGGGGTTTTTGGGTTACACAGCTGTGTTTCCATTATTTGCATCATTAAGGGTTTCTGTAAAACCAGGTGATACAGTGATACACATATTTGCACCGGTTTTATGAAAGAAATAAAGAAATAGTAATGCTTTTTTTCCTTCATTAAGATGGGGCAATCCATTTTTTTCCTGGCTTGGAAGGCAAACTGGAAGTTTTACTGGCAAAAGCAATGGATTTTATTAAAACCCCTCAATGTGCTTAAGCTTTGGCAGAATAACTCTGCAACCAATATAAAAAAGCTGTTAATTATTTGACTGGTTCAGACTTTCTTAGTAAAAAGCAAGAAGGGGAAGTTTGAATGTTGTGAGATGACCTTGAATTACTCAGTCTGCAGGTTAAATAGTAATATCTGCAAGGAATGAAACAGCATCACAGAGAAACAACTGTGGTGGGTGTAGATAAACATCCTCATCTGAAAACTGATTTTAATCAAAAGGGGAAAACCGCTTTTAAATGCAACAATGCCTTTTAAGTGTTACTTTGTTCAATTCAGATTGTTTTCAGTAGCCAGTGAACAGGCCCATCATTATCTGCACCCTACATGAGATGTATCTTTTACTGTCACTTCCATGCTAATGCATGAAACGCATGGACATGTGAGAAATACAAAAAGGTGAGGCCATCAGGAGCCTTAAAATGTCCAGTTCTGCAGTCCCTCCCTGTTCTCCAAGTACTCCAGTACATCCATTGCTTCAAAGGGAGTTCACTGTGTTCTAAGACTTTGCTGAATGGGGTTCTCAAAGCTGCCAGCTGGGCTTGCCTCAGGAGGAGTCACAGCTCATTCCATGTACAGATCCTGATGGCAATTCTGCATGAGGCTTGCATCATAATGTTTGTTGGGCAGTGCTTTGATTTCAACTGTAAATCCCCAAAATCTCTGGAGAGGAGGGAAAACCTTATCAGGATCTGCTGTTCCTAAGTCATGTCTTTGAGCTACTGCTGTGGGCACAGGCTGAATGAGTGATGAAGAGAATTCCCAGCAGAAGCAGTGCTGCACCTCCCTGAACTGGTGTCCATTTCACTGACTGGCCCTTTGTGTTTGGACAATGCAGAACCTTAAAGACAGCCCTGTGAAGCAAAAGCATGTTCTTTGTATTTATCTAGGCATAAAAGGTGAAGAAGGATCATGTGGCCTGCCAGGTCAGGATGGGTTACCTGGGGCACCTGGACCACCAGGTGACCAAGGGATCCGAGGAGAGCAAGGATATGCTGGGCCACAAGGTAAGAATGGAGGGTGACTTTGGGGAGGAGAGGTGTGAGATGATGCCTGGACTCAGTTTTCTCTCTGCTCCCCCAATCCTCATGTGGATACAGCCACCTGAAATGCCATGACACCTCTTGCCCCCTCTCAGTTCAAGCACTGGCAGTCACATTTGTGAATGATTTCATAACAAGACCTCTTGGAAGGAAATTTATCTCAGCATCCATTGTTAAGTGTAAAGGCAATTAAGCACCCATGCTCAGACAGAATGTATCAATAGGCATGCACCTCTGAGCCAGGGCTAATGGGGCAACTGTCTGGCAGTAATTAAAGCTGTATATTAGCTGTGACTGCTCTCTAATAAATTAAGGGTTTAATACATATGTGAGCAAGGGGCACTGACTGTTACTGCAAGGACTCAAAATTCAGTCAGACATTCTGCTCATCCTAGTGAGTCTGGGAAATCATTGCCCACTTCAGTTCACTCCTTAATCCATACAGCACAAGACAGGCACAATGGAAAAGCCAACTGCCAAGCATTCAGTGGCAATCCAGTTCATTTCTCCCCCAGAAGAAGGATAGCAGAAGTCTACTTGTGTCTTTATTGCCCATGACAGCCTTGAAGTTGTATTATATTCAGTTGGGAACTTCTTACTGAACATTTAACACAGCTGGTGTGAACTTTTACTGTATGTTATACAATTTCTTTTACCTTTCTCCAAGGTCCACCTGGCCAGACTGGTGTCCCAGGACAACCAGGCCCCCAGATTAGATCTGCAAGTGGATTCTTGCTTGTCCTTCACAGTCAGTCAGACAGAGAACCACTGTGCCCACAGGGGATGCCAAAGTTATGGACAGGCTATAGTCTGCTGTACCTGGAAGGACAAGAGAAAGCCCATAATCAAGATCTTGGTATGTACTGTACCTATCTGCTCTCCACCCAAGGGATAACATGGTGTTATCTGTACCAGCAAAGACAAGTCACAGGTAGCAAGCTTTGGGACTGTCAGTTATTTTCTACAGACTCAAAACTAGTTTTCACTGATGATAATGAACTTGGTTATGCTGCACTATTGTCACTCATTTAAAATGGCTTTCTGCTGCTCTGCAATTGAATGG
Source organism: Thryothorus ludovicianus (assembly GCA_013397245.1). Lineage (NCBI taxonomy): Eukaryota > Metazoa > Chordata > Aves > Passeriformes > Certhiidae > Thryothorus > Thryothorus ludovicianus. Next base: position 1,236,609 of record VZTB01012905.1, on the reverse strand, counting down.
AAAAGTATTTCTAAGTAATTTTGACTTCAAGTTGGAGAGATGAGTGGTTTATTTCACTTATCCCAGCTCATTTTAGGCTGTCTTTGAAGTCACTGGAGAGATTTTCCTAGGTCAGAAATCTCATTTGGCCACTCTGAAATAACTCTCTGGAGGATCTGCTCCATTTTTACTGTAGACACAGCTTGGGAAAGAGCTGGTTAAGTTGGGTAAGTACAGTTGGGCACTCTAAGTAAGCTTTAGAAGTAAATTATGCATCATGTGTTCAGCAGAATCCTGTGCTTTTCAGAGTCAGAAGCTAATATTTTTTGGAAAAGTCAAAGCCAAATTTCTTCCAGAGACAGCTCCTTTTGGTGCCCTGGGTCATTTCTTCCCCGTCTTCTACAATTCTGACTAGAATAAAATGTCTAAATAAGCTGCCTGACTTGCAGCCTGAGGAACTGATTGGTGGCAATTTGCACAGAAAAAGTTTCCTAAATTCTTGTTGACTTGTTTTACAAGAGTCAGAGAAGTCTCTGAGGAGGAAAGATCAAGGACCTAATAAGCTGAACAAAAAAGAAGTGTTTAAAAGAGCAATAAAAAGAGCTATTTTTAGAACAGCAGTGATGTTTTAGAATGTTTTCACTATTGTGTGTTTGGCATTCCCCAGGAGAGCCAGTTGCTAACAGAATGCCTCATAACAGCAGTGAAAATAGGATTCAAAGAAAAGAGAGTCCTTGTCTCCTGTGTGATTTTTGCAGGCATTTTTACTACTCTGGCTGCTCCAGATCCTTCATTGGTACTGGAATGGAATATTATCAGCAATAAACAAAATTGGCTTCTGTACAGAACTGTCACATGTCTCTAATGAAGGTGTTTGGGTTTGGGGGCATTACAGAAATAACGCTTCACACACCAAGTTCAAGGCAGAACTTTGTGCAGTGATTATTGCTAACTAAATAGGCCATCATTAAACTGTTCTAAATTCAGTTCTGGAAGAAGTTCACCACAGAAGTATGCACTTCTTGGTTCCCACTGATGTCTGCCTGATGAGAATGCAGGACTGGCTCTGCAAAATCCCTCAATCCTTTTATTTCACTTTTGGGAGTCTGTGAAACCTTACTGGAAGGCAGTAGGACAGCTGCTGAGATTTCAGCTTAACGCAGTGCTAGCAAAGGCTTGTCATACTTCACAAAAATGTTTTATTTACCAGCATTGTCATTGGGTTTCTCACTGCTCCTAGTGAGTTTGTAAATAGCTGATCTCCTTTTAAACCAGCCGCCACCTCTTGCCTAATTTATTTTTCAGTGTTGGCACAGCTAAGAGATTTGTTACCATAACTGTTTCTCATGGTGACAAACAACATCATGTTTAAATATCAGATTGACACAATTAAATATTACTGGTCAAAGGAAGATACTTACTGGTAAAAGGCCTCTGTTTCTCATGTAGACATTTTGGTAAAAGGGCTTGGGAGGTTTAACATCTGTGGATCCCCTAATCCCTGCTAAAATACATATTTTTGTAGCAGCATTGGCCAGAATACAATTTCCAGCTTACCTGGGAGGTGCACTAATTGGCGTCCCTCGCTGCTGTTTTCAGGTCTGGCAGGCTCCTGCCTGCCTGTGTTCAGCACCATGCCCTTCGCCTACTGCAACATCAACCAGGTGTGTTACTACGCCAGCCGCAACGACAAGTCCTACTGGCTGGCGAGTGCGGAGCCGCTGCCCACGGCGCCGCTGTCGGAGCAGGAGGTGCAGCCCTACATCAGCCGCTGCGCCGTGTGCGAGGCGCCCGCGCAGGCCGTGGCCCTGCACAGCCAGGACCAGGCCATTCCTCCCTGCCCGCCCAGCTGGAGGAGCCTCTGGATAGGGTACTCGTTTTTGATGGTAAGGAAGCGGGTGCGCGGTTATGGGGGGATGTGTCTTTCGTCCGGCTTTTGTATTCGGAAGATTCGAGGATTTTTAGCTCTGAAAAGGAAATTATTCAATGTCTAGCAAACATTAAAGAGGAAAATGGACAAGAAACAAGTTCCGAATTGCAGAACATGGCTGTAGCTACATATACTCTACTAAGAGACTTAAGATGCATTTCTTAAAATAACAAATGTTTTGCCTCCTTGTCTGTAATAAACAGTGGGATTTTTATGTACAAAGACATAATTTTCAGAATTAGCGCTCATAATTTTCAGAATTAGGTCTTTTTAATGCCATCCTCAAGTTACATTTGCAGCAGTTTGGATAACGACATCATTCTGAATCAACTCAGACTACTCCTTCCTTAAGTTTGATAAATACCTGAAAGTTAAGTGAGCCAGCTCTAGACTTTAATTTATTACATAGCAAATTAAGATTTTCTCCAGCAAAAGAAGCTTACTCCAATTTAAGATTACAAAAAGCAGCAGAGATAAAGGCAAGTAGGGAAAAAGACAGATGAACATCATTTACCTATTTTTCACGCACAGTTACCAAGCTGTCTCTTTGTTCTTTGCAGCACACTGGATCTGGTGACCAGGGTGGAGGACAGTCCCTCATGTCACCCGGAAGCTGCCTGGAAGACTTCAGGTCAGCACCATTCATCGAGTGCCAGGGCCAGCGGGGAACGTGTCAGTTCTTTGCTAATGAATACAGTTTCTGGCTGACCACCGTGATGCCTGAGCTGCAGTTTGCATCAGCACCCCTGTCAGGGACCCTCAAAGAAGGACAAGAGCAGAGGAAAAAAATCAGCAGATGCCAGGTATGCCTGAAGCATGGCTAAGAAGCAAACCAAAAGCAGACAGCCACAGAGAGAGGATGAGCAATGTGCTGAAGGTGTGAACAGCAGCTCGTGTTTGAATCTGTGTGAAAGCGTGCAGCACTGTTCTCTTTGCTGGAATGGAAAAATGAGACAAAGATGAGCGATCTGTTGAGCCTCATCCATCCACGTACACACACCCACAGGCAGGAAAATCTGGTGTAAAATAATTAAGAAAAGATAAAGCTCTGTCCCATTGGAGTCCACTGCTGTAATGTACAGGGAACAAGGCTTGGAGGATTGAGTCAAGCTGGGAAGACCAAGGACACCATACCTGTTGTGCAAGAGAATGGATTTCCTGATAAAAATGACATTTACAGCAGGAAGAATATGTGCATTTACATGACATATTATGAATATTTATCCAAACTGATAGAAATGTGCAAGCATACAAATGTCAAAGCCCTGTAGCTGAATTTCCCAAGCTAAAGAAACTGCACTTGCTGTTTCTAAGGGAAGGGAAAAATGTAATTGTTAAAAAATAATCTAATAATAAAAACAATGAAGATCAAAGTCTCTTACCACTGCAGTACTGAACCAGACTCTGAAAGAACTGTTAATTGGGCTTTCATAAGCAACAAAAAGCTGCAGATCCATTTAACAGCAGATTATGTAAGAAAATAAAATTAGCTGAGATAACAAATCCTTAAAAACCTATATTTATATTTACAATTAATTTCTAATTAAGTGATTAAACTCTACTCCAAGTTGCTGAAGAAACAAAGCAATTTCTAATATTAATTGAAAAGAAACAGTGACATGGTAATAAAATGGGTGAACCTATTTGAGTGATGAATATGAGAAGTGTTAGGACAATAAACTGTGTTCATTTCTTGCTACTTCGTAAATACACCATAAAAAAAAAAACATCCTTATAAGATGGTTATAAGATCCTTATGGAATGACAGCTCTGAAGATCCTTTTTTATTTTTTAAAGCAGAGACTAGAGCACTAATCACCTTTTGAAAAAATGAAAACACATTTGTACCTCCTTAATTCATTTGTAAAGGTGGAACTATTCAATGGCTCTATATCATGGGAAACATCTGAAAACACAGATTGCAAATGTGCAAACAATCCATCATGTGCAGAAGGGCCACAAATACTCCTTTTACCACTTAAATAAGCTACATTTTACTCGAATGGAATCAAATGCTTTTTCCAGCACTTTTCATTCCAATTTGTGTTCACTGGGGTGCCCCCAGCAAAAGGATTTTCAAGGAAACTGCGATCCTCATCCAAGGGTCCTAATTCAAAGCAAACTCCCTCAGAAACCATCACGAGTACAACGGGCTGATCAGCCAATTTAAAAGCTGGATACACAAACTCAAAGGGCAGGAAAGACACACATTCCAGGCTCAGCCAGAGGAAAATGAAACAGTCAGAGGATGAGTCCAGTCGAGTGTAAATACATCTGACTGTGCAACTTCCTCCTGACACAACCAACTAAAGCTCTCCAGTGTGCTGTGCTTACACAGTGCTCAGCTGCCTCTGCCCTTCCATCTGGGCAAGGGCCAGGAGCCCTCCTGGGGCCTGTGCCATTCCCACCTCTGCCAGGAAACATTTCCCTCTGGGACAGGGCACACCTTGGGTCACTCCTGCGTGATCCCCACTGCCCCTGGCAGACCCTGACACTGGAGCAGGGGCCAGTCCCTGCCATTGACCTGTGTGCAGGAATTCCATCCCCTCTGGATCCAGGCAGCATCCCACAGGCAGGGAGAGCAGCTCTCCACTCTGACACAAACCCCAAAGTCTTGACTCTGCGAGGTGCTGAGCAGCTCAGGAGCTTCCTGTGGGAGGACAGCAGCAGGTGGAGAGGAGCACCAGTGCTTAGGCCAGCAGTTCTCCAAGGTGTGCAAATAATGTTTCCAAAAAGGCTCAGTGGCTCAGGTGATGGCCCCATTTCCTGAGTGGGTTTAGCTGATTCCCACACTGAGGTCTGGTTTATGAGCCTCCCCTGGCAGTGCTCACCAGCTCCTCCATCACTGCAGCCTCTGTTCAGCTGACACACTCTGGAGAGGGGCTGTGGCTTTCCTGGAGACCAAAGTGGGGTTTTTGGTATAAACTGCACTGAGGTAAACAATAATCAAAGCCTTATATGCTGTGTTACTGCAAACTGGGTCACAGGGACAAGGTGAAGACAAGGAAATAAAAAGGGTTTTTGGAATTGCATCTTTGTTCACCTAACTTGAAGAAATGCACCAGAAGAAACTTTAAAACACCAGCAAAAAGCCTCACCAATAATTAAAACGGGCCATTTCACAGCATTTTACCATATTGCTTTGAAAACATCACAAAATATTTGTGTATCATTTTCAAGCAGTTTTTGCAACTATGCCAGTTCCATTTTACTATGGTCTGTAAGAACATATATAGGAAATGTATTTTTAAGCTACTACTGATAGCTCAGATATTTCTTAAGTGTGTAAATTCCTGTTCCATGCTCAGCTAACTCCATAAGGCATTTGTCAGAAATATTGTACTAATACAAAATGAAATTGCAGATAAATTGCTTAATATTATACAGCAAGTAAAACAGATCAAAGTAAAAAGCAGCAGATGCTTTAACTCTTCAGTCATTTGTCCAGTGACTATAAGCAGAAAAATATTTGGTAAATTATTCATAGGGAACCTATTTATGAAATTAAGTGTGAAAAGGCATAGCTGAAACTGTTTAGAGTAAAAACACTCCTAAAAGCAATGGCCTTGTGCTGGCCTTTGAAGTCCAAATTACCCTTCCTATGGCATTCCAGAGTTTGAATCTTGTGTAGGCTGGGTCAAGAGGTGAATTTTATCCTCAACAGCAGGCAGGATATTAAGAGCAAAACAGAAAATTATGCTGGCTGCACTTGGAGGTCACTGAAATTGGAGCCATTTGGGCTGAACTGCCCTGAATTAAATTCAGAACCAGTGATTTCCAATGAGATTTGCTTGCCCATCAGCCTGGCAAACCATGGCCAGGACTCAGGGAAGGTCTGGTTCTAACTCAAAGCAAATCCTCAGGGCAGGTGGCAGATTCTTGTCCCTCACATCCCTGTGCATCAGGATTTCTAGAGGGTAACAAGTGGAAGAGAAACACTGCATGGCCTGAAACCTGATCTGCTCATGAGAAATGTGGTCATTTATGCTTCATTTGATGTTTTTCATTACAAGGAAGGAGATGCACAAGCAATACTGAGAATACCAGCCAAGTACTCTTGAATGTCATCTTTTGGTGTATACAGAGCATGTCAAAAGGGAAAGACCAAAGCAAAACTTTAAATAGGTATAACTCATTTTATCATAATGGTGCTTTGCTGTAAAAATGGTATTTTTAGATTACTTCAAATTCATGTGTGTACAACAGAGCTTCTGGATTTGGAGTCCACAATCCACAAGCATAGAACAGCTATGAGAATGAGAGGACAGCAAAGATGCTTGAGCTCCAGGCAGAGGAGGTGCTTGGCTGGGGCCTGTGAGCTGACACAGCCTCCTACAGAAGCAGTGCAGGGGCCGTGGCCAGGCCTTGCTGCCCCAGGTCCCTGCCTGTCACCTGTGAGGGGTGGGGAGCTGGCCCTGGCTGGCAGCCACTCATCTGCTCAGCTGCTTCACCCCCCAACAGGACAGGAGAGAAAACAGGAGGAGAAAGAGACAGAAAACTCATTGGTTGGAATAGAGATGGGGAAATCCCTTACCAAGTACTGTTGGGGGCAAAACAGATTCAGCTCAGAGAATTCAATTTATCATTTTGGGGAAAAAGTTGACAAACCTTAACATACTTTTCCTCCAAGTTTCCCAGGGTCAACTCCCTCCAGGCCCTGCTCTGTTCCCTTGTCACCACAGCAAGTGCCAGTCAGTCCCTCAGGGAGGCAGGGGGCAGCCAGAAGCTTCTTGGGGCGAGTGTTCTTCCAGGTACAAAGTGGCTCCTCTGTGCTGCACCTTCCTTCTCACTCTTCCTGTGCTCTGAAATTGTTCCTCCATGGGCTGCAGCCCTTCTGTGGGTCATTCCCAGAATCACATTATTATGTGCAACAAGTTTAAGCAAAACTGGTCCAGGGATTCTTCCAGGGTAAACTCTTAACCAAAAAACCCTCTTTCCTACTTTGGCTGGTTCACAAGCATCAGAGGAAAACAAAAGTAGTATGAAAACAATGAAACCCCAGAGTTCCTACAGTCCATTTTTTGGCTATATTTAAGGAAAATTAAGCAAACCTTTTATCCATGAACCCAGGCAGCTCACTAGTTTGGAAAGGATCCCCCTAAAGCTTCAAAGCACACTCTGGAGCAGACTGAATGTGCCCTGCACCAAAGGCTCAGTGGGCACCCAGGGCCAGCCTGCAGGGAGTGTGCCAGTGCTGCAGCACAGCGTGTGGGGCCACAGCAGCAGCCCTCAGCAATGCTCAATGTACCAGCATCCACATTCAGAACATAAACCACAGCCATCTGCGAGCTGGTTTCTGCTATTCCACATGGCCACTTCAGACCCACGTCCCAGACTGACCCCAGCCCTTCCAGGGCTTACCAGCAACCCTTAAATAACTTGGAACTCCACTCAGTGGCCATCCACAGACAAATGCTGCACAGATGAGGGCTTCTGTTCTAAGGCTTGACTTGCATTAGAACTGTCTGAGCAAGATGGAAAACAACCATCCAAGGCCATGGGGAGGAGCTGCAATGGGGAACAGTTGTTTGCATGAAAAAGGATCTCTCCAAAGTCAGCTGTGAGAAGCAGCAGTCAGGCAAGGACAGAGCCCATCAGTCTTCAAAACAATAAAAAAAATTCTGTCAGCTCTGGTAAGAGCTTTCCAGCAGGTGAAGCAATTGCATCATCAAACTGGGGATCTATTTCATGACTGGATCTGATTTCTGAAATCAGCATTTAAACTGACCAAACAACAAAAACAGCTGCTGAAATTCTGCCCACCTGAACCATCTGGAAACCTAGCCAGGTGGAGAAAAAAGTCCCCACCAAGCACTCCAACAGATGCTGCTCCATATTCATATTTAACAGCTTTCACCTTTCCTAGTCACTTCATCCAGATGTTCCAGAAGGTACTGGAAGTTCAATTGGAGGTGACATTTTGTAAGTGCAGAGTAAAAACAACTCCATATTTATCATTCTGGAGTGAACCTGCCCAGCAAACACAGTTCCTCCCTGTAAGGCAGCTCACACACCTCACAGCACAGCTCTCCTCGTGCTTGACCACGCACTGCCCCACTGCTTCACGAAGGAAGACAGGCTTGGGCTTTGTGGGATTTGAAATTCCACATATTTAAATGTTTTCCACAGATTCACTGAAGTAAAAATGCAGAACATGTGAGACAAAATCCCAGCCAAGTCTTAAAGGAAGACCTGCAGTAAGGTAGCACCCTACAGACTCTCTGTTGTGTTCCTGTGTGTTACTCCTGGTTGGTTTATAGCAAGATTTGGAACGAAGCACACAAGTCCCAAACTGACAACAGCCTGGCAAAACAAAGTTTCAGTACACAGGAAAACAAGAACTTTTCCAGAATTTAGTCTTCCATGCACATGACAAACACCACCCTGAAGGGGTGCTTTCATTGAAGTGGATATTAAACTTTCTTATAGGCAGAAATCAATTAAATTCTGATGGGAAGTGAAAAAATTAAAAATGGCTACTCTGAAGCAGTTATAGCTGTAGTCTGTTAGACTCTGAACATTTGCATTTTAAAAACTACAAAACAAATTAGTATTTTAGAATGCTTTCATTGTGCTTAAACATTTAAGATGTATATAAAAAAGTGAAATAGATGCAATAAATGGTAACAGATGTTACAGAAGTTTTGGTCACAGACAAGTTGAATCTCCGCATAAATGATGTCACAACAGCCTTCTCAGCTGCAGAACCTCATACATAAATACTTTACAATTTTTAAGCCAGCAAAGAGGTCATTCCATACCCACTGATATTGGATGGATTTAGGGGCTGTCCTTTGAATTGCTCAGTGGAAGGGAAACAGGGATTCACAGAAGTGGCTGCACACCCATGTCTCTTCAATGATCCCTGGAAAGAATGGTTTGGTGACTGACCAGACCTAATCCAACATTCTGCACCAAGGCAAGCACATTTACTGCTGACCTGCCCAACAGCCTTGTGTAACCTGCTCCAAAGAGACAGAGAAAGGAAATTCTGGAATATCTCTAGCTTATTAGGAAAGTTCACTTTCTACATGTTTAAAAATCTTTTGCTTGCACTCCTTTTTCTGCAAATTAAGCCAATTTCTGCTGGTAAGTAGATGAGAGCTGAGCTTTCTGCTGTTCTTGTGCAGCAGAAGAATGCTGTCACACCTATCCTTGATCTGCTCTTTCACTAACCCAACTGCTTTACCCATCCCAGCAGAACATATAAACAAAAATGCCCAAACCATATTAGATTTGTGTTAAAAACTGTCTGTCTTCCTCCAGTTTTCCCAGCTCCTGAAAGAGTAAATGGTTATCAGAATTTATTGTAAGACACTCCTTCAGAAACAGCTCCTATGACTGAAAGCTCAGAAGTGGTTTCTTTTTTTCTTGCCCTCTGAAATCTGGTAACAAGTAAGAAATAACCATTTTTTAAATACAAGTAAAACAATGAGAAGCTTATAATAAACCCATGCAATGATTCTGTCCTTCATGTCTGCACGCTCCAGAAGCCACAGCACAAACACCAGGATCTGCTCACCAGCTGTTGTGTGGAATGATCCACACTCAGCCCCTCGGTGCTGAACCAAAACGGGCACAACTCCCCAGCCATGGAGTCAGAGGGGAAAATGAGAGCAACCCCCATGGCCATCCCCTCCCAACAGCAGGGAGGGCAGCTGCACCCCAACTCCCTCCCAAGCTCCACTCCTGCTGCCACTCCACCGTGCTGGGGAGAAGCAGCAGCTCCAGGGGCTCAGAGTTGTGTTATCATACACCTGGCACATGGGGTTATCATAACTAAACACAGCAAGGGATGGCCAGAGAAAGCTACTTTAGTCCTGCAGGCAAAAACATGGCAAAACTACTGGCCTGAAGTGGCCAGTCCCTTCACTATCTCCTACTGCACCCCATATGTCTGTATCAATACTGTTTTCTTGGTATTTTAAGGGACATTTTTTTCCCTTTAGGAGAAGTGGTGCTGCCAGGGAAAACAGCACACAGACACAAAACCACAGAATTTGCCTGTGCTTAAAGACAAGATGGAAAAGGGAAAAGAATTTTAAAAGCTAAACACAGTTGTTTCATCACATCCTAATTCTGGGCTGTGAGAAACCCTTATTTATTAACAGTAATATGTTAGGTTGTTCAACCATTAAATTTCAAGAATGTTCCCATTAAAAAGTCTGCTGATTAGGATTAATTAGGGAGTGGAATTTCTTTCATGGTACCTGATCACAGAGTTTAGAGGAAGTACAGAAAACCCACAAGAATCACAGCTCCTGTAACAAAGGAATCAAACTGCAGATGCTGGAATATTTTATACAAAGCTACATTTGCTTCAAGAGCCCTTACCTGAGGCAGTCAGGCAGTGACCAGGGCCAGAGAGTAGCAAGGTCCAACACTCACCTGGGTAACTGCCATGAATTTTTGTCCCTGAAGAGGCTGAGTGGAACAGAGCACACTGGGGATTCACCTGCCCCAGCTGCCCTCAGCTGAAAGCCAAGCTGATGGGGGCTGGTGGCAGAAATCCTGTGAGCACTCACAACAGTCTGCCTTGGAAGGGCCTTGAAAGGCCATCAGTCCAACCCACCTGCAACGAGGTGTTAATAAACCTTCCCAGAACTGTATGGAGCACAACTTTTCAATAAGCTAACCCCAAAACTTCCCCTGCATTAAAAAGAAACAAAGTTAATCCCAATACAATCAATCTACCCCCCTGGTATCACAAGTCTTCACTTCTGACACCATGGCAGCAGCTCTGTCATTTAAAATATACATCTTATTAATTACTGCAATTAAAATCAAACAGCTTTAAATGTTAAAAAAATATTTATTTCAATTCTGTATACAAAAAAAAGTCAAAACAACTGAACACTTATTAGTACTGACAATTTTTTTTGAACATTTAATGGCATGTATAACTCACTTTATAAAATCAAGTGCTTATAGAATTGTAATTGGGTTTTTGATTTTCCTTTAGTATCTTTTTTTACCTGACTAGCTGCACATTCTGTGCTTTTAAATAAATAATATATCAGAGCTTAACACACACAGTATGTTACACTGCAACATTTGACCAGAACATTAAAGGATCTCTAAAAAACCAATGCTACATCCTTCTCATTTACATACAATTATTACCTGCTGAGAAAAATTTGCAGGTTTATTTTCAGTGAATATAAAAAAGGTGGCCTTCTATAAAAGTGTCTGCTGTTTTATTCTATGGCTATTGCATATACAAAACCAGCCAAGCCCAAGAACACACCAGAAATCAGCATTCTGTCTGTACCTGGAGTGCCACTGCAATTGTGCCTGTTGTGTCCCAAAACCCCCAAAGTCTGCATCCTGATATTGTGCTTTTCCCAGCAAACAAGAGCTTCCCCTACACACATTAGCTACAAACAGAAAGGGTAGGTACCACCTATTTAAAGAACACAGTAAAAAAAATTCTTTCAGGATATTTTCTGTATGAAATATATAGTACTGTTTTTTATATTCAAAAAATAACCTCATAGAAAAGTGGACTTCATAAAGCACAGGTTGGTGAAACCCTTTACCTGCTTACCCTAATCCTCTACTCCATCAGTGCTGATGAGGAGATTCCAATAGGTCTGTGTCAAAAAACAATAATCAGATTATTCCTCTGCAATCACACCTCTCTGCAATAGTTTTACACGAACATCCCCCAATTCCTTCATTCTGAGGATAAATGCCTGGACAAGGAGGGATTTTTCAGGGTGATCTGGAACCAAACCCCTCGAGGGTCTCAGTTAACATTTACAGGCAGCAGTGCCACAGGCAGGACAGCCCTGTGGGGGGATGTGCCCATAAAACAGCTGAGCTCTCAGGACTCCTGTCAGCTCCTCTGGTTGGGTAAGGAAACTCTCAAAAATGAAGAATTCAAGGTAGCCCGTGTTTAGGCATGATCTCCACAAGTCTACAAACTCTCAGGTCTGATATTGGTCTTCAAACAAGATCAATATTGAGAAATAGTGGAATTTTTAACATTGCATGAACAGCATATACAAAATAAAATTTCCAAATCTTCTTAGAAAGGGAAATAGACACTTTAAAAAAGTGTGTTACTAAATAAATATATGCTTTGCATGGCATAGCCACATACCTTTACATGAAACTCCTAACAAATGATTTCAGCTCTGTAAAGGGCAGCAGTTTTCAATTTAAAGCATAAATATTAAGACTTTGGGAAAACGTAAGTAGTTACAACTCAGTTTTATCACATCCAAACTCTAGATAATATGGTGTGAGGAAGACTGCAACACTGAAGTTTGTATTAAGTAACTCCTTGCTAAGGACAGCAGGGGAAGGATAGCTGTAACTATTTGCTCAAAAACTTAAGCCTAGACTCACATGACCCAGCCACAGTCATCAGAGCAATCTTTTCAAGTGTCATTTCACATGGCAATCCCAAAAAATGAGCTGGTCATCAGAGATAACTGAGAAAGGTTTGTAAGGAAAAATTGCATAGTTTTGAAGTTACATAGAAAATGTAACATTTCAGCTGCAATGGATGAAGAAAACCTGTTGTCTGAGAACATCAGCAGTCAAGAAGCCAAGGAATTCTTAAAGCTATACAAAATAATATAATGAAAAAAAAGACAGTTTGATAAAATCAGTCTTCTTCCTTTTAAGGTGCATTAAGATGGAGACAGCTGAAGATCCCATTTTGATTCTTATCTTACATTTCTTATTCAAGTTCCAACTTTGAGTCTGTATGCATATAGTTCTATGGAGTTTTGCAACAAGAAGTAAAAAAAAAATGGAAGAAAGATTATAAATTATTCTGTAAATTATAGATTACAAATTAGTCTGTAAATATTTTGGTAAGTCTGAGTAACACTTTACACCAACCCCTGCACTTCAATGTCTGTCAAACCTACGAAGCCTTCGCCTTCTCATGTCCTCTTCTGAGTTCCCAGGGGGGAACCAGAACCCATAGGGTCGCTGCTCATTATTGTGTGTTCCTCCACCAAAATCTACAAGACACAATGAAAAACAACTGATACTTTGGTCTGTAATAGGAGAAAAGTGCACATACATCCTGTAAGGCAAAGCATCACAACACAAAGGAGACGGGGAATTGAATGTTTTCAATTCTGATGGTTTCAGGGCAATTACAACTTCCAGAAACTGCTCTCAAAGACAGTAAAATAAAAAGAAAAAACAAAACCAGAACCCATCCCCTCCAAACAATAAAGCTACCACCACCCAGAAAACCACCCCAACCCAACAACAAAACCAAACCAAACAACAAACCACAACCAAAAGAACATCTAACAAGTATTAACCCGTGAAGAATAACAAATATTAACAAGTATTCACATTTTTCACGATCCCTACTTTACACAGTAAACTCCAGAACGTTAAACTGTTTCAGTGTCCCCAGCAGCTGCTTCTTGCAAAAGCAGCTTTGGTGTTTGCTTTCAGTTCGGGGTCCAACATGTGATGCACTCACAGCTCCCACCCCCAGCAGTGTCACACGTGGCAGCCCAGGCACACCAACTGAATGATGTGAGCAGCAAGAGCACAGCCAGCCCCACAGGAGGAGCCAGGGCAGGCAACCCCAGCAGCTCTCCAGAACCCAGGGAGTCACCCAGCCAAGGAACAAGGCAGGGCTTGCTTACACAGGCCAGCCCAGCTGAGGGGCTCTGCGAAACAAAAACCAGCCTTCTGAGCAGAATTACAGTGTTAAGGACATGCAAATTAGCTTTAAAGGTAATAGTCTTTGTAACAGTCAGCATTTCTTAAGCTTTCACCTGCCCCACATAGGGTCAAAACTGCACTGTAATGTTGTAGTCTAATAATTGATGTTTAAATCATCATAATTAAACTACCTGCATTAAAAAAAATAGTGAAATGGTCAATTAAATATCAAAGTTTCTTATAAAAATATTTCTCTCTACACAGCATCCCAGGTTATTTTTTTATTTAAGAAAACAGATACTATTTACACAGTTAAGACAAGTCCGTGCACAACCTCCATAAAATATGCTCAACACTTCAAATATAATTTATTAAGTATATTATACTTTATATACACTTATTTAATGTGCTTTAATAATTGCTAGCAATAGAATGAGTGTTATAAAAAGATGAAAAAAGCTCTTTTATATATTGACCCAAAAATAAAAGGCTAGACAATATATTTTGGAAAGCTTTAGGTTGAAGAAAATATCTTATTTTACATCAAACAATATCTTATTTTACATCTAGCAAAGGCTATGTTTTAAATACATGTACTTGTATCTGTATGTAGATATTTAAATTATCCTGTCACCTAAAATAGTTCCCTGACATCTTTTTTCTATTAATTACAGCAGAAATGTTAATGAAATAACACCTTTATCTTATCAAAATATTTATAAGCCACAGTGTTCAGAAATGGTAATTAGGCCACTGCTACTACTGAAACACCACCTGACTTCTGTGCAAGAAACCAACACAGGCTCTTCAACACAGCTGCAAAAACAAATTAAAGACTAATGGAAGCCAAGACTGCCTTTAAAGGATATGGAAAACTGCAACAACACTGGATAGACAAAACCAAAGGATATAGGACAACAAACTTAGAACAAAACATTAACCCTTCCATGGCACATTTTACAACTTTACAGTGAACTAAAACCATGGTCTGTGAATACAGAAGACTGAGACCCCCGTCCTGTCCCTCCGTGTGGGAGTTTCTTTTGTTACTAAGGTTCAAAATTAAAGCACTTTGGACCAAAAGAAGAAAAATCACTGTAACTGCAACAGATGTAACTAAACCTGTATTAATGCAATGCCACAGAAGTGTTACATCAAACATTCTCATTTGATTTTTCCTCTTCTCTGAAGCTATGACCCTATTTTTAGGTTAGATAATAGGATTTGCAAGACAGTTTCTGTAAGATTCAGGAGGAATATATCAAGCTGCTAAACTGTTAAAGTCTCACTAGTAGGAATATGCAATAAGGTCTGGTAAGAGAAGTGTATCAAATAAATAACAGAGGTATCATGAAGCAGTATGTCTGTATTTCTTTTTCATGCCAGCTTTAGTTGTGTTGAAGAAGAATCTAGAACATTCCAGCTGAACAGCTTACCATTTTCAGTATCACCATCTGTCCTGGCACTACTGAATGTGGTATCCATACAAAAATCAAACTACACAAACACTTAAACACCCATACAAAGAACAGATACTTCTCATTTCTAAAAAAAACTTCTACCTTTGGCTAGGCTTTGCAGTAGAAGACAGTAATCTCTTTTGAACCCAGCAAGGAACAGAGAGCTCTGATCTGGATATTTGATCAAATGTCAAAACAGCTTCCAACACTTGCTTAGTTTTCATTTATACCAGTTTTATATAAATTATCTCTTCCATAAATAGTATAGCTCTGCTAATTATGTTATAACAGAATAGAATTAAAATTTACTAACCAGCACTTTGGTATTCTACAGATCACATACAGTGTGCTACACTGAACACCTGACTTGCCTTGCTTTTTAATGCACAAATACCAATGTTTAAAATGTTCTATTTGAGAAAATGAAAGTTCTTTTTGGTTATAAACATACAATTATTTTTTTCCCCACAGAATTCACAAGGTTGGGAAAGACCTTTGAGATCACTGAGTCTACCCTATGACCCAACACCACCCTGTCAGGCAGACACTGGCACTGAGTGCCACATCCAGCCTTTTCCTAAACACCTCCAGTGACACTGACTCCACAGCCTCCCTGGGCAGCTCACTCCAAGGTATTTTTGATGCATTTGGAGTTAGAAGCAGCAAACTGGAGGGCAGCAAGAAGCCAGAGTCAAAAGCCTGGCATTGCTCTACTCATTTCATCTCTTCAAGCTAATGAGCAGTCAAGTCCTTAGTTCAATCAAACCCTGTTATGATTTACTGAGTTGTACAGAGAATGCTAAGGAAAGGCAGTGCAGGCATCTTTCTTCCTTTCATACTCTAGAAGGACTAGAAGACTTCCAAAAAGAGCTGAGACACACAAAACACAGCAATATTTTCACTGTTTTGTGTTTCACTAGGAGTCAGACAGAAACTACAACTGAATGAAAACTACAAAATGGCAAAACTGCTTTTATTCTTTCCTGTCCTTCCCTCTGCAAAATGCAGACATGCTGTACAGTCTGAGAGCTTTGGCTTTCAGTACTTATCACTGCCCCATTTTTTCCTACTGAGCTCCAAGCAGACTACATTCATCAGCCCTTGCTATTGTTTCTAACACAGCCCTTTGAGTTTCTATGTATGAAAAGAATTTAGTCATGCTATGTAGCAAACTATTCTTCCTGGTGCTGATGCCAATATGCCTCATCAACAGACTGGAACACAAACTGGTAAAGAAGAGAAATGGAAGTAACTACTGTTTCTGTGCTATGCTTTGGAACAGCTGACAAATGCAAAATCAAATTAGCAGGAAAGTAGCTGAGGGTAATGAATTTAGAAGGAAAGTAACATACAATGAATCCAGACACAGCTGGATTGTTACAAGAGCAAGCCAGAACAACCTTGAACAGTCTCCATCTCTCTCTTGCTTTCAAAAGGAGATGGTAAAATTGAGAAACACACAAAACTATCCCCTCCCAAAAGTCTGATAATTTGTTTTGGTTAGGAGAGGAGATGGCTAAAGGCTTAATCTTTAATCCCTTCATACTTGACAACTTTTATATTTAATCATGCCTCAAAGTCTCATCTTTCCTGTATCAGTATTACCAAAATAAAGTCTTTTCAAAGTAACAAACTGTTAAACGCACACTCAAAATTATTAGAAACCATCAATCATTGCCTCAGAAGCCAAAATCTTACTTCACACTCACATCATCCATTTGCTAAAAATAATCAATGCTACAATGCAGAAGTAAGAGGATAGAGACCACTGCTGGACTTGATGCTCTTTTGCAAAGAATTAAGGGGATTAGTTTTACAGCTGCCATTCTGGATATGGAAAATACTACAGCAGAGATAGCATAAAATAATCTCACTGCATTTCACAACCATTTGATAATTCTCCAGATGTTAATTCTCCTAAAACAAGGCTAAACTCATGATTAATTGAAAATGATTGATACAATAAATTATGTCTTTCTTTCCCAAGTATTGAAAGGAATTTACTAACCAACACAAAAACCCTATACACACATGGCACTTAACCAGTCTCTAGGTTCAAACAGACTGGCAGCTATTTCTCTGCTGAGTAGTAAGAAAGCTATGAATAACTTCAGTCAGAAGAATTTCAGGTGGGCTGTATATTTATCATAATGTGGCAGAAGTATTTTGTTGAGTTGCAAATAGCAAGGTATGCTTTTCCTTAGAAAATGACTGATTTATTCAGACAGAGAAAAAAAAGTTCAGAACATCATTTTTAAAATGGTCCAAATGAAAAAAATGTAAACTATATACATAATCTTTAGAATTAATCCAATGACAAATCAAAGTTAAAATAATAAATTATGGGTAAAGCTAAAATTAGGAATATTCACTGACCTTAGTTTACCAGTAAAAATATTCCCAGACTAAGTTAACATTTGCAAGAATCTTCCAATCCAAAAACCCACTTTGCTTTCCCGTTACTGCATTTCTGCTTGCGTAACAAAGACCCACAGCAAGAAAGGAACTCTCAACAATATCCCTCTCCAAGGGATTATTGCCAAGCCTGAGAAACCCAGATGGATGGAAGGAGATACCAGAGCCCACTGGAGCCACTCCCCAGCAGCTCCCACTTTCTCCAAGGGTGGGGGATGCTTTGTGCAGCCCACACACAGCTCCTGCTGATGATGCCCACAGCTGGGAAGCAGAAGTGCTGTTCCCCAGCTAGGTGACCCTGCCAAACCCACTGTCAAAGGAACAACTTTTGTTCCTTTATGAACAAGTTCAAATTATTGAGGGAATAAAATATTCCCAGAGACCACTGAAGTCAGATAAAAGACTCCCATTTGTATCACTGGGTCTTGGATCAAAACATCAAAGAGGTCTCTACCTCCATAGGCAAACCATGCTTCTAAAATAGGTGTAATGTGTATATTGTGTGCAAACCATCTCTAGCCACATCCAAAATTTAACTATTTACAGTTCTTTCCCTCCTATTTTAATTGTCTTCAGCAGCTGAAACAATTGCAAGAAGGAAATCATCCAAAAGAATTGGCAGTACCTGGAAGTGTATTTGCATATTTAGGAACTTACAGAAAAAAATACTCAGCATTCTGTATACATTTCACAAAAATATGAGTAAATTCTCATCTCAAAATCCATTGTAGCAATAGCAAGAACCTATGTCACTAACCACGTCACGTAAACTTGCTGCCTAAAGAGCAAAGCAAGCCAACCCTTTAGGCAGCATTTCCAAAAGTCCCTGCTTTGCAGAAATGGTCTTTACCCCACAGAATTTCAGAGGTACTGGTTTGAAAGAGAAACCCATGGTGAAATGCTCAGTGGTTCATTTAACCCTTTTGGAGAACTTTGATCACCATTGTAAAGAAAATCGGGAGGTTTTTGGTTCTAATTTTCAGCAAACCTCTTATCCTACATCAACCACTATTTATGAAGAGACAGAGGGAAGAGAATTCATTAAATATTTCTAAAATAATTACTGACTACATTTCTTGTTGCAAGTGGTCTGCCTCTTACACCGGTACAAAAACTTCCCGTGTGGAAATAATAAAGATTCACTGATTCATTTTCCCAGAAATTTGCTTGAGAAAGTGCTGGTGATCAGATCATGGAGCACAGTTGCAGTTTTAGGAAGCTATTTAGAACATGAGGTGTGCTAAATGGGTTTTCCAAAAGGTGTGCTGGATACCATAGTATGAAATTCTAAAGAAAACCAAAAGGAAATCCATCACAAAAGTTGCATCTAATTCTCAAAGCCTAAATCCTAGCATACGATTTCATGAAATGTATTTTAATCTGAAACAATACACTGCATATTTGAGCACATAATCTGCTTTAAGGTATTTCTACAGAAAACCACCATATTCAAGTGCAATGACTGGCATTTCTGTAATTGCAGAAAGAACTGATAACAATGGAAATAAAATATACAGCATGTCTTCAGTTTCCTCACATAAATTCCATTCCTATATTACAATTTTCCACAGGCTGGCAAATATCAAAGGCTCCACTAAAAAGTCCTGTCTAAGTAGCAGCAAACAGACACAGGAACTCTTCCAGGGAACAGGTAAGCCAGATGCCCAGGAATTTCCTAACTGCTCCAAATGACTCTGACTAGCCCATACCTTGCCATCTAAAAGCTTTTGAGTGGAGAGGTATTTATTGGTTTAGTTTTAAATCAAAAGCAAAGAAATGCATAGACAGTTCATGATAAAATGTAAGAGGAATGTCTATACCTGATACTTGTAGGTATTTCTCTGCAATCACAAACTATAAATATTATCATCTCCATGTTTAAGAAGCTTAATCTTCCATGGAGAAACACCAGCTTGAAAAGGATTCTTAGCATTGTTGAAAGTCAGACACTTAGAAGTTCAACTCACAAAAAACCCCAACACCCACCATAACAAAAATCTAAACCCACATCCCACACTAATCAAGATATTTCTTCTGAGCAGAATGGCAAGCACACAATAGATCAGAGACTTGGTTATACTGGGGTTACATTAAGGGTGGCTGGTAATACCAGTATTAAACAAAAATGTCAGCCATTTATTTGAACTTCGTAGTAAAAGGAGTTTAAATATCAAAGGCTTTTTTAAATCCAAAATTATTTTCTTAAGTAAAGGAAGAATTATTGCAACTTGGAACCAATATAAAATTATGAGAATAACAATAAAAATGAAAAAAACCCAAACAAAAAATCTAATAAACTACGGAGAGAAAACCAACTCATTTTATTTAAATGGCTGCTTGTTTGAGGCAACAATGTAACTACAACTGAGAATAGAAAACACTAAGTAGCAGTTCCTTTCAACAAAGAGACCTAAATCAATAAAATAGTTTGATAGTCTTAAAATTGATGCTTCTACAGATCTCAAACAAGCCTAGCAATTTCTTTTCTTTCACTAGACTCCAATTACTATTATTATAGAAATTTTCAGGATATTGCATAAAAAACACATCTGCAGTTCAGGAATGCCTGAATTCTATACCATAATGGCACATTTTTGTGGCCTAGAAGCCATAATAAATGTACTTGTCTGAATAAGAATGAAAAAAATATAATTAATCAATTGAAATTATTGGAGTACTCTGTTGTCCAAGTTACAGAGCAGCTGCGGTGGTTTAAATGTCATAGTTGGGGAAAATTAATTAGAGAGCACTAAATTGATTGTGGCACCTGCTGTTACAACCTATTTCAAATTATTTTATGTAATTTTTTGTCATGTTAAGTACCTGTTACATCATCCATGTAATTGCAAGAATCTCTGAATGTTCATGCTTTGGGGAAAATGTATCGTGTTCAAAGGATAGTGCTCATTCAAGCTAATTATTTTTCAAAACTAACTGGCAGGGAAGAATATCCTAATTGCCCATTAGCACAGTAAATTTCATCTCATCCTTTGTGTCCCTAAAACAGGTGTGATCAGTGACATGCTCTCTGTCATGTTCTTTGTGAAATAAGACATCTGCCCATAGGCAAACTGAACCTTTATACAGCTTGTTTAAGGAAGTATTTTCAGAGCTCAAATCTTAGGTCTTGCTTGTCCAAACTAAAGTGTTCCAGCAGGTAGGAGAAAGAGATGCAAAATAAAGTAAGACATTTATATATTTGATCACACCAAATGATACTGGAAACAATCTATGGAGTTACCTTTTCCTGCCTCACTTGCCTGTGAGGCTTATAAACTGTAACCAGCACTGACACCAGGCACTACCAGGGTTAAGAAATGCTGCTTTTGGCAGGGAAGTTTAAAGTGAAACTTGGTTTGCCACAGCAATCTACTACTGAGGTACTACTGAAATTCATTCTTGTGTTTCATCAAATGACATTCTCCAAAAAACATATTCCCTCCTATAGCACAAGACTTACCTTTGTTCAAAAACACTAATTGACATAAAATGCAACTTACAGGGAGTGTTGGAGATTATTTAAGGCTACAAATGAAAGTTCCAGATGTTTCACAGTGATACATGTAAGTTTTTAAATGCATACTGTCTACTTATTTATATGATAATCTTATCACTCTTATCCATATTCTGTTTTCTTCATAATTTCAAAAAACTCCACAGAAAGGGCTCATTCTTTCAAGTAATATCTCAAAATTCTTAATACTAAAAGCTTTGAAGAATTTCTTTCACAAACTCAATGTTAAAAATTATGCAAAATATCATCTTAAAAGACAGAAAAATAGACAATATCCCTTACAATAAAGCTCATTTTATACGCATTCCATCCCAAAATTGCAATATACATCCAAAAATAAGCCATGAGGAATGCATCTTGTTTTCCCTCTTGAGTCCCTTTCAGTATGAGTCATAACTTAAGAGATAAAAATGCAATAAAATTCTTACCTCTGTCATTAAGACTGTTTAGCACTGCCCTTTCAAGCTGTTCTTCTTCAGTGAGCCCACCTGTATAATCAAAGTAGCTCCTTGGAGTTCTGTATTGATAATCTGGATAATAGCCATAATACCCTGTGAAATCAATCAAAAAATAAAATAAATTGCTGCTACTCAGCAAGTGTGAAATCAGATATTATCTTCTTGCTACCTTTCTTCTACAAATTGCCTTAATTTGTGAAAGAAGAAAATTATTAAGTACTTATACAACATATGCCATGAATTAAGTTCTAATTTACAAAACCACAGCATGGTAAAAACAAAAAAAAACAGAAAAAAGATGGACAAAACATCTCAATTTTTTACAGTTGTCAGAAGTGTCCTAGAATTGCTATTATTAATAAGTTTCAGACAGAAATTGAAAGAGTTTTCACCATCTCCTTTTAACATTTAGTTGTCACTATTTGGACACCTCACTGCTATCACTAGAACACAGGCCAGGTACTGATCAGGCTTTTTCTCTTCCCGTTTCCCCCAGGGCCCATAGAACAATGTCATCATAAATTCCAGTCATCTCTGGACCTAGAGAAGCCACAGGGAAAGCTTCCTGCAAACTCCTGCAGTGCTGCACACAGCTCACACTGTGCTGTGGCCCAGCCAAAGCTGCCCTGCACAGATGCCATCAGTGTCCCCTCACTGCTCACTGCCCTTCCTTCCCAGAGCTGGCAAAACCAAGCCCAGGCCATCCTCCACCCAAACACATGAGATTCAAAAGGAAAAGAATTACTGGGCTGGAGTTGAGCAAGACTCTCTTCCTGTTAACAACACAATCTGATCTTGCCTGAGCACAGAAAACCTAAGCTGAGAAAAATTATGGAAAAAAGTCATACTCCTCAACTAAGGAAAACTATGGAGAAAAGTCCCATTTTTCTACTCCATTTCTGTATTTTCAAAATACAAAGCTTTTCTGGTATGTTCATTTCCAGATAGTTGAACAAGGGATTTTGAAGAACCAAAGTACAGAAAGGTTGCCAGTTTCTTCCAACTGAGAGAAAATTATACAGAGGCTTTTCAAAATGAGGAAAGTGGAAATATTTTTGTATGAAACAAGTACAGCAGGCCATTTCCTTTTTCTTCAGATTATTAGCACCAATGATAGTCTTGTGTTCTCTTATTGGTTCTATCAATTCCAGGTGAAACCTGTGAAGTTTCTGTGGTTAATAACAAATACAGATTTGTTATTAAGTGAGGACAAATAAATAATTTCTTTTTAAAAATGATTTTGCTAAAATAAAATAACTCAAGCTCTAGAACCTTTAGACAAATAAAACCAGCAATATTCTGTTTGGAAAGTTATACAGGAAAAACAGGAAAACTGAGCAGAGTAACTGCACAGAATTCTACAAAGAATTACATACATTCCTCTGTATTTACAAATATCCCTACACTGATTTTATAGACACACGTGCACAGATGTATATACTTACATTATACACACATTCTGTCTGTTTCCAATTCTTTCTGGTTTTGGAACACAACTGACACTGGAAGATTTTTCCTACACCTGCAGTGAAATCTGACTGAGGGATAGCATTAAGCTGTTATGTCTCTACACTTTGGATGCAAACTCCTCACTCTCCTCTGCTTTATGTTAATCTGAATGAATATTTTCTCAGCTATCAATTTATTTTCTGGAGGCTTCAAAAATATATGGATGAAGAGTGTAAAAGCCCTGGTACTAAAAGCATGAAATTATCTGATGAAAGCAAAAGGATGCTGTATTTTAGGTTGATTCTATTGCTGTAGTTCTTTCTATATTTTATGTTTCACACTGCCAGCAAGTTGTTAAGTGCGCAGAAAGCTGTAATATTTTATTTTAAAATGAGACACAGTTTGGTAACATTGACATGTTCAAGGTGTTCCTATTAACCAAAATAAATGTCCTACTACTTTATTCATGAACCACACTTAGAGAAAACCTAATTCAGCTACTAAATACTAAACGTGTTAAAATTACACTTAAAATCTTTTTTCTTTTAAAGCCGTTTCCTTGTGCTGTTTCATAAAATCTGTTCTGACTGTAACTTCATCTATTTTTCTACTTAAACTGATATTTAAAGGCACATAGTAATAAATCAGCAATGCCAGAAAGTGAAAAACTAATCAAGATATGCATCATTAGTCTATGACACCAGAGTGAGTTTTCTTCATTCACAGATGGCCAAATTTATTCCATATATCATACACCAAGGAAAAGGTTAAATTTTCCATTAAGACTTCTGCAAATAGGATGAAAGACAATAACAAAGTATATGAACAGAGAATGAACACAACAAATATATATGTTCTTAACTGCAGTTGTAAGTAATTTTAGACAAATGAATTTAATACAAAGAAAAAAGTAAATGGTTATATCTAAAGGAGAACATGGAAGACAGAATACTTCAGGTTAACTCTCTCCATCTCCCAAAAGAACTCAAAGAGCATTTGGAGACTGCCCATAACATGCAAAAAAGTCCAGACTACCTTGTTGTCAGCATACTAAAGCTTTTCTCCCTCCCCATCATGGCAGATCTACTACATGAAACCTCTTCAATTGTCCCTGTTTGAAAAGAGCTGGAAGAGCAATCAGAAAGGGCTGTTCAGAATCCCTCTGCTGCTCCTTCACAAGGGTGGTCTTGTACACCCACCCAAGCTCCCAGCAGCTGGGGTTTGCAGAGGGGCTGTGATAGATCACAGAGTTTAAATGTCAAGTACAAATTCTTATCTTCATTAGCTATTAAAGGACTTTCCAAAATAAACCTCTGGATTTTCCATCCACCCTGCTATTCTGGGAGACTGGAGGAAGGTTCAGTGTCTGTGAGCACCTGTAGCTGGGTCAGCACCTTTACCTGGGCTGGGATTGCCAGCCATGGGAACAGGGAACTTGTGCTTGCTGCACATGCTGTGTTTGCTTCTCATTTCACTTCAGAATACTAATTGTTTTATTTCTTTACTGGCCTTTAGATCAAATAGTTTTTGACTTAGAGTGAATTAGAGCAATGAAAATCCTGGGTAAATATACTTTTAAGTTGCAACAAACCCTCTTGCTGTTGTTGAGGAAAGCAGGCTAAGACCTTTTGTTTAGGAATTACAAAACAGATGTTTCAAAAATACTTAAGGGCCCAGAATCCTGCTTGTGGGAACTATTTAATGTAATAATAAAATTGGAGATAGATCATGGAAGACATTGTCCATCAGGGAGAATAAAAGCAGCTATAAACTTGGCTCAAAGTAAGCACATCTCAATTATAAAAGACTACACAAAATAAAAAACCCTTCCTGACAAAACTTCAGAGAACAGTAAGAATGATCAAACGTGTGAAATAGCTTTCATATAAGCAGCCAGACAGATTCCAACTTTCCAAATGGAGAGAAAAGATGAACATTGTGAGTACAAGATTGAAGCCTGAAAAAAAACACTAAAGAAAGAAGGACATAAAGCATGAAGGTTTGGTCTCCCTCCCTAAAGAAGAATTAATGTGCATCAAATGAAATTAGCAGTTAGCAGGTTCAAGCCAAAACAAAAAATGACAGATTCTAAATCAGGAAACAAACTGTGAGTCTTTTCTGATGATGTAGGTGTTAAAAGAGTTCATGTCGATTCAGAGAGCTTTTGACAAATTGATGGAAGAAGGATCACCACAGGCTATTAAAGACAAAATTCTCCCATAAAACTTTCTGCGGAGAACATCTTTAAGCCACAAGCCACTGCACACTGGCAGATATCTGAGAGAGTTATAACTATGCATTTATCCTGTTCTTCCTGCAGATGCCTAGGAAAGAGCATAAATCACTGCAGGAGGCAAGAGATGGCGGGAAATGCATCCCTTAGCTCAGCTCCAACACCCAGAGCCCTTCTCCCAGCCTCTCCTGGCCCTCACAGACAAGGACTCCACCTATTAATTCTGTACACTCCACATGCAATGATTCAATGTTCTGCAGAAGTGAATCAAATGTGCTCTGCTCAGTGTGCCAGCATTCCAACCACCCATCTATCAACTGAAGATAGCCTAAATTCGGTCTGCTGAATGCTCTTTGCACTTAAGTGACTTCATTTACAGAGTGTTCAAAGGAAGAAGATCCTTGTTAGAAGGAAAAAACCACCCTAGAATGGAACAGATAAATTTGCCAGATGAGAGCATATTTACCAAGGCACAAAAGGCTGCTTTCAGTAGACACAACTTCCACCCTGCTACAACTTGTGCAAAAGGGATGATATTTCCCTGAGGTAGCATTTTAGGAAGTCATGACCTTAATTTGAGGCTTAAGCCTCTTGCACAAAATCCATCCACACACTTGCCTGAAGAGGAAAGGTGAGACATGCCAAAGAAGTAATATAGGTTTAGCAAGTTTATATGTGCAGAATATTTTGTATACTATGTATGTTTCTATTTACATAGCTCTCCTATAGGTTTTCTAATCATTAGTGCAGAAACTATTTTTAAGGCTCGAATAAGTTTTTGGTTAAGTGGACAAGAGTACTTACCTGAATAGTAATCCCTTGGCCTGTCAGGCTCAGTGAAGAAAGAAATGCCAGCTAAATAAAAGAATAATGCATATACTGTTATTATTATATTATTCAAATTTGAAGTATCCTTTCTTTAAGGGTTTGTTTCATAAGATAAAGGCAGGAAATCAGTCACGGGTATCTGTGGATTGTTTTGGCATCAGTGAGAGAATCTACTACTGCAAGTTTTTATATTGTTCCAGATTTTATAGTAGTGTGCCTTGTTCAAGCAGCAGATCCACATAGACTAGAAAAAAGCAAAACAATCTATATTGTTCTCCCCAGAACACATAATGAACAATTTCTCTACTGAGAGTATTCATTAGTAGTAATGTCTAATGCACACAAAACTGAGGACTGGAGCAACACCACATTATTCTTACTTTGTTACATAGGAGAAAAAAAATGCCTGCATACTGAACACTGCTTCCTGCAGCTGTCAGTCACACAGAAGCTGCACAGCAGCCTGGGCCCCAGGGCAGGTTTCACTAACAGTGAGGGGTCATCACTGAATCCCAGAGAAATTCCCTTTGGAAGGCACCTCAGAAGGCCCCCAGTCCACCTCCAAACCAGAGCAGGTTTCCCAGTCAGGGCTGCACCCTGCCCAGTCTGAGGCTGGAGCCCCTGCAGCTGCCCTGGCAGCTGAGCTGATGCCTGCCTGTTCTATAGCCATCAGCTGTTCCCTGTGGCACAGAACCATGCAAGGCTAACCTTTAACTCCCAGGACACCTGACAGCTGCTCCCTCCAGCAAGGCAGGAAAGCTGATGCTCTGGTGTCCTCTTTTCCCTTCCAGCTGCTGAACAGACATGACCTACAGACCATCCCCAAACTGTGATCAAAGCCCCAGTGACAGCACACACATGTGAGCAAATAATTCACCACTATAAAAACACCATATCCATGTTCAAAATGATAGAACAGTCATGAATACTCAACCTATCAGGTAGTCAGACATAAAAAGCCAAATATTCTGCCAACCAACCCCAGCACAGCTGTTGTGTCAAGGCTTAGACTTCCAATTAAAACCCTGACATTTATGGGAGTGTTCATTTAAAAGTTTGCAGGGCTGTATTTAAAACAATTGTTAAGACTAAAGATCTCTAAAGCTATAATCTTTTTCAAAAAATAATTATTAATACAATATGAAAAGCTGTAATAACATATTGTTGGAAAGTTTGAGAAATTCAGTAACAATTTCTTAAGCATCTCATCACCTTTTTCAAACCATAGAGACTTCCATTAGAATCAATACAACAGTAGAAATCAAGATGAGAACATTTTTTTAAATTCAACAAAATTATATACCTGCACAGGCTTGCATAATCTTTTTCAGAGGTCCCATAGTGTACATCAATCCAACAAGAATCCCTGACAGATGCCCAGCGAAAGAAGTCCTAGAAAATAAAAAAATCTAGTGAGTAATGGAAAGGGAGCCATTTTTGGTAGGGTTACAAAAGGGAGAGTGTAGAATTTGTTCTGAAGAGAAAGCCTCTGAGACTTGCCTGAGAAAGTCCCTGAGTGAGATCAAGCACAGAGACATTACCTGTCTGCAAGAGTACAATGCCAGGTTTTATTTCTTTGTAACTACCTTAAAATTGGAAGTTACACAGTTACAGAAAAGTGTTCAACAAATATCCTGAAAAAACTAAGTGCAGAGATCATTTTAGTTCCTACAAAGTATGCTTTCCCTAAAAGCATTTAAAGACTTACCAAAGGAGTAAACTGGTTTTAAGCTTCAGTAAAGTAACTTACATTGTAATGTCTGGGTAGATTTTACCAAAACCATGTACAGTTCTGAGTAAAAGCACAAACACAATACTTCCCACTGCACTATCCAATTAGTTTGAAAGAAGCATGAATGCAGATCCACAACAATCTTTCTAATACACTGCCTTCAAAATTGAAAGAACAATTGAAATGCTACAATCCAAATTCTTTCCTGTGCATACCAACAATTTCTTTAAAAATATCATTATCATTTGTATACAGAATGAAAAGACTCTGGAGTCTTTTGAGAAATCAATCCAGAAGTATAAGTTTACAGTAAATAAGGACATTTGTTCCAGTTATTGACATAACTATGGGGTTCTCAATAAATTAAAAAATAACTTTTCAGCATTCAATTTAAGAGTTAAACTCTTCCGTGTTTAAACATAAACTAAGAAAAAATCTTCTGAATTCAAGTAGGTGTAAACACTAGTTGCAAATTTTTCACCTCTATTACAAAGTTACAGAAGCCAAGACATCAAACATTAACATTTCCTCATATGTGCAATTACACATAACTCATTTATACTGGTTGTCAAAAAATTTAAATAAAGAAGCTAAAATGAGCCTTTTTCTCCTTCATAAAGTAGAAATGAAACCTCTGTTTAATGTATCAAGCGTAATGTTTGCATCAATGTTTGCATTCAGGCCAGTGATCTGCAGGAGTTACACAGATGATGGCACAAGCACTCAAGCCAAGACAAATTCCAGGCATCAGTGATACAAGGAGACAGGAAAATGCATGTGTCACTAGAGGGAGGTAAAGATCAAATCTAAATTCACTCTTTTGCCACCTACTTAACCACAAACTCATATCCTGCCATGGAGAGCTGCAGTTCTCTCTCACTGGTAACCAACGACTCTCTAAAGAGTAACACATAAATGCTGATGTGAACATTTATAGACAAAAGGCAGTCACCAAAATAAAGTATCTATAAAGAACTAATTTTCCAAACAGATTTTCTGGAAAAGATTTTCCAAATTTATGAAATATGCATCCCTGACTTGGAAAATGTCTGACTTCAGAAAATTAAAAATACTTAAAAACCACCTACTCTAGAGATCACCAACATGGTATTGGTTCACCTGTGACTAAAGATATCTCCTCAGTTCTGGAAGAGGCACAGATTAAGAACAAAGTAACTTCTCTTGTCTGTTCTTCCATTAAACAAATAATCCCAAGGACTGCTAAGCAAAGCCTATCTCAATATCCTTTATGGAAGGTGAAGATTAGAAGGATAAAGAATGCACTTTAAAATTTTCCCAAAACAAAACATTAATGAGAAAGAAAATAATAAGATGTCAGTAAACTCCTAAATCCTGTCCTAGCACACAAATCAAGGTTTTCAAAATGCTCAGTATTACTTTTGTGTCCTTCATTGGTTATGGATTCTCAGGTGAACCTGCTACATCAATAAGGCAGGTCCAAATTTACTGCATGGATTTCTGACTGGACAGAATTCTGCCCAATTACTGACCTCTTAATCTATTCAAAACTAAATTATGCAACTTGGTCTATAAAAGGAATCAGTTAAAAGATAGACTTCAAACATTATAACCTGCCCTGAGCACACAGGTGAGCATGTAAGAGCAATGCTGTGAGAGCTGCAGTTGCTATGGTTCACTGCAAGGCAGGTGGCAGTTACCAATTAAACATGTTGTGTTCCAGGACATGAATTTCTGGAGACCACTACTTGTTTTGTGTAGCCCCCATTATCATTTAAGTGCTGTGAAATTGCCCTCTGCAGAGGTCACTGTAGAGGTTTAGATGAGGCAGTAATCTAAACTATCTAAACTTCCATGAAATTATGAAATATTTTTTGGTATTATTTCTGGACTTCCTATCCACTCTCTACCCAAAGACATTTCTACAGTAACACAACTGAATAAGAGCAGCACACAATGTCTGAAATAATCTTTTTCCTCTACCATGAACAGTATGATATGGTTTTACTCCATACATAATGCTCTTCCACTATTCTTTAATTAAAAACAGTACTGTTAAACGTATCACCAAATAAAACTTATGTTCAGCTAAAACAACAGTTTATATTATTCAGAAAAAACGTTTTTAATGCACTTTAGTTTTATACTTGTAGAAATGCCATGCAGCTCACAAATAAAATTGCATTTGGACAGAGCACTCTTCTGTCTTTAATCCTCACTGCAGTCAATTGAGCATCCAGGCATAAAGCAATAAAACCAGTGCTTAACCTAAGCAATATTTGAATTCTCCTTCTGTGCTAGGAAATGTTCTATCAGCTCTATCATTGTATCTGACAAGAAATAGCTCGGTATTGCTGAGCTCTTTTTTTTATCTTTCTGAGAAGTGGGAAATTGTACATAAACTGTGATTTGATAGTTCATAGGTTTTGTGTCTGTACTTTGCATATATTCAGCAATGTGATTCACAGCTACAAAATATTACATAGGAAAATTACTCATTTGCAAAGAGGACTACAAAAATCAACTGCCAAAGAAGAGCTGGCAGAGCACACAGGGAAACTGAAGGAGATGACCAGCAGCACTGCAGGACAGTGACATTGACAGTGACAAAACTGGCAGAATATTGGATGCTAGTTTGATCATAGACCAGAGGAGTGACTAAGCCAGAGTGGACTAGAACAGAAATAGCAAGCAAACAATGGAAAGCTGCTCAGCTAAGCCCTGGGCAATCAAAATGGTTTAGTTACCTCCTTGAAAAGGCACAGCTTCTCCATCAACTTTTGTTATCTTCCCTCAAATGCTCAACTACACCTTCTGGGAACAGTGTTTCAGGTTTTTAATTTGAGATGTACTCAAATAGAGGGTTTTAAAGAAAAAGCAGACTGCAGCCTAAACACTGCACTGGGGTACCAGCTAACACTGCTCACACTTCATGAGACATTTCCAACCACTCCAGATAGCCCAAATCTCTTCTTTCTTTGGAATATTCAATGCACTTACCCTGGGGAGATTAAATGAATAGCCACCAGCTCCACCCAGCAAGCGTATTTACTGGATATCGGCAATCCAAAGACACTGCTCACTCTTCCTGGATTATAATAGTTGTTCAGAACTTTCAAAGCAAACAAGACTCCTGCAAACAAGAAGTCAGATGAAGAGAGAAATGCTTGTGCACAAATAATAAAGAAATGCAAACAATTTGAAGTATCATGCAGTTTCAAAGCACCACAAAGTATATTGCTGAATGCCAGAACAGTTCTGTTCTTTCAGTGATACTTTTCAGCAACTAAAAAAAAAATACAAAAATTATATATAACAGCCAAATCTAAGCTGCTTATTAATGTGCCTGCTCACTGTAGCAGGCACATTATGTATTCAATGTATTAAAAAAAAATACAAACAAAATTTAAAGTGGGAGTTCTAGTTGAAATAATTGACAAAATTAGCGATCTCAAAAAAATTGTTCTGTGGCCTGAGAAAAGTCATTACTGAAAACAAGACAAACACATGTAAAAGTTAACAGTAGGTTGAAATTCTGAATTGATGGAAAATCATCTTACACATACTCCAGAATCATTTGTTTCTGAAAAACAAGAAGTCGATAAATCACCTTTAATCACAGTAAATAATATTAATTTCTAACTGACTGCAATTGTTTTATCACCAGCCAATATGATGGAATGAATTCAGAGAACTTATTGGAAATGTTTATGAAAAAGTTCCTCTCAAGAGAAAGCTCACAGCGGTCTGGAAAAAACCCTGAAAAGTTAACAAGTGACAATTTTGACATGGATGCATCAATGCTGGCAGAGGCAGCCAAACCATTCAGGGAAAGGGGCTACACTCAGGGCCCCACAGCCCCCAGAAACACCAGTACTAGAACTGGACAGGTCTTGTTACCCAAGGGAGGTGACCAGAAAATATCTGGAGGTCCAGAGCAGCAACTCCCAGGATGTTCCAGCTCATACTCACTGGAATATCCCAAGAAAACCTCAGAGGTGTTAAAGCAACTCTCTTAAAGGCTAAGATAGAGGGCTTGCCTTCTAAGGTAAGGCCCCAATGACAGCAAGGAAATCCCCTACTTATCTAGAAATGCAGGACTACTTTTCCACTTGACTGCAGATTTTTTTTAAAGAGAAGGATTTTATTGACTTGAAAATGATCTGCTAAAGGAGGAGAGGACCATTACTGGAAGGAAGATGACCAAAATCAGGTGTTTGGATATTGCTAGCAGAAGCAAATCCAGGGGAGTCTCTCCAAAGACAGGCACAAGTAATTTTATACTGATAGGATTGTCTAAAAGTCACCTGAGAAGCATTATGCTTGTATGACATCAGAAAATTAATAGTTCAGACTTCAATTAACTAGTGATATTAAACAGAAAACACAATTCTACCAGGACAATGATATTTTCATGTTCTCAGGAAAAGTCCCTGTCGGTCACAAGAATGTGAACTGAATTATTTTATGTTCATCCCCAGAGTACATGCTTAAAATTAAAAATTAGGATAAGCATACTCACATGACAAACATACATATATACAGATGTACACCCATCCTCTTTCTGCAATTAACAGTTATTGTTATATAACAATATACATATTAATTTTACATGCATAAACTGGACCAACTCTGTGTCTTACCTGAAAAACCTACACCACAATTCATTTCATAGGAAGGATCATCCAGAATTATCACAAGCAGGACTTCCAGTACCATGTAAACTATTCCAATCAGTACTGAAAATACTGCAATTATGTAGGCAAACCATATGCTCTTCAGCTTTCTTTCCAGCATTATGCCCTTCCAAAGCATGGAAATCATGTTATAGTACAAATGCCAATCATCTGCATGGTGGAAAGGAGCAAGCAGCAAACGCTGCCAGTTCTTCCTGTGGACAGCTTCATTTACACTGAGACACACTTCAGAGAGTGGCCTCAAAGGATTCAGAAAGAGAAAAATATTCAGTATAAGTACCCCAAGGGTAACAGAAGGAATGTTCTGGAGCCCAACTTGAGAAATTTGATAAAGCAGCAAAAGCAGTCCAGCACTGATTCCTCTCTGCCTTCGTTCCATTGTTACTTATTAAAAGAAATGTGAAGATTATTCTGATTTCCAGTCTTTTGTTCAATTTCAAAACCATACAAGTTTGGAAACTCTGAAAGAAAAAAGATAACTTGTTATACACATATTGCAGTGTTTTGAAGCTCATAATTGATTTTTATGAGTCTTAAGACAAAAAAGTCATCAAGATAATCAGCTGAGACCTTCAACATACCAGAATAAAAATTCAAGTGAGAAAAAAATAATCAGAATTTGTAAACTGATACAAAACACAAATAAAAGAGATTTATACAGGTAATCCAGACAAGCATTGAAAGAAAAAGCAGTCTGCAACCCTTATTTCGTATCCCTGGACAGGCTGTGCTTAATCCACTAAAATACTTGGGTATTCTAGATGTCTTTTCATTAATTCTGATTCAGTCAAAAGAATTAAGATTTCAGGAAGGAAAACAGTTCCAAATTCTTCTCTAGAGTCTCAGTTTCAAGGATTCCTATCTTTGCCACATATTAAATTTTTTAATGACCATTTTTCCAACTTTTACAATTACTCAAAACAAGCTAAGCTTGAAAACTAAAAGGTACAAGTTTTAAAAAAGGAAGAGAGACACAGCTAAGTACCCCTAGATGCAATTTGAAAATCGTTACTGCTTTCCTAGGGATGAAAATAAAGAGTTTAGTTTGGAGAAAAGAAAACTATAGAGGGAAGTCATATACAAAACCAGCATATAAAATTTGAAGAGCTGTAACAAAATCTTCATCTTTGCCTTATTTATGCCAGAAAAACCCAGGGGATTAAAGAGGGCCACAGAAATAGGTCTGACTATAAACAGAGTTACTCTGACAGGACCTGATGAGAGAGGAGGGATGGAGCTGTGCTGGATAACAGCACATGGGCTGTGGGGTTTCCAGAGCATGGAGCCACCTGAGGAACACAGCAAGACCCAGGATTTCAAGGTGGTTCCGAGGGCTGCCCCAGCTTGGCCAGTCCTGCTTGGACCTCTGAAAACAACAGCACAGCCTCTCCCCTCCAGGCTGTCCCTGCTCTGCAGACACTATTCCACCTGTAAGTATCAGTTATGAAGAACCAGCAAAATACAATTACTCTTCAAAACTCTGCCACCAGGTTTCACATGAAACTGCCTGAAATAACGAGATACATACAAAATTCTCATTTCAACATCCTATTAACCGTCTTCTTCGCTATATACAAAATAGTTATTGTTAATTTATTAATTTTTTATTTGTCTTTCCAATTCATATGAAATTACTCCTTTTCAACATTTTAATTAGATAAACAACAATCTAATTCTTCTAGAGGACAGGAGGAAAAATGGCACATTTATAAAGGACAGCTCAAGTTACAAAATTTAACTTTCCCCATTATGTCTGTTAGGATTTATGAATGTTAGGATTTATTTCTACAGACCATTGCTATGCCTGCAAACACTTTACTAAACGTTTCCAATCAGGTTTTGAGAGTACTCTTAATAATTTGATTAGGTTGCATTCCACAAAAACAGTGAGCACATGGAAAAGAAGGAAAGCACCACTGGATGATGTTATTCTGTAACAGCAAAAGGACCTGGGAGACCTGCACAGGGTGGAACATCAAAGACAAGCAGGCAGGGGCCAGGCTACCTCCTCTGCTTATCCTGAAATGGGGGGAGCACACAGCTCCATGCTAGTTCACACACAGAATTAATTAATGCAACTTCTTATAATTATTTCTTTAGTCTCTGTATTTCTCTTTAAATCACATTTATGCTTCTTATAGCAATTTCAGAGAAGAAAAAAAATTGTTTGTGTTTTTTATCCTGAAAACAACTGCAGTAAACCAGAATGCATGTAAAATATATTTGGTACATTACATTTTTCCCATGGTATTATCTTGGAGATGCTACATAATGCCTGAGCCTTGTCCAAAACAGAGTGAAAACAACAAAAATGTGCTTTATATCAGGCCTCTTGAACATGTGACTTCCTCCACTGGTGCCTTCCAAAACCAGTTTCTAATGATCACAGTTTAACTGCAGAGGCCAGAGATGTAGCTCTCACAAAGCTCAAATTGAACCAACCTGTTAAACTGCAAATTGGTCACTGCAGATAATTACATTGTCAGCCTTGGACTTTAAAGTCAACATTACCAAAAAAAATTGTTAATCCAAAGCTTAATCAATGTCATTCTCTTTTCCCACACTAGCTCTCATACCAGGTGGACCAACATCCCCCAATATTCTTACAATCATCTGCCCAGACTTCTGGCTTTTCTTGTACCACAAACACTGTTACATCTTTTTCATCACAAAACAGCTGACACAAAAACTGTTAGAATTTAAAAGTGAACATCCTTTAAATGCAAGTTATGTGGAAACACCAAAATCCTGCCATACCACATTGTTCTAATTGTCAAATAGTCTTGTGTTTTAAAGTTTCCATGTCTGCTTCTGATACCCTTCAATTCCCAATTTAAGTACTTTCAACACCCATGCACCTAAGAAAAGAAACCCTCATCCAACACACAGCCAGGCAATAATCATGGAACAGGACTGGGAATGCTTTCCATCATGATTACAGCAGTGCTAGTTACCATAAACCATTCCCAGTACTGGGAGCAACCAAAAATGTCAGCCTAAACACATTATGTGTTGGAGTCAAAGGGAAAAAGATACAAGAAAGAGAGCAGCAGTTATGTGAGAGCCTACTGGAATGCAACTCCCTTAAAACATAGAGAGCTTTCAACTGTTTGAACATTCCTCCTTAGCCTCCACTCTGTTTATTAAAAGTCTAATGAGGCTTGAAACAATGAAGCAGTTTTTTCCTTTTTCTTTTCTTTTTTTTAAAACATGCCACCTACTTCAAAATGTACAAATTTCCAGAATAGACTTGAAATGGACATTTGTCTTGCATCCAGGCTGCCACGTGTCTGCATTTTTGTCACCTACTCAAGATAAATGTCTGAACTAAATATTCTTGGAATATGTTTGTTTGTTTTGTACTAACCAAGTAAAAAGCATTTAGACTTATTTTTACTGCAACAAACCCCCTCATTCACTTGGCAACCATAAAATATTACGACTTCACATTACTAAAAAAATCATATAATAAAGTAAATATTTCAGTAAATACCAGTTAAAATTAAATGTTCTACTGCCTTTTCCTATAGCTGTAACTTGAATTTAGAGGAAAAGAATTTCCTTGCTCCCCCTAAACCAGACATAACTACCCTAAAATTTTGCTTTCTGTTTATGCAAAACTAAGTACACTCTGGGAAAAAACCCTATGTATTCAACCTACATGTCCAGATTAGAGCTAGACCAATGTCAAAACCACTTGAAACACAAAGGGTGAGTATCAGATCCTAAGCACAAAGCATTCCACAATAAAGATAAGCCTCAACAGGCCCATACCACTTGTCTGTGAAGATAAAGTCTCAGGATACAAAGCATTCTCCAGGTAAAGCAGAAACAAGGTTTTTAGGGCAAAAGAGGAGGGCAAAGGAAGCAGGAGCCAACTGTAAACATTTACTGTAGCCCTCAAACTTTGGAAAGGGATGGGGAAAAATTTGAACAGAAAAAAACAATGCAAGGAAAAATAAACTAAAAATTTGAAACATAATGAATCATCCTGTTTATATTTAATAAGTATGCAAGGAGAAGCCAGCCACAAGCTGTCAGCTACAATAAGCTTTGAAATGTCCAGTCAATTACATAGTTCATAGCAAAGACAAGGTTCTGACTTAATTATAAAATTAATTACTTCATAAAGAACAACTTCTGGATTCATCAGATGTGCCTTTAAAGGGCTCTCCCTCACAAAGGAATACAGAATGGTGAGCTGAAAAGACACAGCATTTCAGGATTTGGTGAGAGAATCACACATCTGTAATAAAAATGTTTTAAAACAATTTAAGTCAGTAACTGCCTTGCTGAGACAACTCCAGGTTAAATATCAATGTTCAATGACTTCATAAAAGGCTATATCACAGTCCTTTTTCATTATGCAAGGTTTTACATCTCATTCAAAGTTTTCTGTGAGAATAAAGAAGTTCTGCCTCTTATATCTGCTTCAGCATGAAAATTGAAAATGCTTTATAGATTTTTAATCCTCCTAGGTACCACTAGAGGTACCTTCCTAGAGGAGGAAGTCCTTGACAAAATAAGCTTTTAAACTAAAAACTTCTACTTAAAACTGAAAATTGTGTTCTGAAGGGTGTAACAATTACTGTTCACAGTAAAATATGCACATGTTAAACAATACATGTCAAGAACCATTTTAGCCACTTTATCCCAAAATAAATGAGACAGCTTTCACAGGACAGAACACAAGGGGCTAGGTCAAATCTCTCTCATAACCAACAGTAACAAGTAACTGCCTCTCAAAACACCAGGAGACATCTACACTAATTGAAGTTGGAGAAGTGAAATAGTCATATATATGTAGTACCACTGTACTTGTAAAGGTAAGAGGATGACACAGCTTAAAATAAAAATACATCAAAACAACAGTGAACTTCAGATTAGGCCACAGTCGAGTTGTAACTTCACCGATGTTTAACTCAGGGTCAGGGATTTGGCTGGGGTTTGTTGTGGCTTTTTTCTCCACTTGATTGCAACTGTTGCACTTGTATAATGTTTAAACTGGGTAATCATACTAGAGAGCATCTTCCTCTACCTGAAGAATTTTTTAATATTATGAAAAATGAAACCATCAAAGATTGCCTGACTCCACTTCAGAAGTGTGAAACATTTTTTCTCTTACAATTTTAGCATTCCTTGGTAGCTTTGAGGGGAAATTTGTCTGCAATGTGTAAGAGAAAGGAAGAGCAGGAAACTCACGTTTTGAAGAAATCAATTTTAAATAATTCTGGTTGAATAGACAAACAACTCAGAAACATATACTTTCTAGTATTAGCATTATACTACTGTTGTCAACACCTTCAGTCTATGTCAATTAAAAAAACCAGTTCCAGGAAGATCATCACAGTACTATTTCAAGAAATCAAACCAGCTCAGCTACTGTTAATTACATTTTATACACACCTGAATTACTTAAACTCGGTTTTAACAACTCTAAGAAGGCTTACTAAATACAGACAAGATATACTTGCCATTGCTTCTTAGATACAGCTGCAAGTAATTTGGAGTTTTTGAAAGTAGGTTTTTCTGTTTTGTAGTATTAACAAAGAAAGGGATGTAGGTCTGGCCAGTTATTGATTTTTTCGATACGCTGTTTATAGAATTTGTAAAAACTATCACAGCAGAAAAGGGGTAAACGGGAGCAGTAACCGCAGAGCGCGGAGGCCGTGAGGGCAGAGCCCAGGGCAGCTGCGGATAAGCGCCGCGGGCTCCCCACACGGCTCCGGAGCGCACCCAGAGCGCTCCGGGGAACCGAGTCCCGACGGACGGCGCCTGTGTGTACAGAGATAACGTGAAACCCTGGAATACCGGGCAGCCGACCTCTCAGGCCGCTTGACTTCCGTAATTCCCACCACCACTCCTTGCAGCGGCGAGAAAGAGCTAAGCTCGGCGGAGGGAAACCTCTTAGAGAGCGCAGCTTGAGGGCAGCTTACCCAGCCCAGACCCCGCTGGCCGGGGCTTGCAGCGGGCACCCCCGCTCAGCAGGGCAGCGCTCCTCGGGGCCGGGCCGCGCCCCTCACGGCCGGGAGGCGGCGGCAANCCGCGCCTGCGCAGCGGCCGCCGGGGGCGCTGTGCGCGGGCGGCTGAGGGCGCGCGGGGCGGGCGAGAACGCTGCGGCCGAGCGCCTGAGGCCGTGTGCGGGGGCGGGCATCGGCCGCTGGCACTGCCCACTGGTAAAATACATAATCAGGTTTCCTCTGGGAGCGTTTTACTGCGCATGCAAAACAGAAACTAGTTCTGTAAGTTTAGTAGTTAGGGGACTTTTTTTTCCCCAAGTGTTAAAAGCAATTCGATGAAGACATTGTAGAATCACAGAATCAACAAGGTTGGAAAAGACCTCTGAGGTCATCAAATCCAACCTATGACTAAACGCTACANGGAGGGAAACCTCTTAGAGAGCGCAGCTTGAGGGCAGCTTACCCAGCCCAGACCCCGCTGGCCGGGGTGTGCAGCGGGCACCCCCGCTCAGCAGGGCAGCGCTCCTCGGGGGCGGGCCGCGCCCCTCACGGCCGGGAGGCGGCGGCAAAGGCAGGAGAGGAGGAGGAGGGCAGGACAGCAGAAGAGCACGGCAGGAGGAGCCGCGCACGGACGGGGAGGAGGTGGCAGCGGCTGCAGCACCCCCCGCCCCTGCACTCACGCT
>VZTB01012905.1:1173210-1197627 GCA_013397245.1 Thryothorus ludovicianus | reverse complement strand
GTGTGCGGGGGCGGGCATCGGCCGCTGGCACTGCCCACTGGTAAAATACATAATCAGGTTTCCTCTGGGAGCGTTTTACTGCGCATGCAAAACAGAAACTAGTTCTGTAAGTTTAGTAGTTAGGGGACTTTTTTTTTCCCAAGTGTTAAAAGCAATTCGATGAAGACATTGTAGAATCACAGAATCAACAAGGTTGGAAAAGACCTCTGAGGTCATCAAATCCAACCTATGACTAAACGCTACCATGTTAAACAGACCGTGGCACTCAGTGCCTTGTCCAGTCTTTCCTTAAACACCTCCAGGGACGGTGACTCCACCTCCCTGGGCAGCCCATTCCTCTGTAATCACCATTTCTGTAAAAAATTTCTTCCGAATGTCCAACCTAAACCTCCCCTGGTGCTGCTAAAGCGTATTAGTTTCACTTTTGTAGAGTACGAGTCACTGCTGTCACTGTATTATTCCCCAAATTTCACACAGATATCCAGACTGTGAGCTTTGTTATTAATATTCAGTAGGGAATTCACAGAGCAAATTATAAATGCCTGAAATAATAGGTTCTCATAGAAATGTTGGCAAGCTGATGGTGCAAATATGTGACTAGAAATGAATCATACAAAACCTATAGCCAAAGCCTCATGTAAGCGGCCCGATTTTGCTGTCGTTTATGTGGCACTCAGGTTTCATAGAACATTTTGGCAACTCGTACAAGTATGTCATAGAATTTATAAGAAAATTGCATTCTGCCCTTCCAAAAACAGCACACAGCTCAGCAGACTGGCAGGCATGAAAGGGGCTGAATTCCTAGAAATAGGGTGGAGATCAAGTTAAAGGAGCAGGCTTTGCCAAAACAAGCAACTTCAGCATAGCCCTCACTTCCAAGAACGAACAGAAGCCAAAAGAGGCGGGCAAGGCTCAGTGTGTGCCACCATTTAGACACATTACCTTAAGCTCCTTACTTTTGGTACATTTGTATCTGTTACCTCAATTAATGCTAATCATAATAATTCATAGAAATCACAGGATGTGGGAGTTGAAAGTGCCTGAACTGATAGATTTTTTATCACACACCAGGTTTTTTACAATTGGCACCGTTTCCTGTAGCAGCATAGTCCATTTTCAGGCAATCATAACTTCAGTCCATAATTCTTTAAAATGCCCTATTTATTGCCTCAATAGAGGCCCAGATCTTATTACTGGATGTGCAAGCCCTGAGGTTGTGGTTCCTTTCTGGGACTTAGAGGATCGTAGTTCCCTTTGTGGGTCAATCTGAGCATTTGTATATTACTCTTCTCTCTTTTCAGATCCTTAGTGATATGGAAGGGATAACAAAAGTCACAGGAACAATGGGAGGCTAAGGAAATGAATAATATGTTCTAATGCTACAATTAATGGGCCATATATGTACTTAGGTTTTAAAAACATCCCATCATTGTTCTTATACTCATCACTCAAGTGTAGGATTTAAAGTTCTTAAAAGTTGGGGTTTTTTCCCTTATTATATACAAATTTTACTAATATCCTGCCAGATCTTCTGGGTTAGTTTATACTTACATAAATAGCTGGTTAGAAGAAAAAAAAAGAAACACCTGCAGTTCTCTTTCTTTAATCCCACACCACCATTCACTTCATGGATTTCTTTTTCTTTTTTGTCTGAATGTTAATTTTTCTTACCAATAAAATTGAATGCAATGAGAAACACTGTTCACATATTACAATTTTTTTTTTTTTACAAATTCTATGTTTGATATATGTGTACCATACAAGCAATTACTCAGCTTTCCTCCACATGAATAATGTACTTGAGTAAGAATAACTGAAAGGCTGGCACATAAAAGGCTGATTGAATTAATTTAAGGCAATATCCCTTTCCATTCAAGCAACTATTAGCAGTAGAGGTTCTGTTTCATGGTTATGTCTGGCCTGATCAGAAAGAGAATTCAATACTTAGAAGAAAAATAAAGAAGAAAAACCAAAACCATCATTTTCATAACCCATGTGCTCCTGGTACAGGAGTGACGCATACGGTCAGCGCTGCTTACGCCTTCCTGCTAACTATATAATCCATGTAAATATTTATCATACAGCTATTATCAGTGTAAACATACAGCTTAGTCATATGTTGACCCGTAATGAAAAAGTGACATTGAGATCCTTGCTTAATAGCACAGGGTTTAAATATGTTTTAGAAGCAATAGAGCAGATTTCAGAATACTCACTTTTTCTGAGGGTTATACAGAGGCTTTTCAGCGTGTAACAATTGCAAAGAAACATTCTGCTATGAATGCATGGATGCAAATTAAATCCATATCTGAAGGTTGTTTTTCTAATTAATGTCGGGAATCTGATAGCAGCACATTTGAAATACTGTTTATGTTAATCTTGAAGGAACTAGTTAGGACTAGCCTGCAAATGTAAGAAGAATGTCGGGGTGTATTTATGGTAAAGGAACAGTGGCTTTCCTAGACTGTCAGTACATGACAGTGTTTACAAAAAGCAGTAGAAGAGAAAAGCAGTAACCCAGAACTTGATACACCGAATATTATGAGTCTGTCAGAAAATTAACAAAATGCAGATGATCAAAGCATCCGTTTAAATATGTTATTCGTTTATATACAGCTGTTGTAGCACTGCTGCCATTCTGGTTCTGAAAACAACATAATGCCTTGGAAACTCTGGAGACAAGCCCTTCTGTGAGAGACAGACAGAAATAATATCTGATAGTGAATGTTTTGTATGAATTCAGGGCTTAGTCTTCCAGTGATTTTGATCTGAAGTTAACTCTTCTTTTACTGCATAGTCCACCTTTACTAACTTCTTCTTTGCTGGCAGGTTATTTTCTCCAGTTCAGCTGCCAGCATCACTAACACAGTAACTTTATAATACCATATGGACAAGTGGAGGGAAAAATAGAGATGCTTTCTCCCTAGCTTACAGAGATAAAACAGAATATATCCTGGAGGATCTTGATTTGTTCATATAGACTCCTAGAAGACATAGATGAAACAACCTGATAGAAATTAAAGGAGTGTCTTGGTCTTGATTTGGGCTGGAAGAAACGGACAATCAACAAAAGGGTTTCCCAGCACTAAGAGCCAAAAGCGTCTGATCAGGTGATCAGTCACCTCCTGCTTACCCAGATACTTCCATGCTGCAGAGAGGCACTTCAGTTAAGCCAAAGCATTTGGAGAGAGAAAGCTCAAAAGCCTGAGCTGCTGTATGTAACTGGAAGAGAAGGGAGTAGGCCAAAAGCCAGTATTAAGGAAATGCTTGTGTGAACTATGCCAAGAAGATGGTACCAGGCATTCCTTCTATGATGCTGAAGGGCTTTATAAAAAAGGAGTCAAAAACAAAGAGAATAGGATGTGACATCACTGATGAAAACAAAGTATAATGTAAGAAGTTATTTGGAATGAAGTAATGAAGGAGTAATATATGTTGTCATCTAAAACTGATTTTAAAAGTTGTGTATGCAAACATATATCTTCCTTTTGCTTGATCACAGGAATAACAGTCAAGAAGTTGTTACTTGTAATAATACTGTAGGCAGAAAATATTCTCTTGAATACAGTTGTTTGGGTTTTTTTCAGTGGCAGCATAATTTATATCTCATCATTCACAGTTTATAAAAATCATGAAGTTAAAGTACATTCTGCTGTTGCCAGGGAATTTTTTTTAATACTCTAGCTGTGAAAATTTTGTGATTATTTCCTATGTCTATAAAGCATTCACATGTCTTCTGTTACAGAAACATGAGTTTTGTTCCAATTTTTTATGAAATTTGAACTACTGTATAACAAGGATGTGTCAGTTTTCTGGTGACATTTGTGTCCTCCACTGGCCTGCAGGAGTCCAGGACAGTGGAAGCAACATCCTTCCCAAGGGAGGTGGAATGTCGATTTGCTGTACTCCCAGGTTCACAGCTCTCAAAGTTGGGCTAATCCAGAGGCAGTACCAGAGGGCTTTGTCTGGCACTCCTTGTAAAGAAGGATTTGTCAAAGATAGTACAGTAATTTCACCAGAAATTACATTTAATCCCCTTCTTGGAAGTCTTTTCTTGCTCTGTATTTTCTTCTGGATATATGACTAGAATTCATGCTCTGCATATTTTTATCTTTTATGCTAACCTTGGTCCAACATCGTATATGCTCACTGACTCCTGTTCCCTGCAGAGGGGCAGAGTAGGGGTGAGGAAGCATTTGGAAGAGGAGCTGATACTGGCAGAAATTGTGAGGAGATATAGTATGCCATAATATTCATAATATCCATAGTCTTGAAATGAGCATTATTATTTGTTTGGGGGGTTTGTTTGTTTGTTTTGTTGGTTTCAACTTCCTAAAGCTGTCATTAATATCTTTTTATTTCACAAAACTAAGCCTAATGAAGGCCTCTGTCGCAGCTCAGGGTGCATTGATTTGCCTTAATTAGGCCTTAATAGTCCCTGATCAGCCTCATCTGGGTCCCCCCAGCCACGCACCCTCCTCGTGAGCCCAGACCCCATTTAAGGTCAGCCCAAGGCCTCGTCTCCTTCCCTAAGCAGGGGAGACTGGGGCTGGTCTCCAGCTGCCCCCAGCCTTCCCTGGTCACGGGCCCTTGGTTGGTGGCTCTGTCTCCAAACAGCTCTGTCTGGGTGCTGTGCCTGGTTTTGGCTTCCTGCCCTTGTCTTTGCCCTGTCTGGTCCTCATGGGCTACCTTGTGTTTTGGACTCTTGGCTGGACCAGCTGCTGTCCCTGGACCTTTCCTGCCCCTTGCTCAGGTACCTTGGAGCTGGTCCCCTCCATAGAGGTTGTTCCAGAGTAAGGAAGGGAGGAGCACAATATTCAAAGCAATGAATCAGAAAGCGGCAAATCAAATGTGGTAAGCTCCCTTGAAGCATTATTTTTACCTTTTTCATTACTGTTTTTTACAATATTCAGCAGAAATTACAAGGCTGCTGTAGAAAGCAGTAAAGTAAATGAAGATCAAATTGGGTTTTTCAAGCACTTAAACTTTTTTTAGCATAGAAAGTAATGTTTAGCATAGAAAGTAATGTTTATTATCAAATTACATAAAACTATACCTGAGAGCTTATATTTTGTAGCTGAGTGTTACTCAGGTTCAGCTCAGGAGAAACTTCATTCTGTCCTGATGAAGTAGAATTTTCTGGCAAATACAATATATTGTGTTTGGTCAGCTAGTATAGCTAGGAAAAGCAGACAAGCCTTCAGGAGCACAATGCTTTATTCAGATCTGAAATGGAAGCAGTGGTCTTCAAAGCTCAGTAAGAATTGGGGTGCATTTTTTTTAACTGCTGGAAACAACTGATAGCAGCTGGTGGAAATAACTGGTGAGCCTCCTGGGGATGAAGCTTTTTGCTGTGTATGTATGGGAAATAAATCTCAGTCTTTACCTTGGTTTCAGAGGCAGCTTTCACCCTCATCTTTGTTGTAGTGCTGCTATGGCTGTAATGATTGCCTCAGGA
This sequence comes from Thryothorus ludovicianus, assembly GCA_013397245.1. NCBI lineage: Eukaryota > Metazoa > Chordata > Aves > Passeriformes > Certhiidae > Thryothorus > Thryothorus ludovicianus. The sequence goes on along the minus strand of VZTB01012905.1, from coordinate 1,192,169 downwards.
CAAAGACAGATGTGCTGTTTCTTGTCCGACCAAGAAAAACAGGTGGAAGCTTTCCTTCAGACCTGGAGCAGCAGGAGATGGCTCCGTGCTGTCCTCCCGTGACTGCTTGTGGTGACACGCAGCTGAGAAGCTGTGCACTCGCTGAGCAAACAGCTGCAACAGGTTGCTGTCTTACTAGTGCGGTTTATTTTTCACTCTGCTGAAGATGATTGCCTGTCAGTCCTGTGCTGATAGTGCTTTCTAATCTTCTTTAAACAAAATCAACGAGGTGCTCGGGCTCGGGTTGAGGCTGTTCCAGGGGCTGGGTGGGGCAGGAGCAGGCAGGATTCACATCGTGCTCTGCATGTGCTGAGAGCCAGCACAGCTCCCAGCTGGAACCAGTAACAGCAGCGGGCTGCCCTGTCCCACAGGCCATCTCCACGGCAGGAATCACACACTTCAAAGGCCACCCCTGGAAGCAGGGCAGAGGGCTTGTGATTGGCAAGGAATGAGCACCGGCCAGGGCATAAAGATAGTGCTCAGCCATCTGCAGGGGTGTTTATGCAAACTTTCTAGGACTTGTTCAGGTTTCTGGGGATCTTCCAGCTTTCTAGGTAGAAGGGCAAGTTTTTCAACCATTAGTTAGATGAACCCTCCCACTTCCCAGAGTCAAAAATTCCCATGGGTGTTGCCCTGGGGACCTCTTCCTCCTCTTCTAAAAATTTGTGAGAGTCTATTTGAAGCTTCTTCTTTCAGCAGCTCACTAATGTGTGTTTCTGCTACCTGTCACGTTTATTTCGATTATTCATTCTGTCTTTGAATTCTGGTCTGTGTCCAATGAGCTTGAGAAATATATTTTTTAATTACTTTCCTTGTTCTCTTTACTGGCTTTCCATCTGTAATATAATGGTCTCTGGCAGCTTTCTGGCTTTTGGCATTGCAGAGTACCTAGATCAGTTACAACAAGGTGACTTGGCATTCTGCGCAGCTGCCTGTGAGGATTTCAGCCTTTGCTTGATTAATGAGCATTGGCCTATTCTTGAGATAAATTCATGCTGGATTTTGCCCAAGGGCTACAGAGTGGGCACTCCAGGGAGTTTAGTGGAAGAAATCTGTACTTGAAATGACTTTTCTTTGAGATCTGTTTACTTAATGATTGCTTGCATGAGGGTAATACCACTCATAAGGAGAAAAAGGCCATCAAAATTGTCAAGTGTAGTACATTAATTAGAATTTTTTCCCTCCTCCGACTTGTGTATTACAGCCAGTTCTCGCTTGGAGGAAAGATTGTATGGCACACCCTAAGCTATGTCAAGTCCCTGAGGTAGGTGGGAGCTCACAGGATGGTCACTTGCATCTGCATGGTGCCTGTCAGCAGTGCCATTTGTACATCAGGGACTTGGCAGTGAGCAGTAATCCCCCTCCTGCCCTCCCAGAGCTACTTTCCTTCATGATGACTGGAGTATCCCTGTTGATATCAATCACCAATCAGGTGTATGAGCATGTTTTAGTTGCTTTCCTAAAAATCAGCGTGTGACAGTTTTACCTCCGTGCTGCTCTCCCAGTGACTTCAGACTCGACTGACCAGTTTCAGCCTCCTCTGCCAGAAGTGTGGGTTGCCTGTGGGCTGCAGCTGCCACCCGTGGTCAGCCTGCCTGGTGAGGGGAGCTGCTCTGTGGCACTGATGGCAATGGCTGCCGTGTGCTTGCCAGCGCTGGAGCTGAGCCCCAGCTCTGCAGATGTGGCAGGGCACCAGTTTGTTCTGCAGGGCCTGGCCAGCACTGCTGGCTTGTGGCTGTGCAGCAGTGGGTTGGTGGAGGAACTCATGAGCTTTACCTGCCCCTAGCCAGGTGCTGGTTCTTTTCTAAACAGCAGGTCAAATAGGGCTGGGTGGGAGACTTCAGGGAGACTTGAAACCCTTGGGTTGAAAATGGGAAGCAGGGAACCTGAGGGGTAAGCAAGCAGTGTGTAGGGAATGTTCCAGGCAGCTGACAGTACTATGATTAAATCTGATATTTAGACCAGGCACTCAGGGTTAATTTTTCTGCTATTCATGACTTCTGCATCTATAAGGAGTTGGACAACTGTTTTGATGCACCATTGGGGGATGGGTGTTGAAATAATTAGCAAAAAAATCTACTGAGAATATAAACTATGCAATATTTGAGTGCTTCTGTTGCTGTATCAGAGAAGTGTTTCTCTGAAGGATTCCTATGTGATTCTGCAAATCCCAGGTTCATTTGCAGAAGGAGAAGAAATAAATGGATATGTGCATAAAAAGCCAATGTACTGAAATGAAAAAGCAACAGAAGACAAAACACAATATGTGTGTTTTTAGAGTATCTGTCAATCTAAAGTAATAAATAAGTAAACAGAACGTTTTTAATTCATGCAAGTAAATCTCTTTCAGGGCTGAATTAACTAAAGTATATCCCTATGTAATAACCCTCATTATATAAATCAATGTGCCTATGGCTTACCGATTTTGCAGCCAAAAAACCTCACCACCATCGATGTGAAGTTTCCTGATCATCTAATAAATTGATAACTTTGAAGCCTGGTTGTGACAATTTAAATGTCATCACTATTAAACAAGTTGCCAAAATGCAAACAACCATTCTAAGTCATTAAAATGTAATTATAAAGGACAGCTGGGTCTACTATCAATCTGGGCTGTGGGGACTCATAATGGGGAAAAATATGAAATTTTCACACAAACAGAATGAGATTGCTGCATGTGCCAACCCCAGCCTGTTGGGAAGCAGGGGAAATGTGTATTCAGGGCATGCACGGTTACTGGTGCTCATGGAAGGCTTGCATTGCAGAGATAGACATGGGAATCAGAGGCAACGTGACATCCATCAAATATTTTCCCTCTTTGCCATATATGAGGAGTCCTTTTGCTTATTACCCAGGTCTGCCTTGCTAATGACAGGCAGGGAGACTGGGTGGCAGCTACAGTCTAGCAGAAACACCACTGAAGTGGGACTAAATTTGCTCTAGGGTGGAATGGCAGTGCAGGTGGTGTAATCACTGTTTGGAAAACCAGGTGGACTCCAAGTGATAATGAAGGTTTGATTTTTTTGGCTGAGAGGAACAAAGGAAAAAGTGACTATAAGGCTTTGCAGGCATAGACCTGATATGTTTATGAAAGCTATGTTTAGTCATACTGATAACGAAGTTATTGAACTTTATTTTTTATGTTTATTATTTTCTTGATACTTTGATAAGGCCGTGATGTGGGCAACGAGCCCAGTCCTTGCTACGTGTGGTACAGCTCTAAATTCCCGCTGGTTTCAGCTCCATCCCAGTAGGTTCTATCTTTAATTCAGCGATGCAGCGTGCAGTCGATGAGATTTACTGCTGATATGAACCGTGGAAAGGGTGGAACGAGCTAGAACTGTGATACTGCTTCATTAAAATAGTAACCCCAAAAGGAGCCCTGCAGTCTTTTGGTGTTTTATTTATATGCATTATAGAGCTACAACAGCTGCTGGCTTCCATAATTAAGCCCCATTTTCCCTAAATGTGGTGGAAAGGGTAAAATAAGTGCGAAATGCTGATCACTGGTAAAATTCTAAAAGAAATCTTTTATGCTATCTATCTTGATGCATGTAACAACTCAAGTATTGGATAGCTTCTTTTTATGAAGCTTTTATAAATCTCAATAGATTAAAAAATATGTTTGAATGCTCATGTATTTGAAATAGTGGAATTCTTTTTTCCTATAGGTCAGCCTATAGCACATTCTTCTCAAAATCAAGTTGCAAATAATTGCAAGGTGGATTCTAGTGGATTGGTGTTCCTAAAATATTTAGGTATCAAATTAATGTATCGTTTTTACACCTATGAAGTAAATAAATTCTTGTGGTGCCTTGGGGTATTCATTGTACTGAAAATCTTCTCATTTATTCTCACTGAGAAATGTCTGCTATTGCATATGGGTATTCACAAACCATTCATTTCCTTCCTTTTGTGTACTTGGAAATGATCTAATGAGTGAATATTCTGCTGGAATTATCTACCTTTCACTTTTGTAAATTGCAATTTTTGTTTGTTTTGCAACGAGAATCAGTTAGTATGGAGCTTAGAAAAACATTTAAGATTATGAACTGTTTCTAATGAACAGATTGTTTTCTGATGCAAATGGAAAGCCAAGTTGAGAGAGGTTTCTTTTTTAATGCAGAAGGATACAGCCTCTCAATCAGCTTTGTCCTTATTTTTTGGCAGAATTGGACTGCCTTACTCAAAAGCATTAACAAGTCTCCGCCTATCAACAACAGAAATGGGACACCAACCTGCCAAACACAGGAAAATGAATAAATAGAAGAATAATAAAAGTCAGGAAAGTAGGAAATCTCATGCGGTGTGAATGATTTCCTATATAGCGTAAGCAAGTTTTTTCTCCTGTTTGTTTCACACAGCTACACTAAGGATGAATAAATTTTTTTTCACCAATGCTGTTATGAAAAGCATGCAAATTTGAGAGATCACATGGATAGAATGATTATTTTGGAAAGAAAAATAAGCTTTCGTAGAGTTTTAATTCACTATTTTCTAATGTGAGATACAATTTACTGCAGGTTTAGGAAATTAAATATTAGTTGTACATGTGTACTGAAGAAGTTTGGAAATAAACTTAGCAAAGGTGAAGATACATGGTATTTCTCAGTGCACAGTGAGAGTCAGCAAGATGACATTGTAAAATATCCTCAGTAATAGGCAGTTAGAAAGTCTGCAGGGGATGAGGTCAAAGAAGGGTTAGCAGCTGACATCAAATCAGAAGCCAGATGTGCTGACCCTTAATCATAGGCTTTTGCAGGCTTTTTTTGTACTGCAATTCAGCATAACATTATTGAATTCACCTTTAGATTAAGCTGGTCTGCTTTGACATATACAAGCCCATATGCAAGTTAATGGCTGTGTCATCCACTTCATTATGCAAGCTTTGATAACAGACCAGTGAGGTGACCTCTGCAAGGTGCACCACTTTTCAAAGTCCTTAACTATTTGCATTTGCAGTGAACAGAAAGTGGCATTCCCCATTTAGGTCACGTTGGATCATTAGTTTTGTGTATACAAATTAAAATTGAGAATAGCAATCTGCTACATCTTTTTTTCTTCTTGCAAAATTGCTTAAAACTATTTAATTCAGATCTGTTATGAGAGTTCTGTGCTTCTGTACCAGGGCAAAATTTTTGGCTTTGCAGAAGATGCATTATTAAGAGACAGTAGTTCCTGCAAAGGCATGGGTGTTAGTGGACTAAAACTAAACATGGTCAGAAATTTTTAAAGAACTAAAAAATTAAAAAAAAAAAATTAAAATTAAGGTCTGGGAATAACAAGGGTTAAAAATGTCCATGCAAACCCTAGTTGTTCCAAGCTGCTTTTATATGCTTCTGCAGTCTTAGCTCGTGAGATTATTCTGCAGGGTATTTTTGCATTAGAGCTGGAGTGAAAGAGGGCTTCCCATGGCAGTTAGTTTAACAAATACTTTTGGGTTGCTAATATAAGCTTAAAATAACACAATATTGATGTAATGTTATCTTTATTCAGAGGCTGTGCTTCTGACTTGCTCACTTACACAGTGCTTACTCAACAAACCGCACAGTAATCGGTAGTATTAAGGTCAATGGCAACAGATCTGTCTCTCACACTGTGCACCAGAGACATTTACTGAATATTGCGCCAGTAGACTCATTGCTGATTCCCCTGGAGCTACTTACCTTTCATGCAGCTGTGGGAAAGGATTTAGCCAGGAGCTGGCCAGTGGGCTCGTGCCCTTTGCAGTCCCCACTGTGCAGCTCACATCCTGAGTGAGGCAGGTATGCAAGAGAGAGGGCTTGTTTCTTACCCTGAATAATAGCTGACCTTGCAGTGAGGTGTCTTCAGTGGGAATTGTGTGTTCCTTCAGTGGATGACCCTGATGGCATCCTTAATGACCTGGAAATCCACATAAAATGGTATCATCATAGCTATTAGCATAATATCCCTGTTCAGAGATACTGAAACTGCAGAGCTCAATGGTCTGATGGCTCCTGTTCACAAGGCAAGGGGAGGCAAATATATGAGCCAGACTTTTCCCATGCCTGTTTTTAGGCTGCTTTCTGAATTTCTTGGCTCCTATTTCACTCTTACTTTTGTATTCTATCCTTTATTCCTATTAACTGTTGCTGTGGGAAAGCACAGTTGAATTACTTTAGCACATATACCTGAATTTGTGGTCCTTATTTCATTTGTATGAGGAGTTTCAAGCCAGTGGAATTGCATGATTTTCTCTTATCACAGGAGTTTCACCCAGGAGTTTGGTCACTTCATTTCTGAAGAATGCAGCTGTTGAGGAAGTTTGTCATCACAGATTAAAAGACAATGGCTCTTTAATGCAGCTTTCACAGAGACAGCTTCTAGTTGCCTGAGAAACCTCTACTTTTTGGTGAAGATTTTGCTCCTCTAAACAGATATATTTCACTTACAGGTCTTAAGTCTTCAAAGTATAAACTTATATAGGCTGTGCTTTCTCTTTGAGGCTTGATTTGCAAAGGTCATGGATATAAAATACAGGATTTATAAACCATGGGAAAGGCATCCATGTTGTGCCACTGCTCTGCTGGGACAAGAAGCTGCATGAATCTCCAGCTGCATAGAAGGGGGAGATGCTGCAATCTATCAGCTGTAATCCTCATGAAAAAGACACCAAAAAAGTAACTGCTGGCTTGTTCTCTTTCTGAAGTAATTGATGCCTGCATCAGTCAGCAGGTTCAGCTGAGAAGGAGGGCCTGATGTACCTTTTCACACTTTGATTTTAAAGTTCCCTCTGTCACTAAAAGAAAGGCAGCAAGGGGAATTCCTGCCAAAGCTAGAGCATGACTGTGCTGGTTGGTGATGCTGTGCTCTGCTGTAGCACAAACCTGCAGGACCTTAGTGCACCTGTGTTTAGGATATTCATGTCATTTTGCAAACTGGACCCGTGTTTTACACAAAATTTGCTACAGAACTCTAATATACCAGAAGAAACTGGGTATTCTACAGTAGCCTAATTAATGTTAAGACATTTGAAGTTAGTTAAATATAAAACTGTTCCATAATGAGAATGAATTCCTCTGAGATACTTTTTTTATTACTTTTTCTACTGCATGCCAGCTTTGGACTGGAGGTTAAGAACAAAAGCTGAATGTTTCTGCTGGAATTCTCCATCTAGAAATAATTACTGAGACCAATGCTGTAAGTTGTGACAACCCTTCCAGGTGATTAGGGGAAAGAAGACTTCTCCATTAAATTTTTTCAGGTTGTTCTGCAGACTCAGGAAGACATTTATGCTCTCTTCATGTATTACATTGATCTTTGTCATTCTGTGGCCTGAAAAATCTGTTTTAAACAACAAAAGCAGGATTATTAATCACTCTCCTATAGGAAGGATTTAATTCAGTAACAAACTGCATAGCTATAGAATTGTGCAATAACTGGAGCCTTGCTGATAGCACGGATAAATTGAGGTTTCCATTGTATTGAGATGTCAGTCTTGCATCTGTCATCACTGCTAAATGATTTTTAAAGGCTTAAAAAGCTCAAGAGGTATGCTGTCCCTGGATGAAATACTAAATTCATTTGTTCCTATCTCCTGGGTGCTATTTTTGGAAATAGCAGAAAAAAACAGACAAATGGTTCTAGTAACTATATTCATATTTATAGTTTAATCCTATGAAAGGGGGATAAGTAAGGCAATTGTAGCAATCTGTAGCAACCGCAATATGCTTAGTAGCATGTTCATATTTTCTTTTTGGTGAAAATGTTAAAATTGGAAAATTGTGTGATCCTTAAAGATTTCTCTCTGAGAGGCAGAGGAACTGCAAATGGCACAGAAGGGGTGTCTGGAAGCAGTCTCTGGATGCTGGCTGTAACAACAAGGAAAGGAGAGAGTGCAAAACATACTAAATAAAGCCAATTTTTTTACTTTGCAGTATTTACACTAGTTTTGTACTTATAACATGAAACAATAAATACAGAAGTGATCCAAACAGCTGGATAAATATAACTGCTGAAAACATGGGGAGAACTTGGGTGTGAAAATAAGTGAAACTACTCCAAATTTACTTGAAATCTGGTCCTTGGACTAAACCCTCAAAGAAAAGAACAAAGATAAGACTCTGCAGATTCATCTGTAAAAATCTCTATAGAATGAGGAAACCTCAACTTTGTATTCTGCAACTCAGCCCTTGAGTTTTGGGCCTTTAGCTCTGGATTTCTGCAAATACAGGATGGGAAGTCCAAAGTGTGGCCCTGCCAGTCTGTGCAGTGGGCTGAGCAGCACATCTCCTAATCACACTGGGCTTGCATGAAGGGAAACCCTGAAAATCAAACAAATATAAGCAATCTATTTTACTGCTTTCTCTCTCCCCTTTAATAACCACCCGGATTTTACAGTTGGGCTTTGCTGACTCTTTTCAGTCTAAATCCACCAATTGATAAATGTTTTGTTCCTGTCTCTATCAGAAAAACTTATATGGGCATATGTTGCCCACTGTGAGACCTCTCCACAGCTGGGCTCCTGTCTTGGGCACAACCAGCTGCTGGCTGTACTGCGAGTGTGACACCAGCGTGTCAATCTGTACAGGGAAACCTGGAAACAGGGTGGCTGTCAACTCTGTGTTTCTGGACTGTATGGCAAGGACAGCATTCTCTGAATCTGCTGGCTCCAAATAATCCTCAGTAATGCTTTGTGAAAAATAATCTAATGCATGTAGGAGGGGAGGATGTATTTATGTAAATCAACTAAAGCATCCTCAAGAATTAATGCATTAAAGTGGTTGGGGAAGCCAGCAGTGAATAATAGGTGTGGAGACCTCCTGTTTGTCAGCAGCCTGGGAAATGGCTGAAGCTGCTGTAGCTGTGTGCATGCCAAGTAGATACAAAATAATTGTCAGCACTAGAAAATCACTTGATAGCAGTAACTCAAGTAATATGATGTGTTTAAATCAAATTTATGCATATCATTAATACTTGTTTACTGGCATGTAAGTACATAGAAAAATAAATTATTTCATTAATGAATATTAGCATTTTCATGGGTGATCTTTCTGGAAACAAACTTTCTTTGTTCTCTATGAAGTTGAAGAGAACGAGATACCCGCATTTCTTTAAAAGTCTGATTTTTGATGTCCAAAATTGACAAAAAATGCTATTTTAAGAAAATGAAATTTCAGCAGATATTTTTTTTAAATTTTAATTTATAGGAGCAGTCTGAAAGAGGTAGAAATCCTGCTCTGTTTCTATTACCTGTATCCTGCTCTGTGCAATATTGGAGAAGCAAATAGTTTTTTCTAATATTAGCATGCATATGATGGAGACTAGATGTCATGTAGTTTCCATAATTTGGCTTAATTTTGGAGCCAAGTGGCTACAGTTGACAATGCTAACAGCTGGATTTTTATTTGCAGCTGTAGGGTCTGTAAAGATGCAGGACTTGGGGTGGGTACAGATCCTGGCTGAGGAGCAGAAGAGCCTGAGGACTCAGAGCAGAGCCCTGGTTCCCTGTCATGTAACTCCAGAGGGTCTGTCAGTGGGACATGACACAGCCCATGTCTTCTAAAGGAGCCATCAGAATTGAAAAAATTAAACTCCTGGATGACTGTTTCATTTGTAATATTTGGTTAATGGAGTTTGTCTCATTCTACTCAATGAGATTTTCCTTAATTCAACTAAAACAGCTTTTCTGTATATAAACATATGTGCATATATTCCTTTTCTTTCTATATATACTCTTTTATTTCTGCTGTAATATTTTCACAGTAAACAGGACCAGTTTACCTTGGCCCTGGAATTAACAGTAACTTGGGTCTCCTTAGTTTACTAATGAAATAGAGTTTTAACTGATATTAGAACAAAAAAAAAAAAAATTAAAAATGAGCCGAATAACTGTTTTGTGGCCAGATCAACATTGTACTGGGATGGCAAACTGTTTCCAATCTCCTCTCTTCTTATATTCAGAAAGGAGATATTTCTCCATTAAGTTCACAAAAATCTCAACAGACAATTTTTGGAAGGAATTTCTAGTATCTGTTAAATAGCAATTTTTCAAAGTACTCACTAGAAACAAATTATGTACCAGCCCTGTGACAGATTTATTTAGGGATAAACACACATACTGGTTTGGTAAACAGCTTTTAGTTGCTTACATTCAAGTTGTTTGCTTTGCTCCTAAAAGACAAAAATTGGGCCTTTTTTATGGTAGCTCCAAAGTAATTTCTAATTCAAACCACATCAGAAAGATGAAAGAAGCTGAAAACCACACTCCATTATTTTATCACAGTCTTTTTTTGAGCCTGGCATGTATTAGACATATAATAAACCAAACTCTGAGTATTTCAGTAATTTAATCTTTGTAAAATTCTAAACTAATTAAATAAAAACCCCTAACAAACCCCATAACCAAATTGTTGCTTGCAGGGCAACACCACTGGCTTTCTGGGACCAGTGTCTTGCTCAATTCTAAGCTATCTGACTTGTTAAAATAGACAATGTTTTAAGAAGGCAGAAAAGATTAAGGTTTCTTCATATGGTGTTTTCTTCCTCATTGGTTTTTGAAGTTACTACTACCATTACTAAATCCTCTGTTGCAAAGAGCAGATCCCCATTGATTTCAGCCCCATTGATGCCTGTGTTTATGGAAATATAATCCACATTGTTTGGCCTTCCTGATCTTCAGAACTTTAAACCCCATTGCTTAATACACAGTCAGCTGTTCTGTCCCTTGAATCAGGTTAGTATTTCTAAAGTGAGAAATCAGTGTTTTCTCCCCAGCTCTTTGGAGACATTCGAATGTTATGGGGCAGGTGGGCAGTTCTGAGTGTCTGCTGCCCTTGGAGGTGCCCACACATCTGAGGGGTTTGCACAGGACCAGGGGGAAGCTTCCCCAGCCCACGCAGGACCTCCCTCCTTCTGCTGGCCTGCACCTTCAACTGAGTCTGTAAAATGTTTGCAGGAGCCTGGATCAGTCATTTTAAAGAATATTCTTGCTCGTGACTTACTAATTAAATGTGACCTTATTTAAGCAATAATAGTAATGATGTTCCAGGTAATTAGCAGTTATTAACTTCCATTAGGCTGAAAACAATTTTTGCAGGGATGTTCCTAAAAATGACTCTTCTAATTTGGCATGTATTGTTTGAGTAGTAATTGAGTAGTAGTAAAATGTGGTAACATTTTAAATGCATTGGGTGCCTTTCATTTTAAATAGCAAACCTGCAATAAGTAGAGGTAGAAGTTGAGATAAATTAATGTATTTTGACGAGACTATTTAGAATATGCTAGAAAAGGAAAAAATTGAATAGTGTTAAAAAAAGAAATGTAGTTCGGGTTGCTTTTTCATGAAGACAGAACTCAAACAATTGATAGTATTTTGTCTAAGATTTGCTAAATTTGCTTTTTCTCTGACATCAGTCAAGAAAATATTGAGTTCTGAAAGCATGAAGAAAATTGAATAATATGAAAATTGGGTTTAAATTCTTTTAGTTCCTTCCTTTGCATGACAAAATGTATGAACTTGCAGGCATACTTACTCATCAGTGGGTGTATATGAAAGTAAATATTTTTAGTGTTTTATACACACCCCCTTGCCATCCACCCTGCAAATCCTCCCCAAATTCAGATAAAACCTTCTGCCAGCTGAGGAGAATTAAAACATAAAGTACAGTAATTAACATGCATAAGTGTGCTCATGCTATATTTTTATATTTAAAATTTAAAGGGGGCTCGCTGAAAACCTGCATCTGATGATCTGTACTTGAATTAGCTGCAGGTGCATCTAAAAGTCAAGGGAAAACAGGATTTGGATGGTAACTCGTTCCTGAGTAATGCACTGTACACCTTCATCCCTGATGCAAGGCCTCCTCATGGGGGTAGTGGTTAAAAATGTTCAGCAGAAATCTGCAAAATGGAAGCCAGGACAGAGGAAGACTGGTAACAACCACTTCCAGCTCAGGTAATTTGAAGATGAGTCCATTTAGACTATCCTAGAAAAGTCCTTTGCTATGGAAGATGTCCCAGTTACCTTTTCTGGGAGATTTACTCCAATATGCAAAGGCATTTTGTGTGAAAGGCATAATGAAAACCAGTGTATAAATAGGGAAATTATTACCCAGTTCTGCTTGCATCACACAGAGCAAATGGATATTCTCTGGGTCTTGTCCCAGAAACTGTTGAGATATTATGGTTAAGGAGAGGTGTGGGATTCTAAGCAAGTCATTGAATCATTCTCTGTCCAACAGCTTTTCTTAAAAAATAAAATCATTGAAATTCTTACTGCAGTAACTGAATAGGATATTTGGCAGGTGCCTAAATGTTCGTGTTTAAATAATGCAGAATTAACATCACTGTGTAGAACCCTGAGTGTTTCTTAAATAGAATAGCCCAGGCTATGGATTCAAAGACAGAAATTGTGAACAGTTATCAAAGAACTCTTACAGGACCAAGTGAAATGAATCTTAAAAGGATAAGCATGTGTGCTGCATCATACCAAGGTGCATCTGGGTGCTCCTTGGTGACAAAGACATGTACAGGAGTCAGATCTATAAACAGTGGCACTTCCTGAGCATACTCCCAGCTCCTGTATCTTCTGCAGTCCTGCAGATGCCTGTTGTGTCTTTCTATTGCATGGACAGACTTTCCCAAGTACTTGTCCACTGATTTTTCAAGTCACAGCATCCTGTGGCAATGATTTCACGGGTTCATTGACATTAAAGAAGTAACTTTGTTTTGAACCTTCTAGTTTTAGTCCATGTTTTTTATCTTTTGTATTGGAACAATCAATCCTTTTCACCTTCTCCATGCCTGTAATGATATTTCTAAGTATCTGTCACATCTCTCCTCAGACACTCTTTATCCTGTCTGAAAAATCTCAGTCTGCTAGCTCAGTTTGTGCTACCTTTAATCATTTATTGTTATCTTTTTCCAGTTCTTTATTATTGTTTTCAAGTCCAGAAAGTAGAATTTTTCCACGGCAAGCAAGGACAAGGTGCAAAATAGGCTGTGCATGTAAAAAAAAAAAAGGTTCTTTATTTTGTTTTCTCTCCTTTACATGACAATTTCTAATCTTCTCCTTTACATGATAATTTCTAATCCTTGCTTTTTTGACTGCAAAAGTGCTGAGCTGATGTTTTTAAAGAGCTAACTCTTACAATTCCAAGACCATTTTCAAAATTAGCTGTAACTAACTTGGAGCATGTCACTAAATATGTAAAGTCAGAATTGCTTTTTCCTAAAGACTAGGTTCACTATTTTATTGTTCAGCATCACATAGTGCAAGGAGGCTTTTCTGCATCTCTTTGAATCTTCAGTAATTCCTTGAAAGAGCAGAGACCAAGGAATGTTCCATTTATGATCAGCAGGCCATGATTACGATTGATCATGTCACACAAGGGAAAGCTCAAGGGATTCCGAATCACACTGGAGCCTGTGATATAGGTCCATGTCTTCTCTGGCTGATAAAAATCGATAAATTTTCCCCACTATCACTGGACATAAGTCAGGTCTTTAGATAAGCTCCACTGCTAAACTCTCTGAAGAAAACCAGAGTAAACCTCTTTTTTCCTCTAGAAACCATTGCTTACTCTTTTGCTCTGATATCCCATTTTTCAGTCTCCCATTCCTGACAAACACAGCTGAGGAATCAGTCACGTTCCAACACCTGCAGCACACCCTGCCCAGAAGTACCCAGCCCTGAGGCCAGGCTGAGTACAGGGCCAGCAGCAGGGGCAGCTGGTGACAGCAGTGTCCTGGAGGGCAGGGCTCTGACTCCAGGCCAGGAGCTTTTCCACCCGGCTAACCCACCTGCACGGGCTGCAGCAGGGCTCAGCACAGCCCGGCTCCCCTCACTCCTCTCCAGCAAAGCACGGGAAAAGGCAGCTCATTCTTGCCGCTGGAAGATCTCCCCCCTGGGATCCTGTAGGCATTAGAGTTTCCTCCTTTTCCTCTGAAGCTGCTGTGGGGCACTGTGGGCAGCAGCAGGCGTTACCTTCTGCTTCATCTATCGTTCAGGGTTAAACACTGGCACCTCAGAGATGAAATAAAGCTGACTGAGCAAGACCGAGACTGCTGCTGTCACCAAGTAACTATGGGTAAAACCTTCTATTTGGCTTTAATTTTCATACCTCTGTGGACTTGCCACAGTGGTAAAAAACCCAAACCAAACCCCTGTGGACCTATGAAACCCCCTTGCTCAGACAAAAACTGCTTGAGACCATTGCTTTAAGCTGTGCACAGACAAAACTTATTATAAATGAGATAAAAGGTTCTGTAACTTGCCCTTTGAAATTCATGCTCCAGGCAATTTTGTCTGTGGTGAAGGAGACAGAATTAAAGCACAAAAAAAAAAAAAATCTGTGAAGCATCACTACAGTTTTTGAACTTATTACAGCATGGAAATATAAAGATAATAGATGCAGAGCTGAAGGTTGATAAGTGTAGTCTGGGAATTATCCAAAAGTCTTATTGAGCTTCCTGTTAGTTTAGTGATACTTCAGCTGGGATATCCATATTCCCTAATGGAAAGCCTAGGAATGCTGTTTTATCTTTTCTGGCTTCTTTAAACAAAGACACATGAAGCTATATAGGGAGGTACTAATGTACAAAAAAATTTAGTCTATATGAATTAATTTTGATCACTAGAACATAAATATTTCATATCATTAATGTGATCTAAATGCTGTTATGAGTAACAGTGTTTTACACAGGAACTGGAGAATACATGATAGAAAAATTCCTAATGAGTGAAGTATAGAAAAGATGCCTTGAACTTTTCTAGTTCTCGTTATGGTGATAGTGGGATACAGCTGTCAACATAACAATTTAATATAATGCACCTGAAGATTCCAATTAGTATTCTTGGTTTGCTTCAAAGAGATGATGGTAGAAGTCAGTGATACAAAATGTATAATCAAGATATTACTACTATTCCTTCAACAGAGAAATTAAACATCTTGTTTACTTAAATAATGATTTAACTAGTTTAGAGACAGCTGCACTATTTTTGAAGGAGGAATTATGCAAATTTCATCCTTACTACTGATTGTGGAAAAGTGAATACTACAAATAAACTTAAATACAATATGCAATCAACTCAATCCTGGGATGAGACCCAGAGCATACCTGTGTCAGTGTGAGGGACACAGGGCTGGGCTCTTCTCTGTAGTGCCCAGTGTCAGGACGAAAGGCAACGGCCACAAACTGAAATACAGGAGATTCTATTTATATATGTAAGAGAAATTTTACATCAAAAAAAGCACCAGGGTTCCCTGCTCACCTTATTTGGGTACAAAAGGAATGGGCTGCAACTGGGGAGGTCACTGCCCCTTGGCACCTGGCTCCCCTTCCCTGGCAGAGCAGCTCTTTCTTCCTGCTCCTGGAAAATTTGATTCCAACTCAGTAGGAAATGAAAGAAAATAATGTTCAGAAAGTTTTAATTTCCTAAACTTTTTTTTTTTTTCATTATATTCTGCCTAGAAATAATTTTGTTTTAACAAAAATTATTATGAATTTAACAAAAATTATGAAGAATTAGGTATGGAAATTGAGATAAAGCATTTTAGGAGCAACTGGGAGTTGGGGTTAGAGGGAGCAATTTGTAGGTTAGTTGTGCCTGCAAGGTGAAAGGAGGAAAGTGTCTAACAAGGGTCATTCTGCTTTTCTTAGAGACTTACAGTGATGTAACTTCAACTTTGGGGAACATTTTGGTTTGCATCCTTGTAAGAGAGATGTTTTTAGTGGACCATAAAATTCTAGAAGGTTGTTATAACAAGTCTAACACCCTTTTAACAGAACAGTCAGATACATAGGAAAGTGAACAAAGTGCATAGAGATGTGTCTGAGGAGAGAGAGGTTGGGGAAAAAGAGCCATAATAGTTGATGGCAGAGGAAAAAAAAGAAGAAAATCAAGAGCCTATGACAATCACCTGAAAAGATAAATGAGCAGTGTTTTTTTCCCTTACTGTATTAAGGGTTCATGTTGAATCTTAACTTCTACTTTTACTCATTTTTTCAGCTAGCTGAGAATCTGTGTGTGAAGAGGTAAAGAGAAAACAGTAATTGTAATTTAGAACAGCACTACCTCTTCAGTTACTTTTGGATCCTTGCAGTTGCCTTCCTGGGATGCCATTTCACCAAGATAGCATTAGCAAAGCACAAGTTTTGATTATCTCCCAGTCCTCCTTACTGGTCTGCTCTGCTCAGTTCAGGAGAGACACTGTGAGAACTAATTGTCTCAAGCACTTTATACCTCATGAGATCACCCTGTGCTAAATTAATCTTTCAACCACTTACTAGGGCAGATAAAAGTTAGGAACTTTGATCCTTATCTGTTCTGTTATACTCCTTTCCCTTCTCTATATCAAATAATCATGTTGTCTCTAAGAGAATGGATATGGATATGGATATGTATAAATATATATGTGTGTATGTATATATATATTCTGAGGTGTGTGATCAGAGTAGGGGGATGGTCAAAGGGTATTGCAGAAATTAAATTTAGGATTTGGACATGGGTGCTAGAAAAGCAACCTCAATTTTGTTCTTGTTTATTGAAGCTGAATTTCTTGTATAGAGAGACAGTGGTGTAGTGTGATAGCTATAGGTATTTATACAGGGAATTAAATATCTTGGTTTGGCCCCCTTTGCAATTAGTTACAAAGTCTGAATTCTCAGTGACTCATGGTCAAGGCAGGGGGAGTGTTTAAATGGAAACAGTAAGAGTATATTCTCTTTGGTGCACTGGCGTGCACACTTATGTACTATTGGTGATTGAGAGAGAGATAGGAGAGTACTGTCGATGATCAGAATTGATTTTACTGTGAGCTACATGTGCTTATATACCATTCTAGGAAGGCTATGTTTTACTACACTGATTGGGTTAAACATCATACAAAAAACTTATACATTTTGCAACATTTTTACTTAACCTCATCTTCTTTCCCTGTCACCAGACTTGATCCAGTCTTCATGCAAAGGCTCTGTTTGGTTTTGCCAAGGCATCTTGGTTATCAAACTGTTTATGCTAATTAAATCCACAGTACTCTGTCTTACCTCCCATAATGTACCTCACAGAGAAGCACAGTACTTCACAATTTTGGAACACAAAGAGCAAGAAAACAATTCCAAGATGTGGTCTGGCATGATGCAAACTAATTTTAAAAAATAGTTTTCAGAATATGCTGGAAGTACGTTATTGCCTGTTATTTCTGCTGGGCAGTGGACATGAATCTATATATAAAGTTTGAAATTGCTTCTGGGACATTTACTGAATCCCCTTGATAACCAGATAAGAACAACCAGATTTTATTTGCAAAATCAGCTATTATTGAAGAGAATGTTCCCAGGATGAATGGAGCACATTTAAATATACTGTCTGCCCACAAGCTGTGGCTAGGACATGGTGTGAACTGACTGAAACTGTAAAGGGAAGTTGACTGGACATCAGGAAAAGGTTCTTCACTAAGAGGGTGGTCAGTCACTGGAACATCCTCCCCAGGGAAGTGGTCAGGACATCAAGTCTGTCAGAGTTCAAGGAGAGTTTGGACAATGCCCTTTGTTTTCTGGTTTAGTTTTGGGTAGTCCTGTGAGGAGCAGGGACTTGGCCTTGATCATCCGTAGGAGTATCTTCCAACCCAAGAAATTCTATGATTATAGGACTGTCTCCTGCTTTTACTCTCAAATCCATGTTCCCTGACACAACACAAGTCAGATGGTGGTTTTTTTTTCACCAAGAGATCATTTCACTTACATGTGCACATCAGTGGAACACTGGCCAAGAGAAAGAATGGGGCAGAGCAAATAAAAGTTACTATTTAATGTTAATAATGTTACCTACTACATGCAAATTGTTTTAAAAAAGTAGCACATGTATTCTGTGCACAAACATTCATTCCCGTGCTTGTGAAGAGGCAGAGAGGAGATTTAGGAGCTATCCTCCTGCCACAGGACCTTTTAGCCATGGATGTATGGGGATGGTGCCCTCTTCTCACCAGATACCTTGTCATTAATGACAGCCACGATAACTGATCTTAATATACCTTGGGGCTGCAATTCTGTTCCACAGCTCCATGGTGTGGGCTGGGGGAGCAATTTCCTGTCCTGCTTGTTGGAGGATAGAAATACACTTGGTTTGTACTAATCTTTATCTCCAGGTATGTATAACAATTTATTTTCAATACAAATATCTGGGTTTGTTACGATGAGCTACGGTGTGGAGGAAAGAACGAGGTGATGATATGGGTTACTGTTACGGCATGGATTGTCTTTTTTTCCTCACTCCTTACCAGCTAGACTCTGCTCTTGCATTAGAAATTATCATCTTGTGTTTGGCAAATATCCTTAAATAATTCTGTTCTTGATGGTGTTTTCTACAGGATAATCAAGGATGGTTTGTGCTGCTGCCTTTTGTCCTTTCTGGGTTCTCCATGTGTTTCGGTTGTTTCAGGGGAATTTTTCACCTTTTGACAAAGTAACTGCTCTTCTCAAACATTTGTATGATCATGATCTGTGCAGCAGCAAACTTTGTAGTGCAGATGCATTAGAAAAGCCTCCAACTTATTCATCCTGTGTTTGGACCCACACAAATCCAAACGAGAGAACAATTTTGTAGTTAAACCTGAAGAGTAGATGAGAGCGCTGCTGTGGCGCTGTCACCTCTGACAGCTGCAATGTCTGCTCGGGTAGGGCATGGCTCAGGGCGATTAGAGCCCCGCTGCCCTCCCAGGCTGTGCGGGGTCACCCACCGCAGCTGGCACCGGGGGACACCAAAGCGCCCGCGGAGCGCCGGCGGGGCGGGCGCCGTCCCGCAGAGGGCAGCATTGAGCGGCGGACGCGGCCGCAGCGCTCCCGCACTTGTTCCCGGGGCTGGGGGCAGAGCCGCGGGCACGGCACGGCCGGCCCCGGCACGGCTCCTGCCGCTCGCTGTTTAATTCAGCACGGGGAGACAAGGGGAGACAGGACCC
>VZTB01012905.1:1079779-1168852 GCA_013397245.1 Thryothorus ludovicianus | reverse complement strand
CCTTCGAGAACGTGTGGCTGCGGCCCGGCGCGGGGGAGGCGGCCGCCCGCCGGGACCCGGGGGCCGCGCCCGCCCTGGAGAACGGGCTCAACTACATCGACCTGGACTTGGTGAGGGATTGCGGCCACCGCCGCCACCACCACCCGCACGCCCCCGCCGAGGCGAGGCAGCCGCTGCCGCCGAAACCCCCGGGCCAGCAGCGCGGGAGTGGCCACTGTGGCGAGGATCTGAGCGCGTACGCCAGCATCAGCTTCCAGAAGCGGGAGGAGATGTAGGAGCCGGGCGCCCGCCGGGGAAGGTGAGCCGGGACGGGGCGCGGCTCCGCTCGGGGAGTGGAACGAGCGCGGGGAGGGGGCCGGGCCGGGGTCGAGGCTGCTCGTGGCGGTGCCTTCCCGCGGGGCAGCCACCGGCTGGCTTGGTTTCGTTGAGCTTTTTGGCCTCACTGCAGCCTGTCTTAGTGGCAGAAGCGTCCCGGAGCGCAGCATCCCTGCGGGTGTTCTGTCACTGGCCCGCACTGCCTGGGGAGTGCTTCCAAAACAGTTTTAGTCAGCCGGGGATACAATACTGTGCTTACCGTGTTGCCGCCGTTTTTTATTTTTCAGAATTAGCAGTTCTTCAAAAGTGTGTGAGAGAGGGGTGTGAAAGCGAGTCACTTCTAGTATTGGGCTGGAAACAGGAAACTCCCAGTGTAATCCTGGTTTGGTCAGGAATCACGCTTGTGGCCAGGAGTAGGGCAGTGAACCGTGCTAACACGTGCATTGCTAAGGGCATCTACCTCACGGGGCTGTGACCACGATTAATTCAGTTTGATTGCAAGGAGCTTAGAGTTTGAAAACAGATTTATAAGTATTTAGAACATTGTATCTATCACTTGTGTTTCAGTTGATACTGTGTGGCTGTCCCTCACCTGCCACGGTGTTAGAAAAGAGCCCTACGAACTCTGGTTTTGGCATTGAATAATGTGTTCTGTTTCTTCCTGAAGCTTTTAATTTTTAGTTTGGGAAAAACTTCTGCCAGGCTGTTGCATGTTGATTACAGACATGTAAGATGAGTGGAAGCCTTGTTGGAAGCAGTGTGATGTTTCTGTTGAGTGGGAGTTTCATGCAGCACAGAACAATGTACCTTGTTAAGAGCTCACAAAGTACAGTGCACCTGTGTAAGTCCTTTCATGAAAGGTGAAGAGTGTTTTGTTTTGCTGTAGGCAAGTACTGGCAGATAGTTCTCTACTAAATTTTGTCACTCGATTTTAGTAGTTTTCTACATACCTGAGAAGCAGCAATCACACTAGTTAAGCAGTCTCTATGAAAATATGCAATGACATCAGACCAGGAATCTCATACCGCTGTTTACATCATCTCAGTATTTGTGTCACCCTTTGGCTGTGCTGAAGGGAACATTGAGGGCTGGGGGTGTGATGCCTGGGATCATCTGTTTTTCATTTTTAGATGTTTCGAATTCTTATAACTTTTGAACAAAAGCAGAACAGTCTCTTCACATTTGCTACTTGTCACCTGCTGCTGTTGCCCATTAGAGCAAAGCAATATAAAGTCTTAGTCTTACATGACCTGTGAATACCAGGTTAATTTAAAAGTTCAAGGTAAGACTTAAGATCAGTGCCAATATTGTGAGTTTGGTTCAAGTGGTAACTGGTAAGAAATGGTAATTTTTGTGGCTGACAGGACTGTGCTGAGTGTCACCATACATCATTTGTGACCAAACATACACAAACTTACACAGCCATACCTTTTCTCAGTTCTGGCATGTGCTTGCAAGAGCCCTGTTTTGCAGATGGCTCTTGTTACCCTGGGAATCCATATCTGCTTAGGACAGCGTTGGTGTTGTGAGTTCTTCAGGAGGGGTTTTCTGCTAGGGGATGCAACATGTTCTGCAGTTAAGTCACTTTGCTGGGAGCATCACTGTTCCCTCCCACCTGTACAGTGCTAAGACTGGGGAGCAAGTGTGAGAGAAGATCCTTGGTCAGTGTGTGGGTAAATAAAGAATATATGAAGGGTATGAGAAGACATAAAGGGGAGCAGTGTCATAACTGTTTGCTTACAGTGGTTTTTTTTTCCAAATGCACTGTTTTCCTTTTGCTGTGGACAACTTGTTTAGTTGAACTGTGTGTCATCTTTAACATAAAAGCTGTGGCAATGCTCTCCATAGTGGTGTTAGGTAGGTACCTGCTGTGGTTATGCTGTTCAGTGAAAGATTAGGATGTGGAAGACCTGATAAAAGAACTGGCTGAAAAATACTATGCAGATGTTTTTAAGGACAGCATTGTGTAAGCTGGAGTGTAATAGAGTAATTATTATTTGAAGTTGGTTCTTATTTCCCAAAATTAGGATTGGGTTGAGGAGGTGCAGCTTCTTTGGGAGGCAAGGGAAGAATCAGGTTGTAATTATTTAGGGAGTTTGAGGCATGGCAGTTCCTTCTCCCCACTATAAAGCTTTGTTGGTTGCTTGTAGCTCTCTCAGACATTAACTCTTGGGACTCTTATTTCCCAGGCTAGATTTCTTGCCATCAACTGAACCTTCCCTTGCAAAATTCAGCCTGACTAGCTCATCTCTTGAGTGTGTGCTAAGGAAAGAAAAACCCAACAACGTTTCATTCATACTAGACTATAGGAGACCGGTCATTTTTACAGTTATTTTTTGACATATTTTTTTGCTTTAGAGGTAAAACTTAGGTTTGGCAGGAGACTTGTTCCATGTATGTTCTACTTTATGCCATTCCTAAGAAAACCTGCCTGGAGCTGAGTGATTTATGGGACCGCTTGCACATACCTGAAAAAGTTGTTGAGCACCTCCAGCTGAATCATTCACCTGGAAACTCCACATGCAGCAGGGGTGCCCCTGTTCCCCAGAGCTTTGCCTGCCTTTCCCAGCGAGCTGCAGAGTGGGCTGTGCTTCCTTGGCCAGCTTCCCCTGTGCTCCTTCTGGCAGCTGGGGCTGTTCAGGCTGCAGCTGAGAGCGGGGAGGTTGCTGTTGTGGTTTCTCCTGTTGGTGTCTGAGCAAGTGAAAGATAAAGGAAAAGCTAACTGGTGTGTTTGCAGGTACAGTGGAGAGGAGAAAACATCTGGAGGTGGGCAGGGAAAGGTGAAGCTTGCAGGAATCAGAGCAAGGGCTGGGGAAGGCTGCACTAAGTACCCTTTCTTTACTCTGCCTCTCTTTCGTGGGTTATTATTTACACTTTTAATCTCAGAAGTGGCAAAGGGACTGTATGTGCTTTTTGCTTTTTTTTTCTTTCTCCATAGAACAGTCTTCCACCCCATCCCAAAGGCCAAAACTATCTGGATAATGCTTGTTTTATCCATTCTGGAATTTTCTGTTGTTGCCATCTACAAGACAAATGTTTGTTGGTTATTGATCTCCTAAAGGATAAAATGATTCCTGTTACTTTGATGCAAACTAGCTAACTCCTGTCCTTTTTTTTCCCCTTCTCCCCTGTCCTTCTCTTCCAGCTGCCACCAAGTTGTTCAGGCATTAGATTCTGAAGTATTTTTAATCTCTTTCAAGTGTAATTACTTCTCCTAACATTAAAGATACTGGCTGAAATAATCATGTTGTTTCCCAAATTTAATTGAAAAACATTTCTCTCTCACCTACAGCTTTCCTCTACACTCTCCAATCCCATTGGCTTCCCTGTCATCCATTCTTGGCTGTTTCCAAACAGCTGACCCTACCCTAGCCCTCTTCATTTTTGCTGTTAGAAGTGCTTTTTTTTTTTTTTTTTCCTGTTAGAAGTGTAGTTTCAGTGCAGTTCTGTATGCTCTCCTGCCCAAACTTTTACCTCTGCTTTAGAGAACTGGGTACTATTGTGTGTGTCTAGCCTAGCTGGTGACACTTTGGTGCTTGGATCCTCTGATGAGTGGCCTTTTATGCTGCAGCTGGAAGGCTGCGTTGCTGCAGTTGCCAAGTTGTGCTGGGAAACACCAGCCCATGACATGGAAAGATTGAAGGGAGAGAGCAGTGTAGCCCTAAGGCATTTCCTCCTGCTCAGGGTTTTGCATGCACAGATGTGGTGGCCTGGTCCTGGCTAGACACCAAGTGCCCACCAGAGCCACTTGATAACTCTCCTCCTGAGCTAGACAGGGGAGTAAAAAATATAAGAAAAGGCTTGTGAGTCAAGATAAGGGCAGGGAGAGATCACTCATCAGTTACTGTCACGGACAAAACAGAGTCAACTTGGGCAAATTAGTTTCATTTATTACCTATCAAATCAGAGTATGGAATAAGAAGTAATAACTAAATCTTAGAACACTTTTGCCCCACCCCTCCCTTCTTCCTTAGCTTTACCCCCCATTTCTCTACCTCTTCCCCACAGCAGCACAGGGGTATGAGAGTGGGGATTTTGGTTGGTTCACTGTATGGTGTCACTCCTGCAGAGCAGTTTCCTATACCCACAGTGGTCTCGGATATCACTCCTCTCTCTGCCTGCAGTTGTGTGGTTTTTTCCTGTTCTAAATATGTAATCCCAGAGGGGCTGTCACTGTCAGTGGCACTGCTTGGCCTTGGCCAGTGGCAGGTCCATCTCAGGGCTGACTGGCAATGGCTCTGTCACACATGGGGAAAGCTTCCAGCAGCTTCTTGGAGGAATCACCCCTGTGGCCCCCCGCTACCAAAGCCCTGCACACAAACCCAAGACAGCAGGTGAGCAGATGTTGTGCATCTGCTCTGTATCCTGCTTTTGGGCTTGCTGTGAGAAGGCTCCTCAGATGAGCAGGGGGTTTGAAGATGAACTAATAATAGCTTGTGTTCTGAATATATAGTCAAAAAATATTCCAAAAAGGAAACCATTAGATGTTGGCTCTGGAGAAACAGGAAATGCTGTAGCAGGATAGTAGAATGAATCCAGGTATCTTGCTTTGATCTTCAAAGCTTCATTTCCATTTCGTTGATGACTCTGAGAACTCCTGAATGTAAGTGCTAATGACATGGAATAGAATATGTGTAGTGTTAGCAAGTGGTAACTTGGCTCACTCTGGCTTTGATGCTGACTGTTTCACCCACTGCATGGGTGGTTTGGGGTTTTTTGGTGATGTAAGAAAATGGTAAACAGTACAATGGGAATTCAGCACAAGGGCATCTGTAGGCTTGTTAGACCTTTTGCCTGTATCCTGTTGAAGCAAAACACTTCTAAGGGTAGAATAAAAATTTTGTGTGATTCTCATGAAAATAAACATGGTGGTAAACAGAAAATTATTCATGTCATTCTTGTACTATATAACTGGGTTTTATTTTTGTTGGGACACTGTTCGCTTTTTAAATTTGTTTCTTTCATCATTTCCAATAGTCGCGTTCTTTTTCTCAAGTTAAAAACTTAAGGTGGAACAGCAGAAGCATAGCAATTCATAAAATCATAGGATATCCTGAGTTGGAAGAGATCCACAAGAGTGCCTAAACAAGACTTGTACAGTTAAATTAAGTTTCTAGGGGCGTGTTGTTTCCCAAACTGAAGAACAGAAGTTTCTGTAGTTTTGGGTCAGCACCAAGGTAAATACCAGCATGTTATGAAAGTTTTTCATGCTTTGTGGGTATTAATGTAGACAAAACAGTGCATTTCTTACTGTATGCACACACCAGTTTTTCCCCATACCTAATTATTTGCCAAAATTGAGCCTGTGTCTCCACATACTTACATATTTGCAGTTCTCCTGTTTAACAAGACCACAAGTTTATAATTAATGAGTTTAGGTGTTTCTTTCATTTTCCTGGCTTAAAATCTGGAACAGATTTATAAACAAATTCATATGATTTTGAGGTACTACCTGGACATCTTTAGCACATGGTTTTCACATTTAGTTAATGTTTAAACTGGTTTTTGAATGTGATTTAAATTTTAAAATAAAACAAGACATTACAGAGTGAGGATTATGTTGATTTTTAATAGCAACTGTAGAGAGATCATAAATTTCCTTAGATAACACTTGTAAATAAAGAATTACAACTCTGATAAAATGCAGCAAGCAGCTGTGGAATTGGAATGTTATTTGACCAGCATCTTCAGTATCTTGCATTATTTCAGGACTGCTTTATGATAGCTAAAAGTTTATATTCATTAGGACTGTACGATTTTCACGACTTCCTAAATACATGAGTGAAAGTACTGAAAGTAAATGTACTTGAATATTCTTTTGAACAAGTGACTGTATAATAGCCTTTTTGTAGAGAAAGTATTTTTTTCCCCAGTTTATTGAAGCTCTGAAAATGAATCTGTTCAGTACTGATTATTATATGAATAAAGTCACATAAGCTTTAAAAATAATTTTGGTGTCCAGTGATATGGAAGAAAAATAGATATTATTTTCCAAAACTAATTTGATTTTAGGTTTAACCTCTGTGCTAAGTTTCAATGAAAAATAATTTTTTGGTTTGATTGACAGAGTTATGAAATACTCTTGAGAGACAAGAGGAAAAAGGAGGGGGGAAAGCTGTTCATGGGACCTGTGCTGTGACTGGGGGAGACTGGGGGGTGCTGACCAAAGCTGATGGGGAACTCGAGGTGAAGGCTGGGGAGCACTTGTAGAAGCTGGTATGGGAAGGAGATGAAAATGAGAGAGAAATTACTTGGGGGACACAGAAACTCTGGCAGGATGATGTAGATAGAATTGCAAGGTGTTTGTGATCTGAGAGGAACTGTGATGGTGATATTTGAAAGTTTGAGGATGAGTGTAGAGAAAAGTGGAGAGCCTGGATACACACAGAGTTTGTTCTAGAGGTGTTCATTTTGCATGGTACTGCAGTTTTCTGAAGGTGTTTTTCCTTCTGTATTTTTTTTAATCTCTATTACAGGGATGGATACTGCTTAGGATGCACATGTATTCCTTATTTGTTATTGGATTTTGTTTGTTTTTAGTATTTGGATACTTTGCTGATCTTAACAGGATGATTTGCTTAGTAAGGCAAGCAGAATATGCTTCCAGTTCTTCTTTCCTGAATTCTTTGTGTTGTAA
The DNA here is from genome assembly GCA_013397245.1 of Thryothorus ludovicianus. Classification (NCBI taxonomy): domain Eukaryota; kingdom Metazoa; phylum Chordata; class Aves; order Passeriformes; family Certhiidae; genus Thryothorus; species Thryothorus ludovicianus. The sequence goes on along the minus strand of VZTB01012905.1, from coordinate 1,161,900 downwards.
TATCCTTGTCAAAACCACAGCATTAAACCACAGATACAAATCTGAATTAAGTACAAGATAAAAAAGAATGAGTGAATTTTAACATTAAACTCCCTTGATTTTATAAAATACAATAAATGGAGGGCTATATTCACACAGGTTTTTTAACAGCAGCATTTTCTTCTTTACACTCTACTACTTGGACAATTATAAAATTGATTTGGGTTAATTAGTTTAATAATTTGTCTTATGGGTTAGTAAGTATAGATTCTCTTACTTTTTTAATTTAAAGATTATATTGTCAAAGAAAACTTCAAATGACAAAGCTATTGTGGCTTGTAAAAGCAGATGTGGTTTTCATTTTGTGGTAAGAACTGCAACACAAATATATTATTACTGACAAATATGTCTGAATTCCCAACTTGTCAGGATGGTAAAAGTTGGTTTTTGGTCATCTGTACATGATCTGATGTGTTAAGAGTACCTGTTCATAAAAGTGAATGGCATTATTCTATTTTTACATAATTCTGAGGTTTTGATAAATGGTGATTATTTTTTTGACTACGTGAAATAGAGAGAGTAAAGGAGAGATATTGGTAACTAAAAAAAAAAGATTCACAAGTTTAACAGCTTTACTTTCCACTTACAGAAATGATGTGAAATTTAACAAAAGCCAAGGTGTGAACAGATAAAGGAGATTTAAATAAGCCTGGCACTCTTAACTAACTAAAAGGATGTCTTGATATATGTCTCTCTGATCATGTTTGACATATCTAGGTCATGTTCTCTGAAGACTATTATTAGAGATTTAACCTTGGGTAATTGTGAAGTGTATTTTCTTCAGAGTAATTTTTGATCAGGTAGATGAGACAGTGGAAATTTGCGTGTGTTCAAGTGCTTGTAATAATTTGGGAGTCTAGTTAGAAGATCTGGTGTCAGCCACCTGAGCTGGAAGGTGAAATGTACTGCTCCGTGGTGTATCACAGAAGATTTACCTGTGTACATTTTGTCAACTGTTGTAAAATTCTGGTTTTTTGGAAGCTGGGAATATGGAAGAAATTGCCTGTTAAATTTTCAAATAAGATATGCTTCAGGAGGACGCTGTGCACTTTACAGCTAGTAGAGCTGTTGGAATGCACCTTTGAACTCTCTGATGATATGTGTTACATAATGGAAGAATATAGTCTGGGAACATCTACAGCTTTAATTGACTGTGCTTCTTCTTCTGCCTCAGCCCATCCTCTCCAGCCTGTGTAGGTTGAGACATTTTTAACCACTAGGACACTGAAGGATTGCTCATGCTTTGAAATACAGAATCTATGTGAATAGAAAAAATGGGAATTAACTAGCAGCCTTGGTTCCTGTCTAGTTTCAGTGGTCTGACTTTCAGTGTGGTACACACATATTTGTTAAGGCATAACTATAGGGTAGGAACTCCATAAGCTGGATTTGCCAGTCAATAAAATACTTAACTAGTCTGTGCACAGGAGCTTTCCTGCAGTGGCACAATTCCTTGAAGGAATAAAGAGCTTGAAGCTGGAGTGGCGGAGACTAAGCCAGTCTGATTGTATGGGTTCCTTCTGCCCTTACTTCACTGAACTGTGGAATTAAAACCAAACCAAACCCTCCCATCACCCTTCTCACAAGATACTGCATGTCTGTACATCACCAGTAGCATTCATGTAAATGCTGTGCCCAGAGTTGTGTGTCTTACATTGAGAGAGTAAAAGAACCTCAAGTGTACATGAAACGTAGAATTTCCCCTCTTACAGCACATCTCCGCTAGGGTTTTTCAGTTTGTGAGTGACTGCAAAGGAAAGAAAGGGAGGTGGGGAGCTTAAAACACCGTGACTGGAGCTGTGACTTTTTTCAGGTCTGACCTGAGCTTCCCATGCCCTGTGCTGTGGGAGAGGCAAAGACACTTCAAGTGATGGCTGATGTGTGTCAGTGAGGAAATTTTTTAGATTAAAACACTAGATGGTAATTAATCTTCAGCCAGCTGACCTTCATTTTGAAGAGAATTTTAACCCCTAGAGGGCAGGAGATGAGTGGCAGGGGAGATGTTTTGGCTTCAGAGACAAACTCAGAGCTCAGAAGCCTTCTGTGTGTGCTGCAGGGGAGTGCTGGTGTCCATGTAAGTGATGCTTAGGCACTTTGCTTAAATACCTTGAAAATTGCTAGAGTGAGGAGACAATGGTCTTCCAGTCGTTCCCAGTTTGTTTTGATGGTTCCTGTGCAAGTGATTGACAAGGTGTTTGGGAGGCACTGTCAGCTGTGATGCCAGAGCCTTCATATAGAAGTGAAATAGGAGAAATACAGGAGCTCTTCTCTTCCCTGGAGAAGGCACAGGTGTAACAGAATGTCCTTTGCTGTGCATGCCATGTCATAGGGCAGGTAAAGTCTGCAGCCTTCCCTGCATGGTACAATGTGCTTTTCAATGGTACTTGCTCTCTGTGGTGACACCCAGAGAAATAAAGATTGGCTACTTTGCTGAAATGATGGTGGCTGTTCCATTTCTGACTCAAGCAGGCAGTGTAGGTAAGTGATGGTGACGTTGGCTGAGTGGTCTCTGAAAAATGGGATTAATTTTAATTTCCTCAGAAAAGTTGTGCTGTCGTAATTAGTGATTCCTCTCCTGCAATTTCTGATCACAATTTCTGAATTGCTTGTTACTTCAACATAGTAAATGGGGCATTTATGGAGCAGAATATTATATAATAATGAAGACATAAACGAACAAGTTGCTTAGTTGAGGCTAAGACAATGTTACCTTACTTGTTTTCCTATTTTGGAATTTATGCACAAAGATTTTCCTTTCACAGTACAGTTGTATTTCCTGGAAATACAGCTCAGCTGCACAGTCTTAGAAAGAGGTAGGGCAGCTCAGCTTGCCCCAGGATTCAAAATGCCTCTTAGGTGTCAGTAAGGTAATGCATTCCTTGTTTTGATGGGAATGAAGATCTGTACCATGGCTACATGAAGGGAAAAATGAGCAATACTTGGCTTTTTGCAGTGATGGTAAATTCAAACCGAACCATTTTCTTCTGGGAAAAGTGCAAGTGACTAATTGAAATCTTTAAGAGGACAAAAATATATTTTAGGCAGGTGGAAACAGCATTGTTAAAATTGAAAAAATTATCTCTCTTTAACCTGTTACATTTACCCTATTTCTCTTTTTGACTTCTTTGCTTGCAAAGCATGGGCTCAGTGTACCACCATCCCTTCATGCTTTGCTGTTTACAGCATTTTTAGCATTTGGTCCACTTTTCTGTGTTGCAGATCCCAGTTGATTTTTTTTTTTCATATTAGTGTCAACTAAACTACAAAATAAAAAAAAATTGTTTCTCTTAAAAAAAAGGGAACTTCAGGAATAGTAAATAGTTAATTGCTTGACTGCATATATAAAATTAAAAACAGATAAGGAAACCTTAGTTTAGGTGCACTGAAAGCTATTGCAAACAAAGGAAACTTTTAATCTGCTGTGTTTGGTTCAGGAATCCCCAAAAGCAGGCTGGCTGGCACATCTGGGGCAGGGTCCTGCAGGAGCTTTGGGCAGATGTGACCAGCTTGCCTTTCTGCAAAGGGCAGGGGTCTCACCTCAGCTGCCTTCATTGCCATCTGCCTGCTCCTCTGCTTCTGTGTGCTGGTCCCAGACCATGGAATGGTAACTGTAGCTAGGCTGTTCCTTAGTAATTGTTTATATTTCCTCATTTTGCACATAATGGCATTCAGATTTCTGAGAAAGAGCAAAATAAAATGTATAAAGAGGAATTTAGTTTGTTTAGGAAGCTGTATGTTGAAAAGTGTAAATATTTTTTCTTGTTGAAAGTTAATATTTGTTCTAGTGTCAGTATTTTGGAAATAATCTTGTATTTTGTTGATTTTATCATCATCTTGTGAGCACGATGCATAATGTTCTTGAATGCCTTGGATATCTTGATATGGGTGGATAGCCATGTGTGATGTACATCTATCCTACCAGTTTGAGACCAAAACAGAGGCAGATGAAACTAAATAGAAGAGCAGTGATGGAAGCCAAACAGCTCCAGATCATCCCTTGTCCTTTTCCAGCTGCTGTGCACACTCCCTCCTCCCACAGCTGCTTCTTGGAGCAGAAGTTAAAGAACGGATGCACTGTGCATGGACATTGTACTTTAACCATGTAAATGGTGAACTTCACTCTTTGATGGACTTACATGGCTGATCAATTCATATGCAGGGCAGTCTCGAATCCTTTAAACAATTTAAAAGTTCTTAAAATTGAAACAAAACTCTCAAACGTATTTCATTCTTTTCTGTATGAAGCTTCTTTCTCTAGCAAGCTCTGATAGAAGGGAAAAGCCCTGCTGAAGGTGTGCAGGCATGTAGCTAGGGCATGTTTTTTCAGGCCTTTGAACTAGGTTAGGAATGTGTCTCAAGATGGAAGAATGAATAGTTACTTGGTGCTTTTAGCCTCCGGGCTTGAAACTCGCAAGAGGAATGTTATTGTGTCTTCAAAGCCTGTTTCACACAAGCCTTTGTTGAGCAGGAACTTAGAGAGTCTTTGTATTATCATGCACACAACAAAAAGATCCAGCCACCCAATTTGATCTAATTGGGCTGCAGTGGTGAGATGTTTCTTCAGTAGTAAGGCTCTGGAAAATGGGGTGCACATTTTTAATTAGGAAATACCCTTTAGAGTGAAGGGATTGCCTACACGGACGTTTACCAGCTTGCTAAAACTCTGTAATTATACTGATGCAGTTCCCCATATGCACATCCCCTCTTTTCCCCCTCTTCCCTATGTAGTGCTTTCCCAGGAAGAAAGCAAATATTTACATTTCTTTTAAATTCTGTTTTGACCCTGAGGTGGTGGTAGCCCATCTCCGGAGAAGGCAATCTGAGGTTGAGAAAGTGAGGTGGTTCAGGTTGAAGTAATTTTTGTCTTGCTTGCTCAAAAATAAACCCGTATTCACGACTAAGTATGCTGTAATATATTAATACTACCTAAATTATGATAGAACTTTCACTCAGTGTAGCTACCAAATGTTTAAAGGAAAAAAACCCATTGCTCTAGTGACCATGAGTGGGGTTTGAGGTGCTAAAACCTCATTTCTGAGAACAGCAGCTGCTTCAGTAGATACCCAGAGAAATTTATTTTCATTTTAGTGTGAGTAGCCTAATGTTGATTCAAAACTGAATGAGATCAACAGAAAAGATGGGAAAACAGCTTTCTTTTTAAGATTTTAGTAAAAAACCTGAAGAACTCTACAATATCAGAAATTTTGAATTCTAAGTTCACTCAATTTCACCTACTAAAGGGAGATGTGGCTTTAAAAAAAAAGAATTTTTTTTAAAACGCAACAATTATTTTGTTAAGTATCTTCATTAGGTGTTCAGGGTTTTTGTTAGTTTTCATCTTGTTTTTCATTCAAACAGAGCTTAAAAAGTCATAATATAAAATTTAATCAGCAACTAAATAGTGACCTGTGTTGGTCATTAATTTCATCTGCATAAATATACACCAATAGTATTGTCAAACTAGGCACTATATTAAATGCTAAATTAAAAGGTTATATTGCAGATCATCATGATTTAGTGGTTATTGGTGTTTGAGAATGACCATTAAGGCCATTAAAATAAAAAAAAGTTTCCTCATTTGCTCATCTAAATTTGATTATTTTAATCACTTTAATTTGAATTAATCCACCGTGAAGCTAAGTGTCAGTATGTACATGATAATTAAACGTATCTGAACTGATACAATCGTGCAGGAATGACGGGTAGGAAGGACCTGGATACAGAATGACAGAAGCAGGAGCAGACAGTCCATGAAATGATAGGAAGCTGGGTGGAGGAGAGGAGAGGGCAAAGCCACAAGTACAGGAGAGTGGTGGTTACATGTATTTAAGGGTAAGAGTGACAGGCATGCTGTGTAAATTGGCCAGCTCCTGGGTCTTCTGTAAGAGAACTTTCACAAGGTTAGAGAAGAGAAAGTTGTGTACAAAGGGGTGCAGGGGCTGAGTGAGCAGAAAGAGAAATTGGAATAATGCCGGGAAGCTCAGATTTCAGTTGATGTAATTGGACTTTAATGGCTTGAATGATTCATAATCTCTTAGCTTGATAGGCTGTTATAAAATTTTAAACAAAGGTATGAATGAAGCCTTGTGCTGATAACATTTTGGGATTGCAGCAGTGGAAAGCTTCGATGTGCCAAGAATTGTTAGAGGACAGAAAATTCCTCTAACATATAACATGTTCCTAAGTTTTGTGTAGGCATATTTTGGATGATCCTTCTCCATGAATGGGCTGTGAATTAATTTTCACCTAGATATGGAAGGAGAGAAATCTCCAATTGGTGTAAATTGCTGTACCTGCTTGAGGTTGGTGGGACTAGGGCAGCATGCATCCATTTGGAATGTGTCCCTTTAACAGTTTCTCGTTCTTTCTTTTTCTGGAAGCTGTTACTACACTGTTCTGTTTGAATTAATAGTGAGTCTCTATTAATTTTAATTAGCTATAGTAATGAGTTAGCTCTAAAGGGATACAAAATGATCTGTAATTCAATGTCTATTTTATCTCCTACCTTGGTTATTTCATCTTTTCCAAAACTTCTTCTCCTGAAGATTGGTGAGATGTTTGATCTGTGTTGATTCAAGCTTGTTTACTTCTGTGTTTCTTAGCTCATCAGCTTTTATTCCTTTATCAAATAACTCCTGTGATGTTAATCATAGATTTGGGTCATATTTCAGCATTTGCATTTGGGTTGAAGGAATAGGTAAAAGCAAAAGACTATTAACAGGATTGCTTTGTACACAGAAAAAAAAAAGAGGACTGCAGAAAATGTACTGGTAGCCTTTGCTGCATTACAGGATTCCTGTTATTTGTAGGACTTTCCAGTCCTTGTTTTTAACTGATGCACTCTCATAGTAGCTTCTTACTATTCTTCACTGTAACTTTTTGAAAGATTTTGCTTTGGTTTTATGAAGTCATGAATGATACAAGTCACTGTCTGGAATCTGTTTCCCTGGCTTTATCTGTGTATCCTTGGCTGATACTTGCAGCTTTTACCATTGTTGTGACTTTCTCTGTTCTGATTCCTTAGGCTTAGTTCATGGAGGTACATGTGACAGAATTAAGGCCAGGAGAGCTGCAGTAAGTGCAGCAATCACTGCACTTCAGAAGCAGAATGCAGGACTCAGGTTTACCATCAGCTTAAAGAAATGGAAGGCCATGCTGTTGTTTCTGTCTCCTTGAACATGTATTCCTCTGGAGAGTTGTTTTTGGCATCACCTGGGGAGCACCTGGGAATGTATTTAGGCAGAAATCCAGAACCATTTCTCTAGACAGCAGCTAGCTCCTAGTTTGGTTAAAGCCAACTGTGAAACCTCATCTGCTATATCCTTTCAGGCAGCAAATCTGCAAGTAGAATACCTTATGTGATTAGTGCCTTACACTGCCCTTGAAACCACACTTGTCTTGGCCTACACTCCTGGAGCTTCTGCCTGCTGCAGGAGCTGTGGCTGAGATTGTCTGCAGGGTTGCTGTGAAACTGTGCCTTTAGTGAGTTGTGATCCTGACCAGCTGCAGCACAGGTCCCTCAGCCCAGGGAGTCTTAGCAGGTGTGCTGGGTGAGAATCTGAGAGGGTTTATCGAAGTGGGTTTGCTTCTTCACTCACCCTGGAGGTGCTGTTTTGAAGTAGGAGTGTAGTATAAGTGCATTTGTGCTTTTAGAAAAAAACCTGCTTCTCAATTATGGCTTGTTTTGGTTTAGGTAGTCTGTATCTGAGAAAAGACACCTTTTACTGCCAAACCTGTGCTTGCTGCTTTAGTATTCTTGCTAGTTTAGCTGTCTGTGTTAGTCATCTTCTCAAACAAACATTGTCTGCCAAAACCCAAATCTGCACTGACAAATTGGCTTTTCTAGTTTAGATAAGGTCATACATGTATGTAGAAAATATTTTCAGGTGAAAATGAAAAATATATGTAATGGCCTCAGACAGCTGACTTCCAGACCTTCTGGTATTACTCACGATGTCATATGAGAAACAGGCAGGATTCCCACCTTTCTGCCCCCAATTCCTGGTCAAATTTAGTGATTGTAGGAGGATTCAATAAGTATCTGACTCCAATATTCAGTAAGTGACTGGCTGTGATGGAAGGAAACATCAGTTTTGCTAAAACATTTCCTACTGGTCTCACAGCAACTCAGATGAATCTGTGGAAGAAAACTTGTGTTCTTTTATTAAAAAAATCTCTTGCATGTTTGTCCCCAGTGATGTATTACAAAACTGGATGTCTGCTGTCCAGCAGATGCGTGATTGTACAAGCTTAACTTTCTTTTAACTATTTGTTGAACTTCTGACATTATGATCTACATTAAGAAGTAACCTGTTAAAGAAAACTCTGCCTTTCTGCTGCTTTATGCAATGTTTCCAGATGTATTTGGGTACAATTGTAACATTAAAGTGCTGCAGTTGTCTGTAGTTTGGCTTTGGTTTTTTCTTTTGCTTCAGTTTTCTAACTCTTTCTGTTTTAGTCTTATTTATTAAGAAGTGTTACTGCATTCTGCTTATTTTTTCAAACTACTGTGTCATTTATTTGGCAGGAGAGGAGGAACATTAAAGTTCTCCTTACCTCCTCCCCTTCTCTCCAGTGAAATTTTTGATTGTTCTGTTTAATGAGTCATTTTCTCTACAGCTGAAGTTAATTTAGTGGCTAATCCAAGCAGTGAGTATTTTCTGAGTGAGGAAGTGAGAGAACTTTAATTTTTTCCCCACTTTTCAAATACAAAGGCGTGTCTTGGGTGTTTAAAAAAAAAACAAAACAAACGATGAAAGAGAACAGTGCCTGTTGGAGGTATTTTATCATTTAACAATAGGTAACAAAACATCCATTGACTTCACTGGAGTGAAGTTTCCTCAGAGTACAGGGGGTGTAGGTAGGGTTTACAGTGCTGTAGAGCTGCTTTGTGTGCAGAAATGCTCTTTTCCAGGGGTTCTTTTCCAGGATGTAAAAGCTGATAGTGAATGCTGTTGAACTCTTGGTTGCTCTAATTCTTTCTTTCCTGTGGAAGTGTGTGTGTGCATTAGAGTGAGTTGTGTGCTCTGGGCTGTTGAATCCAATCTGGCCAAGAGCATTGTTTTCCAGAGAAAAAGGATAATCAAAAATTTGAAATTAAAATCACTTGTGAAATACTTCTGATGTTTATGTCATAGATTTGTAAAATCTGTTTCACATACTTCTGTTTGCTGAACACAGGGTGTTCTGATTTGGCTGAACAGTACCAAGTTATTGTGTGGCAGTGTCCTCACACACAAGGCTTTGATTAAGCATGAAAAAAAAATGTTAAAGGCTGGCCTATGTACAAACTTACACAGAGAAACAAAAACTGTGAGTTAAAGAAAATAGCATTTTAATACCAGTGTTTCAATACCATGCATAGTAGTGGCTCTTCTGGGCAAATGCAAGTGACGGCACAGAGTGAAAGATTCATTGACTCCTTTGGGGAAAACACAGAGACATTTCATACCGGATCAGAGTTATTTGAGGGTTTTTTTTTACAACTGGGTAAAATTTTAACCAGGGTAAGTTTAGTGGCTTTGTTTGCTCAAGTGGACCACAGGTATGCATGCCTATTCAAGGTTCAGTCATCAGCTCAGCTTCCAGTTGACTAAAGCAGATTTCCCCCCTTGCCGTGAGCCCCTTATGCCTTTGGCTGCAGTGTGTGACAGTGTATTCCTGTGTTCAGTCAGGCTGCTGAGCTGAAGCTGCTGTCTGATTTCGGCCTCCTCTTCCCAGGAAAAAGAAGGAGGAGTTACTGGGACAGGTGTGGTTACAGCCATGTTTCTGAACAGCCTCTGGACAAGGGAGAGTTTGTGTTCTGTCAGTTCAGAGCACGAATGGGACTTGTACATGAGTAGCTGCACAAGGGAAGCTTTGGGGTGCTTTCACTGCAACCTTTTAGACTCATTTTGAAGGAGGATTCTTACCCCAGCTCCCATGCTGACACCTCCTTTGCCTGAGTATATGCATTCCTGTCTAAACCAAGCAGCTACCTCAGGGACCTAATCCAGGCTAAAAGTAACCCAGCCTAGGGAGGGCAGAAATCAGAATTCAGATTCATTTCATTGTATTGCTACAGATCCTGGTGCCAGGGCAAAGGAGGGGATGCTGTGTGTGATGGGAACATTTGCTGCAACAACAAGACAGGCTTGTACAGGTTTCAAGTAGACATGAAACAGTGATCATCATCTCCTTGCAATATTTTCATTCATTTTCCAAAGCGCTTATTTCATTGGGCCAGGGCAATAATGATGGTGTGAAGCAGAAGAGGCTTGTTTTTTTTGCCTGCATTAGGATCATAAAAACTTTCTAAGTCTAATGGCTGGAAGTGAGCCTCGTGCACAAAGGTTCTTTTGTTTTGTTTTTGTGTAAACCCATTTGATGTTAAGCAGCCAAATCTCATCCTTTATGGTTAGTCTAATGCGTTTTTTAGAAGCTACTGCGTTTCTTGTTTAGCTTTCAGCCTGGCTCCAGAAGGCTGCATCTCCTTACATGGTCTCGTCTCATACCTGCTAAGTCAGGGGCACCAAACCAGCACTGAACACCTCTGGTTAGAAACCTGAATTTCCTCTTAGGACTGTTAATTACTACAATAATTTTTCTGTCCTTCAGCTATGGAGAGCTTTCTGAGTTTTTTAAAAGATTTCCAGTTCTTAATAGAAATGGGAGTGATTGTGCTGAATTATGTAGTGAGTTGAGGGGTTTGTTGTTTTGGTTTGTTTACTCTTGAATAGCTTTCCTGAAAGGCTCTCTCTCTGTGCTTATGGAACCAAACAAGCTCTTGCTCCTTGGGAAATGTGTCACTGAACTCTCTGTAGCAGTTAGGCAAGAGAAAAACCACAGTGACTGAGGCTTATACTGCAAGCCTGTCAGAGTACCAACAGCAGGTGAACTCATAGTTTACCTCACCCACTACTTGACTTGGATGTGCAGAGCACAGACCAGTAGTTTACTGATCTGTTAGGTGCTAGAAGGGGATGCACTTTGTGCCACAAGATAGATTCTAAGTTTTGTTCCTCAGATCTGCAAGCATTTTGATTTGAAATCTTTGCCATCTTACTGTTTATTTGAAAATTAGGAACAGATGCAGGCTTAATTTTTTTTACAGCAATGATTAAATGATTAAAGCTTAAGACATTCTTCCAAAGAAGGAGAAATAAAGATTTTTTTTCTCTCATATTTTAGGACTAGAAAGATAAAGGAGAGGGAAAATAATGACCTTCAGAGAAAAAAATTATGGATCTTTTCATGAAATGCGAAATTAAAAGCAGAACTCAAAGACCAAAATTAGTTAATGACATTTTTACTTGAAGAAACCTAAAAATTCATGCATGGAATACCTGATGGGTGACCTTTGCTGTGGGCTCAGTGGGCTGAGTTTAGAAGCAATAAACTTGTAAATCTGAGGCCTCTGACCATGAAAGAATTGATAGAAGCCACACCACTGTAACCTGCTGCTCATCTTCTCACCATCCAAATGACAATCCGTGCATCATAATAGTGAGGATGTATTCCTAAAGCTTGAGATGAGCAGCAGGAATGAAAACACCCAAGCACGACTCCAAACACTCTCTCTTTTAATGCTCAATGTCTGCTAAAGGTAAGAAGTGTCACCTTTGGATGGAAGTTCTCAGCTGTGGGTGCAGTAAGGATGTTGAATAGTTGTGCAATTGCAGCCATATGGTCACTAATTAATGAGCAGTGGCCTGTCTGTGGCCTTTTGTACATGAGTCTCACAACACGTTGAGAAATACTCTGATGTCATTTCCCTGTGCCCTGATGTATCTGCTGATCTCTTTTCTTTCCCTGTAGGTGTGCTGGGGCAGGGACTGTCATTTCCCTGTGTTTGTGCAGCAGCCAGGAGAGCGAGGCCTTGAGCTGTGGCTGGAGCTCCTGTGCACTGTCACAGCACAAACAATGCAAATAATCATTATCACTGCTTATCACTCCTTATCCCTGCAGTTCAACACTGCCTGGACCCTGGCTGAATGTGGACATGCTGGGATTCAAAGTCTTCATAAACCCCAAATCAGTAATCCTCACCTTGTTCACAAAACTCGAGTTGTTAAACTTTCTCCTCTTCCTCCATCCTGGCAGCTGTTTCTGCCGAAACTTTTCCATAAGTGCAGCAGGAAGTTTTTCAAGCCTCCCTCATTATGGTTGTAACCAGGAATTTGATGTGTACACCAGCTTCCTTTCCTCTGTTTATGACATTGGGTTGTGTGTGTGACTGCTTTCATTGCTCTGTAATCTGTCTTGCCATTTCTACTTGCTGATTGGTTTTTAGGAACAATGGCAATCTTAAAAGGCACATCTTGTGTTATTTAATAAGAATTGGCTCCTTTTGAACATCAAGTGATACTTTGCTACAAAACAAAGGACAGGTGATCTGTCTTCTTCCCTGCCCACGGTTGTGAGGCAGCTGGTGTGGAAGGCTCTGTGTACCTGGGGAGAGCTGCACATGCAGCTGCTGCTCGCTGCAGCAGAAGTGAGAGTGACAGGGTCACTCCCTGTGGAACAGCTTGGAACTGGAACACTTTGGAGAGGAGAGAAACAGCTTCCAATTCTTTAATTTTATGACCACAGTCATCTAAATTTAAATCTTCTGTGATTTCAGGGATATGAGACCAGATAGCTTGGGAGGTTCCTCCTTTGGGGCACATGAGAGAGAGCACCAGCCAGAGTACTGGTACAGACAAGCAAGAGGCATCAAAACACACAGCATGATCACTGGAGCTGTGCAGGAGGGAGAGCTCTGTTTACCAGATACAAGTGCTAATAACGAGACTTCAAAGAGAGCACACCCTTTCATTCCACAGCTGTGCTCTGCCTTGCAAAAGAGACAGTTTTCCAGTGGAAGTGTGCAGTGTGTCTTTGCCATGGGGAAGAAGTTCAGAGAGTAGAATTAGCATAGAATTTCAGAAAGGAATTGATCTACCAGTAAAACCATTATCAGTTACGCCAGAGATACTCCTGAAGGATTGGCAGAATGGTGGAGTTTGGTCTTGCTAACAATTCTGGAATGAAACTGTTTTAAGTTTGCTCCTCTGTACTCTGCCCATTACCTTGTAGTCAAGCATGACCAATTCAAAGAGGATGAAAGATAACCAATAATCATTGTAAGGTGCACTAACCTGTTATCATCATGTGCTTCATCTTCCTTAACTTGATATCTTATTAGATGAAAGTCCTAATCCAGGGAACCTCAGTGATAATTGGTCAAAGGGAATAGAGCACATATGAAACTGAAAACACATAAACACTACTAGTCAGCTGAGGGTAAATAAACTTTTCATTCTGATGTTTGTTCTGTGATTTGAAACTAGTTTGACTGCTGAAAAGTGACCTCTGAAGATGGGCAGGAGGATGGTGGTCAGCTCAAAAGCTACTGTGGCAACCTTTTCAAAGCCTTTAAAATGACTGTGAATGTTTCTTTCCCTCTGAAGTTATAAAACAAGAATTATCAAACTCATAAGTGCAGCTTTAAGGCAGTATCTTGATTTCATTTGTCAGCACCTCAGGTTTCTCCTGTTTTCTGTGGTTTAGAGGGAGTTTAAAAAATTCATTTTTAAATGCAGATTAGAGGAACCAAAATACTGCATCTAATGAATAGAGAGGGAATTGTTAAGAGGAGAGAGATGACCTGTTATGCATAGCCTTTCCCTTCAGTTTTAAACTGAATATAAATTACATTATTTGTTGCCTCTGACTTAGGTGGGACAGAGTGCTGTTTCGAGGAGGACTGGATGTAGATGCCAAGGTAAATGTCATAGTAGTAGTCTTTCTGGTCTTTACTAAGTTAAACTCAGAATGTGCAGGATTAAGGACCAAATACCTGAGTTGGCCTCTGCTAGTATAGCCAAGGTGTGTATCCTGGCAACTCACTAACAAGTTGTTGTATATACAGATTTCAGAGTGTTTTGAAAATAAATTTGCCATACAAAAGCTGAAAATAAAACTTGAAGAATTTTAATCAAAGCTATGTTACAGTTTCAAGGTAAGAGATTTGTCTCTTAAGACATACTCTTTTCACAGGGAAAGGCAGCAGACATAATGTGAGGTTATCAGTGAAATTTTAGTGCTTTCTTTCTTTAGTTTAAGAAATTGCATCTAAGGTTTTCTGGTGCCTGGTGTGATTGAAGTACACCAAACATCTAGAGTTGGACAAGATGGGAAAGAATTTTTAAGATGAAAGGAACAGTATTGGAGAACAGCTTCATCTTAGTGAACCACTTGCATCTTTTGTTTAAAAATGGAAAAGACTTATTCTGAGTACACAGCTTGCTTAAATATGGGAAGGGAAAGATATAAATTTATATAGGTAGGAATGTTTGGGAGTTTTACCAGGAGAACTGGATCCTTTAATAATGTGGTTTTTTTTGTTTTTTTTTTTAAATTTAAAAGTTGAGGCAAGTGCCTGTTTAGAATTGGAAAATAAAGCCCCATTATGTGAAGAAACAGTGATGCAGATGAATTCCTCTTTCCTGATACCTGAGGAATGTTGAGCTGCTGCTTCTCTGGTCAAAATGGAGAGGCTTCAACACACAGCACCATATAGCTGAATGCTTGCAGATATTCTCCCTCAAGTATTAATATTAAAATTTACTTAGTGAACTTCCTTAGCACATAAATCTTTCCTATATTTTTCTTCATCCCGGAATTTACTGATGCTTTCCATGTTTAATAGCCTTTAATTTGCTCTTGTTCTGAGTCTCCTACTCCACAGGCTGGTTTACCTTTTTCATCTGCTTAGGAAACTGAAAGGCAGCCCTGATTCCTTCAGAAAAACAACCTGGTCACTAAAGATGGTGGAGAGAGGGAAGAGAAGCTGCAATATAACTCTCACTGGAGCCTTCAGGCCAGAAATCATTGGAAAGAGCTTCCTGTTAGCAAAGTCACTCAACACTTTTCCTTGCATTTAAGAGTGGAGCATTCTTTTATTTGTTTCTCTCTTCAGAAGTGTTTTTTATCATCTAGGTATTTGGTGACAGATGAGTGAAGAATATGCCAGTGGTTTATTCAGCACAAAGCACAAACCTAGTTGGGAAGAGCTGAGAAGAAGAGTGCCATCACTTTGCACAGCTGTCTGTGTGCTCACAACTCTGCAACTCTGCACTGGGCCCTCCTGTAGTCCAGGGAGGGATTCTGTGGTCATTGTGAATTAAGGGCAAAAGCTTCTCTATATTTAGGGTGACTGCTGTGCCCATTACTGGGCATGTTTTGTTACTACTGACAAGGCAGCCTTGGAAGAAAACAAAAAAGAAACTTCTAATGAGACAGTGCACGAAAGTTTGCAAGTTTTTTTTTCATCATTTAGGGTGAAGTAGGTTTTCTTCTATAGGTTTTCTGGTTTTAATATTTTCATACTGGGAAAAATAGAGTTATGGTGCTGGAAGCTGCTGTAGAGGACAAATGGCAGACTAGGCTTCATTGCTCTCAGTTGCAGAAAATAACACTTGGTGCCAGAATGTGCTTGCTATGGACTGCTCCCAAGTATCTTAGTAATCAGAATTTCAGGAAAAGAAAGTCAGTACCTGTCCATCAGCAGATCCCAAATAGAATATATTCTTAGAGAGTAGGGGTTTCTGAAAAGAGGTATGCTGAAACATTCAGAAAATCCCAACACACACATTTTAGGGGGAAGACAGTGCAAGCAGATTTCAAATACATTGAATTAATTTGCACTCTGGAAATCTGGAAGCTTAGTGGGGTTCTTTTTTGGGAGGCAATGAGTTATGGCATTTTTTCAGTAAGTATGATATGATAATTGTTACTTGCAATGTATAAGCATCTTTGCAGATGAAAGATACAAAATGAATGTGACATCTATATTTGTTAAGAAGCAGTGGGTGTCCAAAAACGTGCAACAGAGTCCCAGGTCTAGCAGATATGGCTAAAAATTCAGCTTTCTGTTGTAAAGTTACTGTCTAGACAACAGAATCTGATAAAACTAATACTTAAAATAGGGGATTTTTTTGTCTGTCATTATTTGATGCTCAAGAGAACAGAATTCTCTGATTCCTTTGACTGACAGAAAGGGAAATGGAGCTTTGATAGTTAATTTAAATTAACTTTTGCGATTCAATAAAGGTATTGTGCATTTGTTTTTTTCTTTCACAGAAAACTGCAGTCATACCCAAAAATTACCAGTATTTTTTTTAACTTTAGATCTGCTACTTTTACTACATGAAGTTTCTGTAGTACATTTTAGGTGACAGCCCTTGGCAATTCTGCACATGCTAACTAGTGATTTCTGTGTTGGTTTAACAGTGCTCAGGTTGCAGCTGAGAGCCAAAATACCTATTTTCTTAAGATCTTACCTTAATCAGAAAATTCCTTAAGGCATTTATTTACAGTTGCTAGTTAATTTTCTTGTGTGATAAGCTGCTGTAGCTTTCTAATTTGGGTAAGTTTTTGTGTAATTTCTATTGGTGCTGTGATGATTCAGCTTGCCCAAAACCAGAATTCTTTAGCAGAAGAATCTTGCTTCAATCTTCAGTATGTTTTTTAATTAGATTTTTTTTCTCCAATGTTACTTGGATTTTACATTAACTCTTTAAAAAGTAGTTTTGAAGATTCTTCTTGACAGTCATTTTTCATTGTGAGGTAAAAGTGAGGACTGATAGCTGACAGATACAAAATCACATTAGGAAGCTTCATGTTTGTTTGTCATGCTAGAGTACCACCAGAGTTGGTCTTACAAGATTTAATTTCCTCCACAGTAGTGTTCAAGTAGCTCCATCCATGGATAAGCCTGCAATTCCATGGACAATCCATTGCAGGTTTTGTTTGCCATCATCAGCCATGGAGGTGTGATGCATGAGTTGGGGTTTTTTCAGTTTTGTTGTTTTTCACCCAATTTCTGTCCTGTTTAATAAATCTCCTGTATCTGGTAATTTTCCCACAATGATAAAACTTGCTCTGGTGGTCTTGATTGATCTCCCTTGCCTTCCCTGTGGCTTCTAGACATCACTCAAACCAACATCTCGATTTGTTACCTTGCACCAGCCCCAGAATAATTCCAGTTTTGATGAAAAATGGTAGTACTGTTACTTTTGGGTAGCTAGATGCTGTCTAAGTGCAGAGGAATTCCAGAAGGCCATCAAATAACTTCAGTGGGCAAGAATGTGGTAGACTAATGTCAGCATAGGTAAACATAGGTTTTTAAACAGAATTTTTTTCCAGTTAGGAAAAAGTTATTTTAAACCATATTTGTGTGGTGCTGAACTCAGAACTGACGGTTGCAATGTGGAAAAGAGGCTTTGTGGTTGTCATTGACAGTTTTCCAGGGCTATTGTCAGCAATGTGGAGTAACAGCAGCCAAAAGAATCCATAAAAACCTGGGCAGCGTGTGCCTCTTGCAACATCAGGAAAAGGTACTGAGGACAACAAAATGCCTTTTGTTGGTATTTGAAACAGTGGTGTGCTCACCACATTTTGGGCACGGGGTCCGGATTTTGTGCCCACATCTAAAGAAGGTAGAGTTGGTGCCTTTAGCTTAGGGAAGGTACAGAGGAGGGCAGCCCTCAGTCCAGGGGCTGCTGTCACTGCCTGGTGTGGAGTTGCATCATTTATAAGGTTTGGTTTGGAAGGTGGGCAGCTGAGGGGGGCAGCAGGTTCAAAGTTTACAAAATCATGAGCTGGTGAAAGGGTGAACGCCAGGCTCTTGTTGACAGAAAGCCTGCAGAACCAGGACACTTGGTGAAACTGGTTGGGAATCAGTTTAAGACAGATGAAAGAAGAAAGTGTTTGTTTACACAGCAGGTAGTGAATCGATGCAACTTGCAGCCAGAGGATGTTTTGAAAACAGGCTGTGTAGGCAGGTTCAAAACAGGGTTAGGAGAGTTCATGGTCAGCGGGGAGGGGACCACAGGACATGGGCTATTGGTTCTCTCTAAATAGCACCTTTCCAGCCTTTTTGGAGATGAATTCTGGACTAGATGAACCATCAGTGTGACCCAGCTGGGTGTTTCTTACGTTCCTGAGCTCTCTGGCTTTGTAGGATCTTTTTGTCATTCACTTAAAATCATGTTCTTGTTCATGGCAGGGTTAGATGGAAGGTATGAAGCCTTTCTTTTTTTTGTATAGTCAGTAAGCTGCACCTCCAAGGGAGACTCTTGGATCAAATTGTTAAATTCATCAGTGCTGCAAGCTGATATGGCTATTACTTGTTAATAAGCTGGAAAAAGTTTCCTTCTTTCTAGCCAGGAAAAAGTACTGGGAAGTCCATCTGGGAATGTGATTCATCTGTGTCTCAGTCATAATTTTCCTCTGATTCTGAGGAGAGGTTAGGGCAGATACTAGTGATAAGATTTTATTTAGATGTAGCTTTCAATTGTAGTGGTGAGCAGCTACACTGGTGTTTATGCAACAAGACTCCAAACAGAGTTTTTATCACTCCATCAGTGGGTATTTGGTTATGTCCCAGTGTGCTCTGAGAATTGGGAGTTATTCAGCCCTTGTCTCATCTCACTGTTACCACTGCTCAGGAGTGAGAGTAAAACCCACAGCTACATGTCATTGAATCTGAAGGATGTAATTCTTTTGCTAGAGAGTAGGATAGAGTATTACAATATTTTCAAGTAATTGTTTTTAAGTTCTCCTTAACAAAGTTAACTTTAGTATAGCAGTGCCTTGTAGGGTGGTAACCATTGGTAACTGGAACACAGCCTAAGCTTACTATCCATATTTTTAGATTGTGTTTGGGCAGACTTAACATAAAGGAAGTTAATAAAGAGAATTGGAGGGTTTTGCATAATGTTAAGACTGGAGAGACTGCAAAGCTGAAAAATAGTGAGGGCATTCCTTTCAAAGGTGGTGACACTTTGTTTTATTTTTACCATCAGTGTCTTACAACGGGGAAATAAATGCCCCATTTATAATGTAATGTTCTACAATGATTTTTATCCTGGAGGAAAACTTAATTAATGGAAAGAGCTAAGTTATGTCTAAATCTGGACACTGTCAAGCTTCATCATAGCCTAATGTCAAGCTTCTGTAGAATCTATCACTATGAAGGCTGTGCTAGCAGGAGTTATTATTCATGTGGATATATACATTTGACTTTTCCATGCTGGGGCACAGTTGTCTTGGAAGAAGACTGAGTATGAGCCCTTTGAGAGCTTGTCCTGCCTCCTTCCTTCTTCCTTCCCTGTCCCACTTTCTCTTTCCACAGTTGCAGTAAAATTTAATAGCTCAAAGTGTAAATTAATCCTAAATTGTAGAAGTCCTTCTCTGAAAGAGACTGTAAATCTCAGCAACACACTTCTTAGAATACAGAAAAGGAGCCTCTGTTTATGGAAGGAAGGGGACTCATGTTTATTTTTTTATAAATACTGAATAGAAATGTATTAAGTAAAACTTCCTCGATTAATTCAGAACCAACCAACCAACCAACCCAAAACCTCCCTAGCTTTTCTTTTCTTCTTTGACCAAGAGAATGCTTTCTTACTGTTATGAAATACTTTGAAAGTGTCAATATTTACTATTGTGTGAACAGTCTTCAATATTTACTATTTGAAGCAGCTCTGTACCTTTTTTTGTTCAGTTTTGATAGTGCCTAGTGTTTCTACTCAATACACTGAAAATGTTAAATGTTAACACTCTATTTAGTCATCAAAATAATCTTGTAATTTGCATTAAATTTGATTTGGTGATGTGATCTAAAAAGCATTCTTGTTGGGTGGAAAAAAAGCACTGGAAGAATGCATAAAGACTGGCTGTTTACATGATGAGCAGTGCCACTGCAGACCTGAGCTTTGAAGCATTAGGATTTTGGTTGGTTTGGTTCCAGTCACATTGTGCAACAGGGAAAAACAAATGAATGGAGAAAACTTCCTTTGCTTTTTGTCCCTTTCTAGGATGTATGTGCCTGTGACTGTATGTCCTTGTTCAGGGCAAATGTGGGGGAGACCTCCGAAGGGGGCCCTCTAGAAAGCAAATTCAAGTGGTCCCTCCCCCACCAGAGTGGAAAAAACTGTTTATTTAACAAGCAAAGGACTCACAAACAGGGGGAAATGAGTACTATTAAACAATGGAACCTCTCAGTGCTCTGAAGAGATGGCAGATCCATGTTGTGAGGTGTATGTAGCTCAGCTGGCTCAGGCTCTCACCAGGCCCTGCTCTGCTGGAAGATGCCACGTCCTGGCCCCAGTGGGCCACAGGCATGAGCTCCCAGTGTCCTTCTGGGTTTTCAGTCCAGAGCAGTGCTGATCAGTTCCAAGAAAAAGGAAAGCCACAGTTCAGGGAGCTTCTCTGCCTCAGCCAGCTAAAAAGCTAACTAGAAGTGAAGGAGAGCTCTCTCCAGTCCCTGAGAAGGATGCAGGGGAACCGAGTGCAGCTTCTGCAAATGAACTGTGAGCTTCTTCTCCCCCCTTCCCTCTCAGAACCAGTGCTAAAGGTGCAGAACTTAATATCCAGCATAAGCAGAACAGACAATTTGGGATACAAGCATCATAAAGTTTAGGACACTGTAGAAATTCAACTTCCCACCGTCTAACCATCTTAGTGCTCTAATGGTAGGGGAGGAGGAGGATGGTGACTTCTTTTTGCTTCCTGCAAATCATCAGCTGTCAGGAGTGAAGGAGGTGGTAGGTAATGAAGTCTGCCTCAAACCTGTTTGGTGGTTTCATGCAGAGCCACAGTGTAAAGCTCCTTTGATTGCTTTGCTGATCCATTGGTAGTCCTCCACTCCTTGAAATATTAAATTGCTGCGATTTGGTCTATGCAGAGACAGGGTACTGGTGCTGGTCAGCCAAACTGTGAGGGACACATGGAGCCATCTCTAGCACAGGAAAGTGTGCAGGGGCCACCTGATGCACTGTTTTGTGTACAAGTACTCAGGGATGAACGTCAACATCTTTTTTGATAAGTGTGTCTGAGTGCTGAGACAGCAAGTAACAAATGCAGTGTAAGAGGAGCTGCAAGATGCTGAGGTTCCCTCTGTGGCCCAGTAAAGCTGTGAGCTGCAGACCAGCAGTGAGGAATTTGGTGCTCTCAATGTGCATTCAAGTGGCCTTGCTCCTTAAAGCTTACATAGTGCTGTTCTGGAGATGGATGAGTGGGAATAATGTTACAGCCTGATGGCTACTGAGGGAAGACAGCACAGCCTAGAAAATTGTCGTCACTTTGTTCATTTCTCTGTTTCTATGGAAGTTGTTTTTTTCCACAATTACACTTGTAGAGCAGAAACTGAAATTGAATCCAACTTCCTAATATACATATATTTCTATTGGCAGCTGTATTTGAAGCTTTGCTTGGCTGTTTAGCTTTGAGAGGTTGACAAAGGCTGTCTGAAATACTGTTCTCTGATGATGAGGTAACTGACTGTATCGCAGCATGTGGAGAAAGCTTCCTGGGCAGCTAGAGATGGAGGAGAGGCAGGGAAAAACATTCAGGTCCAAATCAGCTGGGAAGAGGGGAAGCTGCACTATGTTACTATGAACAGAAAAGATGCAGTTTGGTTGTACCAAATGGAGGAGCAGCCTCCCTAAGGAGGGAGAAGACATATGATAAGTTGTCAGATAAGCCAGGTCCTGAGTTCTGGCTAGTGCAGGGGTGGCAGCCTATCTGTGCATTTGAGATGAGAATGGAGGAATTATTTTGATAAAAAGACTAAGTTCTGAAGGCTATAGGTCTGTGTGCAGGCTGGACCCCTGTTTTCTTCCTGATGCAGAATGTCAAATATTGTATTCCCATGACAATCTCACTAATCCAGCTGCTGTAGTTAGGAGTCACTGTAGCCTGATCACATGTGGAGATTACTGAAGTTACAAACTGAAGTCTGGCCATTGATATTTTGCATAGTCAAGTTCTCATCTCTGAAGTTCTGTGAGCAGAAAAATTCCATCTGTTACTCTTGGAGAAATATGTGAAATATCCACATAATCTCTTCAGCCTCTCTGTTCCCAGAAATCACAGGGTGCTTTGACGGACGTGGTTGCCGTGTTCATTATGAGAAGGCTGAAGTCTTGTTGCATAGTTTCAAAGTTAACTTTAACACCTTCTTGGATGTTATCTCAAACTGTGAGATTTGTGGGTTTTTATATTTAGCTCAAATTGTCTGCTATAATTGGCTTGGAGGCTGCTTATAGAAGGGTAACTGTCTGCTCAGGAAACATGCCTGCATTTCATGTTACTTAAAAACATGTGTCTGTCTTTTTGTCATCTCAGAATCTGCTTTGCAGAGTAAGATTTGTTGGCAGAACTCTTCAATTTACTTCCCTTTATTTCCTTACTTCTGTGAGAATGGTATGAAGCTCCCTCTGCATAAGTTCACTTGGCCACACACTTGTCTTGACACCCCAGCCCACCCCGGTGGTGCTCAGCTTGGCTCTAATTAGAGTTTCACACAGCCAGGCAGCAGTGAAACCTGGAGGTGGTGGCTCTGCTGAGAGGGACCCTCACACCATCCCTCTGCCGTGGCCACAGCCTGCCTTGGGGTCATCCCTTCACTCATATATTGTACCTTCTAATTACAGAACAAAGCAGTGTAATGATAGAGTTTCTTGCCTTGGACTTCTTGAGTAAAATGAAAATATATTTTTTGTATGCGATGTGTTATACTGATAGTTGTTCTCAGTGCCTTGCTAGAGCCCTTGGGTGATAAAGAAAGAAAAGTGAAGTTGAATTCCTTCAAAACGTGATTCTGTGAATGGTGTGGAATCAAAATATAATGCAAGTCAGAAGTTTCTTTTCTTTTCCCCCACAAACAAATGCTTTTTATTAATCTGGAGTTCAGTTGTGTTCTCTCAAGGTTACTTGTAATCATTCCAAAATTACAAAAAATAAATCCATCTACAGTGACAGTTCCCAACTGATGTGCAGGGGCATGCAGAAGAGCCAGCAGGCTGTTAGATATGCTTTGAAATCTGAAGTAATCATAGCTATCTCTCTGAAGTGTTGCATTCATGTTATAAGCACACTTATGCAAGGATTTTGGCACATGCAGGTACATCATGGAAGAGTTAATGGATGCAGAAGGATGCTGGGAAGAAGGGCTCCTCAGGAGAGCTAAGATACATGGGCATCAGGAACTTACCTGGTGTGGATCTTACACGATGCTTTGTTTCACAGCAATGTGAACATTTTTTCTTCTTAGTGGAACTCAGAGCTCTTATTGCACTTCATGCAAATGTTTGCATATTTGTGGTGACCAGAAAAATTGCAGCATAATGATCATATTAGTGACATGTATTGCTTGTTCTTTATTACATGTGGGTACCATGAATATCTCACTGTACACAAAACAGAATGAACACCATCTTTTCACTTTTAAAAGAACTCTCCCTCATTTCATCATGACACACCGTATTAGAAACCCCAGTGCTATGGGTTTCTAGTGTTGATGTAATTCTTCCTTTGGAAGTACTGTCTGGCTTAGCTGCTCTCCCTTACGTGATGCTTGTTCAGTAGGAGTGTAGAAATACTTGTTAGTGCATAGGAAACCATGCAGGAGGTGCAGCAGGGTTTCTGGATTGGATGTGCTGCAGCTGCTGTGCAGGGCTCGGAGTGTCCGGCTGTTTCCCAGCTGCTGGAGTCTGTGCCAGGCACATGCACACACCCACCCCCTTTAACTTGGTATTGTAGCCCAGGGCTTGAATCTGAGTATCTGCTTTTGCCAAAAGAAAGGTATGCATGAAATGATTGAAAAAAACTGAGACACAGGGCCTGTTAGAGATGCTCTGCACTGTGAACAGAAAGTGCTTAGTAATGGCCTTTCAAAATGATAGGCAGTATTTTTCATAAATCATAATATAATTCAAAATTCAACAATCCATTCCTATATTTTTGCCTTCCTGCCACCCAGCTGATAGGTTTAAAGACAAAGTATCAGCTGCAGAAGGAGCTGCACATTGTGTGGCAGGGAGTACAGTTAGTTTCCTGAGCCCAAAAGGGGCCAAATCCACAGGTGAAGAGGGGCTGGGGGAGGCCCCTCTGCTGTGACTTAATCTTAAAAACAGATAAATTCTTTTCTAAGTCAAAGCAAGCAATGAGTTCCCTCTTGGTAAACTAGATTATACTCATCTATAAATGACTGCTGTTGTCAAATTGTTTTTACATCCAGCCTGTAAGATGGAGGGGCTTGAATTTTTGAGGCTTATTTAGGTGTGTAAACACAAGATTAATTTGTATTTTATTTTATGTGGGCATATATGGTTGCTAATACTTTATTTGATCTTCACAGAAACAACCACAACCAAGTGCAGAGAGTCATTTGAAATCACAGGAAGGCTCAATATTGCTTGTTAACAAAGCTTGATTTCTATATTGTATATACCAGAGCCTCTTGTAAGCTTTTTTCTGCTAAACGTTCAAGTCACTGAAAATAAAAGTCAGGTTGTATTCTCACCAGACACTTGAGCCTCTGTAAGCTGCTTCCTCCTTGCCTAGCCTAGCTTCTTTTGGCCATGGCTGTAGTGCAGGTTACAACAGTACTTGAACTGCTTTGTTGCAGGTGAAGGCAAAAGGTGCTTTAAAATACTTCCAGCTCAAAGTACTGAAACACTGTTGCTCACCCAAAGGCTGTCCCTTAAGTGTTTAGTGACCCCAGTGTTCCTGTTTCACCTCTCCAAAGCTGAACCCGCAGGCAGCTTCAGGACAGAGTGGTGGGACCTTTGTGAGCTTCTGGGTCATGTTTTGAGCTCATAGCTTTCTAAAAATTAAACTGCACATAATTTTTACCTGGAGCTGGACCATAGCAGACACTGTAGACACTTGAAGGAAAAGCTGAAATAAATTTTGCTTTATGCTTGCCTAAACTAAGAGTGCTTGAATGTGTTGTGTGCATAGCTGTATATACTTACATGTGTCAGTCTGTGTGTACCTGTGTGTAGAGGGAGGGGGAGATAAAACCAGTTTGTGGCAAATGGAGGGAAAAAGAGGGATAGGTCACATAAAAACACACATCTAAATGATTGCAACATCAAGGCTGCTGGAAGAGGGGATCTGCAGTAAAGGAAAATGTCTCTTTTTTGTGTCTGCCACCTGACAGCAGCAGCTCTGTAGTTGCTGCACCCCTGGAGTACCCTGTCTACTTGGGCTGCAGTTGAGTTTGCAAAATAATACAGGGAATGCAGTGTTTTAAAGATACTGCTGTTTTATCCTTCATTAAGGCACAACATATTTTGATTTGTATGGAGAATATCTTAAAGACTGGATGCTTTGGCAGCGTAAACAGTTGGAAAAGGAAAATGCATGTGTTTTCTGTTACAATCTAATATTATGCTCATCTGTGGCTTCTAAGTAATGGGCACTTGTTTACATACTACAGAATATAGATTATAATTTTTATAAACATAGTTTATAGTTGCATATTAGTTTCTTAAATAAAAGAAGGAAAAGCAACAGTGGTTATAGAAATGCTTGCACTGAGACAGTGCTGGAAGGGCAGAGAAGCAGCTGGTATCCAAGGGTGGGAGTGGAGAGCCTCTGCTTCCTGCACTGCCTTTGCCATAGCTCTAATGCTGCCTCTCTTTATGCTCAAACTGTTTGTTACTACTAATGACTTCTGCTTACTAAATTTAGGATTTGTTGTAAATGAAGATTACAGCATTGTTTTCCTGTAATTGAATCTGATTTGTAAACCCTTAAGTGGAAGAGAAAGTCTTCTTCTTTAAGTGTTTTAAAGCAAAATGTCAGCAGACATCTGTGTACTTCCCTGGTTTAATCACTACATCTAAATTGCAGCTGTGGGATATTTCCAAACCCTTGTTTTCCTTTCTTATATTTCCATTAATTTTCAATGAAGCATGGCTTTGTTGAATGAATTGGGTTATTATTTTCTGAATCTCAAATACATCATGTAACTGTAGTGGCCGGTTCAACATTTAAAATCCATAGCTTTGAAATATTGCACATCTGAATGTATTATTACTGTTTGTTGATATAAGATTGCTCTGACTGAAAGAACAATGCAGAAAAATTTGGTTATTTAGTCCTCTCTCCAATGTCTAATCTGACAGTACACATCAAGCAGCAGTAAAGGAGTCATCTGAGCACAGAAGAGAAAGTAAGTGTACAGAAGCATGTGTAGATATATTCCTAAGCCTATATGGAAGAAACCTGACAAATAAAAAAGTAGAAAAAGATGGGAGATTCATGGGTCTTTTTATTAAAAACCTGTGTTTACAATTATGCAAAAATCTGACGGTCTAAGATGAGTTAACTTTAAAATAATTGTTTCATTTGCCCTATAAGGAAATTCAGGGTATTTTAGCTAAGAAGCTTATTCTTTTGAAAATGTATATTACAAGAAGATTTTTCACTTAAAAAGTCACATGAATGTCTCTATTGTCTATATTTTGCATGGTAAAATAGCAGAACATCTAATTTGCTCCCATTTTTAACAACTTTCAGTGCTGAAGGCAGAAATTTCCCATGCTTGTTACTGGTCTCCCTCCAGCTGAAATTCGCTGGAAAGCTTTAGCTGAAGGAATTTAACCATCTTCAGTGAGATGAGAACACCATTCCTTTTTCATCCCTTCCAACCACTGCTTCAGACAGTGCTGATGTTTTGCAGATTTTGAAGTGACCTTGAAGTTTGAAAGGAAGCAATTGCTCCATTTCAGGGGGTGTATTTGCCTGAAAGCCACACTTTGTTATGTCAATACGCTGAGTTACTGAGAAATGCCAAGCTGCATTTCCAGTAGAACTTTCTACACATCCAGGTATTATTTGGAAAAACTGTGGCTCCCACTGTGTGAGCTTCCACAGACCCTGATGGTGTTTTTCTCTTAGTGACCAGGACTGCAAGCTGGAAGAGAGTCATAGCAAAAAAATGAAAGTTTGAAAGGCAGTTTTTTCTTGCTGAAATACCAGGACTTTGACTGAAAAAGAAGGTTCCTGTGTTTGTATTTCATCATATTATCTCTGTAGAACAAAATGCCTGCAGATGCTACAGAAACTTCTAGTTGTCATCATTCTTAATTCAAATTAAACTTTGCATTAAACCTTACGCATAGTTGGTGTCTAGAGAGAGATGAATACACAATTATTGAGACTAGAGAACATTTAATATGAAAACAATCATTACCAATATAGGATGTATTTATCTGTGGAAAATAACTGTAGTTAGTTTTGCCCTTCTCCTTCTGTGATAATTCTTATTTCTAACAGTCCTCAGAATTTGAACTGGGAATCATAAATTTTGTCTGACAGTTCAGAGGTTTGGGAGGGAGGGTGTTTGAGACAGGGAGCTGTCCTGGTTTTGGAGAGCTTTTTTGTCCAGTAATGCAACTGAAGTGCTATATAGGCTGCAATAGCCTATTTTAGCTCCTTTTTGTATATACACACACTTACAGGCAGTGGTGTTACACTCTTACCTTTTGTACCTGTGATTAAGTAGAAAATGCATGTTAGAGAACAATGTGATAGGCAGTATACCTTCTGATAGAATCCTAAACTGAAAAATATATATTTTTGTATGATAATATATTTGCAGAGTTTTCTTTTGTTCCTTAAGTGATCTAAAATGATGAAACATATCTTCAGAAAAGCTTTAATAATATGAAAAAAACTGCTCTTGCTGGAAAACAGATGTCAAAATAACATTGAGATCTCTTTAGTTGTTGTGCTGTTTTTACCCCCAAAGACCATGAAAATTAAAGTTTTATAACAAAAATACTAGCTTTATCTTATTTAAAACCTTCATTTAGGAGAACTGGACTTTAAATTAGAGTATTTTTGGCTCTGGCATGAAGATACAGATTTCCAAGTAGAAATGGGGATACTCTGCCATTCTTCGTGTGTCCTCTTTACTATATTTTGGCCATTCAGAGTCCCTAACACTGAAGTTTGCAGATATATACAAAACTTAAAAAGCAATGCAATATTCTGTTGGATAAGGAGGGAACACTGGAAGAATTTTTAGGTCGCTTCTGAAAGCAGAAATTGTTTTAAAAGGGACTGAGCTGTAAAATTTCTTGAAAACTGCACTGCTGCTTGTCACAACCACTGATTATTTTTTAAATTATATTTAAAATTTTATTTTATAATTTCCCTCTACATTTCAGGCTGACTTCTTCCATGTCAGGCATGTCCTTGATCTGCACTTTCCCCTTGAAGTATAATGCAAGCTTCTGTTTTCTAAGTTACATCTATAAGGCTGAATGGAACATTACCCTCCTTGTTTGACCTCCCACACGCGATACACAATCCATTAAGTCTCATGTAATATTTAAGGTTTTAATACATTCTTTGCATAACATAACAGTAATAATACTGACAAAACACTGCTCCAAGCAAAACTGCTTATACAAACAGCTGATCTGAGAGCAGTGGAACTAATGAAGCTGATTCCTATAGATTTTTCTCATAAATGAACTGTCCCTTTCCCCTCTGCAGCTTCCTTTGGAGTGTCTGACCAGTGTTGGGCTGATGAGGGGTTGGGTGCTGACCACTCTGCTCTCCTCTTCATATTGGGGAGAATTTCAAAGGTGTCATCAGGTTCTTTTGTAATCACTGAGATCACTATCAGCAGACCAAGTTAGGTGCATTTTCTTCTCATGGTTTAAGAGGGGTGGCCAGTGGGACAAGTTTGTGTGGTAGGTTATGAGAACAGAGAACTTTCTGTTTTATGAGATTATCAAGTGCAGTGATACAGCATGATAAGGCTAGATTTTCATATATTTTGTCGAGGTTAATGTCTAGAGGATGTTTCCAGTCACTGATTAACCAAGAGATCTTAATAATATGGGGTATTGTGTACAGATTCTTTAGTGTGTATGCCAAGCCTTTAATCNCTTTCCCCTCTGCAGCTTCCTTTGGAGTGTCTGAGCAGCAGTGCTGGGCTGATGAGGGGATGGGTGCTGACCACTCTGCTGTCTTGGGGAGAATTTCAAAGGTGTCATCAGGTTCTTTTGTAATCACTGAGATCACTATCAGCAGACCAAGTTAGGTGCATTTTCTTCTCATGGTTTAAGAGGGGTGGCCAGTGGGACAAGTTTGTGTGGTAGGTTATGAGAACAGAGAACTTTCTGTTTTATGAGATTATCAAGTGCAGTGATACAGCATGATAAGGCTAGATTTTCATATATTTTGTCGAGGTTAATGTCTAGAGGATGTTTCCAGTCACTGATTAACCAAGAGATCTTAATAATATGGGGTATTGTGTACAGATTCTTTAGTGTGTATGCCAAGCCTTTAATCTGTGCTGCTATATGCTTTTAATTTTCAATTGATTTATACTAATAGCTTCTAAAAGGTTGTCCTTAATGCTGGAATTGACAACTCATGGAAGATTTATGTGTGACAGTAATACAGTGTCTATCATCTAGTGAGATTCTTACTGATAGTCTTGTGAACAATTCCCATTATATGGAAAGAATTTCATGTGGCTTTTTTTAAAAAAAGTTTAAAATATCTGACTGAAAATTCTGAGATGAGAAAAACTTTCACCTACTTTGACTTTTGCTTGTGTAATTAATTATACAGTACCATAATGCTAGATTGGTGTTGCAATTACATAGCTAATGTGACTGTTGATTAGTTTCCCATCTGAAATCACAGCAACTGAACAAGTGAAGGTTAGACCATTTAGGCTGTCAGTAACTTTAAAATATAATATTGGCAGTCATTCAGGCTTTTAAGATTTTACTGAATGAAACTCAGAAGAAACAGCAGTAAAATACTTGATTTCTCTAATTGGTCTTTATAATTTGGATTTAGTTCAGCTGTATCCAAATGGGGCTTCCCCCTCCCCAGGTGCCTTCCCGGTGCTGCCTCCTCTGCTCATGCACTTCTAACTTGAGATAGCTTCATTGTTTTGAATGAGATTGTGTTTCCTTTGTGCCCTTTCATCACCCTATATTTACTATTTTCTTGTTACAGTGATTTCTGGAAATAAATTGGATGACATTTGTTTTGAAAACCTAATCTGTATACAAACAAGTTTTTCAGTGTTTAAATGGTATAATGAAGAGTTTAGCATGGACTATCTCAGAGCTCATTAAAGTGCTCAGCATTGTTGCTGAGGTTAATCCCATTGCAGTCCCGGCTATGTTGATTGCTAACTCAGTGGGAGGAGAGGGGTAGAGCTCTTGCTTTTACAGTGAAGGCTTATTTTCTGATGTTGGAATTTCATTGTTGTTTTTCTTTTCTTCCAGCTAAACGTTCTATTGCATGTAGAGTTTACTTAATTTTATAATCTCTTTTAATGTGGAATAATGCTTGGCTGTATGTAATCACACTCAAATTTTACTTATTTTTGTAAGCATTGATACTTTTGCCTCCCACCCTCGTGCATATATGGGTTGTTGTCATTTCAGACCATGTAGCACAAAACGTGCATTTCCCACATAGAACATATTCTTCAGTTTGTAGGAGTGACCCAGGAATGAGGCATTTTTTCAGTCCTTTTTATTCTCAGCAGTGTGTGGCTGCCCGATGTTTTATTTATAGCACCTTGTCCAGATGCTGCCCTGTGTCTGTCTTCATGTGGGCACTGTCAAGACATTACCACCCTGCTGCCTGCCCCTGGCACAGTCTGAACTGCCAGGTAGCAGTTCTCAGCTCACGGGCAAGGCACTGAGACACAGGGAGATTGGGGCACAAAAATGATTCCCGAATGAAAAATGATATTATAGTGACTGTGCATGTTTGAGATGTCACAACTTCCTCCTCCTCACAATAAAATTTCATGTAGAAAATAGATGGGGTTTTATCTTTTCCCTGAGACCAAGACAAAGTAACTTGAGTAAAACTACGGAGTAAATCAGAGCAAGGGCAGAATTAGATTTCAGGTCTTTGAGCCTGTGGTTGTGTGCTTGTCCAACTGGCTGTAGGTCGTATACCCCAGCCACAGCACTTCACTGTTGGCAGCTTTTGGGTATGGCTTATACTTTGAATTTCAGTTATCAGCTTGAGTGTCAAAGGAGCCTGAACACCAGGTTTGAAGTGCTGGGAAGAGGAAGATGCCGTGTGACTCTTACAGAAGTTTTGCAATTTACAGCAGAGAGGGAAGGTATAAAGGTCAGGTCAAATGAGTGCAAATTACTAGAAATAAATTGTGAATGTATGTGGATGTACATGAAAATGCATTCATACTCAAACAAAAGATGTTGTATGTCAGTTGTTTTCTAGGATTTCATATCTTGGTCTACAAAGCAGAAAAAAGCATGTCAAAGCAGTTAATGTAGTTCATTTAATGTCAGACTGAGGGTGGTATCTTGGTGAAAACTAAACCTGTGGTTAAACTAAATCTGTTGTTTTCTCGTCCAGTTTCAAGATGTATCAACCTTGGCTGTTGCTTTTTACCAAAGCAACAGGTAATGGTTTCTTTTATTTTAATAAAGGAAAGGTTTCCTTTCCTTTATTAAAGCACAACCTCTAATTTGTTTTCAGCTGTTTCTGCTGTATGATAGTTTTTATATTATGGAGTAGCAGATGGTTTCAAAAATAATGGATTCTTTCCTTCCGCCTTGGCTTTCCAAACTTCTTGGTACAATTTTGTCGACTTTATGATATTGTTCTTATCCCTTCCCTGCTTTGTTTTCTTGGCGTGCTTTTCACAATGTTTTTCCCAGTACCTCCTTATTAACTTTTTTTTGATATTTAATGCACTGTTGTTTTGAATTGAGGAAGTGTTTCATCCAAAATCACTGTAGAACTTCCTTCTCACGCTGCTGCCCAGACGTGCTGCAGACTAGCTACTTAATTTGCACTGGCAAAATTTCAAAGTGAAGGTCAGCTGGCCAGGTTATCCCCCTGTGGGGCTTCTGTATCCCTTCCTAAATGCCATTTTTCTTCTGTCTGTTCTGCATTCTCTCCTTATTTGTCCATTGGGAGGAAAATGAATCCAGCAAAGTTGAATGCTGTGACTCCTTCCTTGCTTTAAGCTGTAGCTCTCACAATTTAGCATGTATCACAAAAACAGTTTCAAGGCAGTTTAGACTATTTATTTAGGGTTTTTAACATGTTGTCAGAGAAAAGTGAATGTGTCAGGAAATAAGCATTATAAAGTTGGGTCAGAAAAGCATAGGAGAAAGTGGTAAGGTTTGGCTTCTGGAATGGGGAACCAGCCCACAGTTCCAGAAAGGCATGTGAAATACAGATTCCCAGAAAGATAAGGATATACACCAGCTGAGATATATTCTGTCTGTGTGGTAGCTACACTGGGTGTTACGTGTTGCTGAGCTCCACTTCTGATGTAATTTAGCTGATACAATATAAGCACAGCTTCAGCGCACTCAATTTTGATCAAAATTAATTGTGGACATTTTAACTGACAAGCTGAGGGGATGTGAGTGCATCTAAAAAGGCACCCAGGTCATCTGCTTCCCTATAGTCAGAGCAGTCGTAATGATTCCCAGCATTGGGAAGTTTGTTGAATTCAAAACTGCCATTAAAGTAATTTAATTTGAAAAATAAAAGTTCTACAAAAGCTCCTTTGAAGAACAAATTGCAGAATGAAAATGTTTCTGGGTGCCCCTTGTTAGTATTGTTGATATTTGGTTATATGTTTGATAAAGATAGAAACTGAGCTGTGTTTTCTTTTGAAGGATACAGCCATACAAAGTGTATTTCACCAGTGCTTTCTTGAAGAGTGTGGATTATTGGGTCATCATGAGAGGTGTGAATGCCACAAATTCTTCAGTGTTAGACTCTGCATACTTAGTGAGCCAAACAGTACAAATTCCGAAATAATGAATAATCCCAGTTGTTTAATTTGCAAATTTATTTGAATCTCTTTAAGATATAACACAAGCAGCGTTGCCCTGTGAGGACTGAAGATATTAACTAGGTGGTGCACACGTGGGTTTGATACTGCTCTCATTATTGCAGTCTGGGGAGGAGAGAAGACCTCGGGCCAGCAGTGGGTTTATCTGAAGGATATCAAACACCAAACAGTGCTGCCAAGTATATGAGAGGAGCATTATGAGAAGATTTGGGTTGAACTTGGAGTGTTGATCTCATGACATCCCTGGCTTTGCAGTAACATCATTATTTTTAGTCCTGAAACAAAGGGATTTTCTCTCCATTTTAAGTCGGCCTCAACCTTTAGCTCATTACTCAGATGGACTAGCAGTAAAGGAAGGGAAAGATCCAGACCAGTCCTTACAAAGTTGGAAGACACAAACATGAGAATCCCATTTATAGAATTACACCTTTTAATGAGAAAGACTCGGCCCATATTTTTTATTTCATAGAAACCAACCAGCCACAAACCTACAGGCTGCATCTTGGATTTTTGTAATTTGCAACTGCTGGACACTTGTTTTGTTTTATGGCTTGCTTAGCTGTGCCACCACAAGTTGTATAATTTATTTACAAAACATGCTATTGAATTCAAGCTCTTTCTTTCTAAACTTCATTGTATTTTGTTTCTTTTCATCTTCAAAAAGCCAAAAAACTCGGTTTGTTGTTTTTTTTTTCAAAAACTGAAAAAGTGAAATATTTAATCAGAAATTCAGTATTTGAGTCATCAGTCTTGTTCAAACCCCTAACTGCTACTGATTATGTGTAATAGAGCAGGAGATTCCTTCAGTACTTTTCCTACGTAGGA
Source organism: Thryothorus ludovicianus (assembly GCA_013397245.1). Taxonomy (NCBI): domain Eukaryota; kingdom Metazoa; phylum Chordata; class Aves; order Passeriformes; family Certhiidae; genus Thryothorus; species Thryothorus ludovicianus. The sequence continues at coordinate 1,128,377 of VZTB01012905.1, read as the reverse complement.
ACTTAGTGATTCCCTTTTCCATATGTTTTATGCCAGTGCAGAGAGCTGCCTGGTGTCCTCTTTATTGGTGGGACCAGGCCAATGTGACCTCCAGCAGCTTCACTCTGTCCCATGCCAGGTGCTGGGGCAGGCAGTCCTTGGCTTTGTGTCTGTGGCTGCAGCCTTTCTTGCTGACCTCAGTGATGGGCTGAGTTTTCTCTTGAATGAATTTGAATCAGGTTGACATGCTGTGAAGCTGAAATCAAACATACAAATTCTTTGTTGGGCAGAAGCTCATCCAAAGAATGTGTGTGGTTTAGTTTGTGCTTTCCCACTGAACTTACATCCCAGGAAATGGCTTCTTAAATGTAAAAACCTGGTTCTGCTCATCATATTTTTAGTCTTATAGTTGTTTTTTCCCACCTTCTTTTTCTGGGGAAAAGAGGAAAATTTTCTGCTATCATGAGGATGGCTTTTTTTTTTTCCTAGTGATGTACATGAACTTTGTCTGAACCAAGAGCAGAAAGACAGTATCATCTGTAAGTGGTCTTTAGGTTCCTTCTTCTAGTAGTAGATGACCTCTGTAAAGACAAAAAACATTTGGAAACACCAAATTCAATTATTCTGCCTTGTAGGAAAGGAGTTGGTGAAACCGAATCTTCAGTAATTCCGCATGTAAGATGTCCACTGGAAAGCTGAAATAGGCATTTTGGGGTAGAAGGAAGAAAAGCCGATCTATTAAATGTGGATTACAACCTGTCAAGTTAAGTAGCAATGTTGTAATTACTTTGTTTGGTTGTGTTTGGAATTGCTTTTGTTAGAGCCGGGCTGCAATTAACGCGCTGCAGCAGCCATTGTTCCTGCCCGCATTCCTTGGCTCCTTCGGCGGCGCCGCGAGTGCGGGAGCGCTGCAGCCTATTTGCATCTCTTTGAGAAGGAGTTACTTGGGCTAGCTTAAGTTTTGGTCGATGTTTTTAATTTTTCCGGAGGAGATGCTTCCCGTGCCCGTGTGCACGTCAGGAAATGCAAAGCCGCGCTGCTCGTGCTCGGCCGTGTGAGGGGCGCGGAGCCGGGCCCGGGCCCGCGTGTGGGCCGGCGCACGGCCTTCGGTGTAATCAGCCCTGGACTCGGGCAAATGGCACCAAGATGAGCTGTAAATGAGTCCTTCAAGACTTCTTAACGTGTTTACTTTGTACGGCGTCTCTAAAGACACCCCGTTACACCTGTCCGGGCAAAGGGTGTGCGGAGACCTCGGCTGCTGGAATCCTGCGTGAGTCCTCCCGAGGACGCTCATAATGGCTCTCCTTTGGTTTCGAGCTTTTTTCAAGAGCTTTTCATTTTTTATGAGCTAGATGTGTTCATTATGCGGGAAGCCGCATTTAATCTACATAGAATAAGGTGATCGGTATTATCCTAAAGTAAACAACAAACACATTTCTAAAACCTTTCATTTACAGCTAGTAACTATGACAGGGAGTCTTCAACTAGTCCTTGCTCATGGTTTCAGATGAGGTGTTGATGGGATAGGTACCGCTCTGGAGAATGTGTTGGGATTAACAGGGTTAATGGCAGAGCTGAAAAATACCTTAATTTTGTAGATTCAGAAAAACTCTGCAGTTTCTTCAGTCAAGAGCCATCTTTGCAGTGACCTGGCTCTGTCACCTGTGGAGTTGTTTCCTGAACAGGTGCCAGCTGACACTGCAAAGGTGTCACAGTGTGCTGAACAGGTCTCATGCTTGGGAGCTGTGTTTTGCCTTGCTGTGTTAATCAGTGACAGAGTACTTGCATTTATTTGCTGATGTGGTAGTGGAACTTCAGCAGCAACTTCACGTTACTGGACTGTTTCGAAATTAAATCACTCTTTGAAAGGGCATTTCTATTGGTGTTTTAGGGACAAGACATTATTGGCTCTTAAGAGCAAATGGAAGTTTAAATTGGCTACTGGAAAGTTAGAACATTATTTGAGTTTTGACTTTTATTTGTTTTGTTTGATTTTTTTCCTCCTTGGTTACTTTCAAAGAGAATGGAGTGCAAGGAAGGAGCAAGGATTACACTTCTAAGTGTAGTTTAGGAACACATTTATGTTATGTAAGAAAATTCTGTTTAACTTCAGAAAAGATATATTAAGCTGTCTAGACATTCTTCTCTTAGTTCAAAATTTAAATACTCTTCTTCTCCAGCTCCCCAATAATGGAAATGAAATATCACCTTATTTTTAGTTACTGGATTTAAGAATGGGATTTCAGCTGTAATAGGAACTGCAGTTAGCTGTGCTGTATCCATCCTGGACTAAGAAATTTGAGAAGGAAGCTTTGCCAGCTGGAACATGCATCAGTGTTATCTGCATGTGTGTTGTAACAGATGTTGAGCAGAGACTACTTGTCAGAGGTACCTTGTAGGAACTTTTAAAGATGCTTGTTTGTTTCAGTACATTTTTCTTGCATCGCTAACTTTTTCCATAAAGTCAACCGCAAACTGCATTATTGGGGACTCCAGCTGAAACTTGTGGTGAATAGGAAATAGATTAAACACAGGTTTTCCCTTTTCTCTGGCTGCCAACAGTGATGTCAGTAGTTTTAATGATCCTTACCTCAGCTCGCTGCTGTCCTCGCACTCCCTATTAAAACACTTGTCTTCTGCACTGTTTTGTGTGTTGTTAAGGAAATGCTGATGGCTGGAGGTATCCAGCCGATGACTTCATTTCCAAATAAGGTTCTTTCACCTTAAAGCACACTGCAATAGCTCACTGAGGAGAGAGGAGATTCAGATAGTTTTGTCAAAAATTTGGAAAATCTTTTGAGGTCCAGCAAAGAACATTTGTATGCTAAAACTGGGGATAGTGTTTTTGGCTGTGCATGAAGCACAAATAATGGATCCAAGGTTTTTAGAGTATTTCCAGTGACCTCGGAGGAGCAGCTTTGCTCTCAGATTGTCTGTTTCCTAACATTGTGCATTCAGACAGAAGAGACACCACTCTACTGTAGCAGTAGTGTGGGCTGTCATTCTTGGTTCCTCAGTTTGTATTTTGTTGAAAGAGATTGGTCTGAGGAGTTGGGTATGAAAGCCAGTAATTGCAATCAATAGTTTCAGATGGTCCTTAGCAAAGATCCTAGTTGATTTTTTTTTCCCTTCCTCTTTACTGGTGGGACCAGGCAAATGTGACCTCCAGCAGCTTCACTCTGCCCCATGCCAGGTGCTGGGGCAGACAGTCCTTGGCTTTGTGTCTGTGGCTGCAGCCTTTCTTGCTGACCTCAGTGATGGGCTGAGTTTTCTCTTGAATGAATTTGAATCAGGTTGACATGCTGTGAAGCTGAAATCAAACATACAAATTCTTTGTTGGGCAGAAGCTCATCCAAAGAATGTGTGTGGTTTAGTTTGTGCTTTCCCACTGAACTTACATCCCAGGAAATGGCTTCTTAAATGTAAAAACAAAGGAAATTAAAAGAAATTAAAAAGAAAACAAAAGCTACCAATACATCTTTAGGAAAGGGTGACAGATTTCCATGTTGTACTGCTGAGATCTGGAGCTGTTAAGTACAAGCTTGAAACTGCTCCATGCCCCTGTGTCCTGTCATACGTGCCACTGATGCTTGTAAGAAATTCAGCCTGTACCATGTCACGTCCTAAATGATTCTGGCTCTTCATCCTATCTCCAACTCTTAGATAGTTCAGGCTTCTGTGATATTTCACTCTTTTTACATATGTGCAGGACTATAATGTACAAGCCTTTGGGTTTCTCTAACTGTGGGTTTCTTCAGTTTTCTTTTCTTCTCTTTTCTTATTGAATTCCTCTAGGAGGTGTTTTGTTTTTCCAATAGGCTTGTTACTCACTTTATTCCTCTGCTCTTCAGAGTTTGGAATCCAGGAATAATTGCCCTCCAGTAGTGGTTGAGATGACTTCTTGGCTGTATTGATGGAATTGGTGAGGAGTTGGATGGGACATGCCATTTTGTTCAATATGTGATGTATTTGAGTTTAGATGACCTAAATACTGGCGAAGAGGTGTAGAACTTGGCCCTAATACTGCAAATAATGTATTATTTATGCTCTTAAAATCTTTTAGCAGAATCCAGTCTGGCCATGTAGAAAAGCTGTTTCATGCTGTCCTTCCACTTGCCCTGTCAGTGCAGAGCAGGGCAGGATGGAGCTTTGGGCCCTGCTGGGTGGGAGCTGAGTGTGGAACACCCACCTTGGATACGTAGCACACAATATCGTGCACACTTTGCTCCTCCATTTAATTTGTCCTTTACTCCTTGTCTTTTTTAATAAAGTATAGCATTCCTGGCTAATTTTAGGTCAAATGCAGTTGAAAGCTGCACAGCTATGTGAAGCTGTGTATAGATACTTGAGTAGGAACATTCCAGTAGATCGAAATGTGAGTGCAGAGGAAAGTTGAAAGTAAATAAGAGATCTGTGAGATAATTCTTCAGGGAGTTTTCACAGCATACCACACATCATTTGCAGGGATAGGTTTTCCTTTCACTTGAAGGACCACACAAAGTAAATTTTATTTCTTGTGCAATTAAAGAATATAGGACAGAAGGTCTTTTCAGTTTTTTCACCTCAGCGTGTCTATGGGAAGCCTTTATTTGTATTGAGGAAAACACATTGTTTACCTGTCCTTTCAGAAGCATTTAATATTGAACATAGAAATAAACACACTTTTATGTACAATATAAGTCTTGCTCCAGCAGATTTTAGCAAAACTACTGAAATGTAAATGCTGGTAGTCCTCTAACCCCAGTTAAAAGACAGATTGTACTCATTTCAGTGCTGCATGGTTCAGTTCCCAGTGGGACTGGCTGCATGTCAGTGGTGTGCAGAGAGGAGCCGGGGCTGTGGTGTGGGAGGCCCAGGGGTGGTGGGCAGTGTGTGTGGCCAGCCAGTGCCACAGGACCTCGGGAGCAGTGGGAGGCAGCCCTGGTGCCTCAGTGTGTGACCTCAGCTCTGTGTCCCCACCAGGGACCGTGCTCCCCACGGGGGCTGGAGCTGCTGCCAGAGGACACGAGGCCATCCAGCCCCGAGTGCATCCTGCTGGGCACTGCCTCACTCCTGGGCAGGGCTGGGACTGACAGCCTGCCTGGGGACAGCCAGCAGCAGGGCAGAGTCCAGGGGACTTGCTGACCCAGACTGGTGCCCTGTGTGCTGGGTCAGGGAGGCTGCAGCAGATGAGGAGAGCTGGGGGGACAGGGTCAAAGGCAGCTTCTGGCATTCATTCCCCTCCAAACCTGTGCCATGCCCTCTCAGGGCTGCTTGTTATTCACCCAGCCCTCTCTCAGGGGGAAGCAGAATGGAGATAAATGTATGGACTTTACCAGGATTTTCTATATAACATTTTTTCTGAACTTGTGTGTCAAATAGGGAATGGTAATGCTGCACCATGAATGCTTCATTCCTTGGTCATCCTTCCCAGGCCAGTGGTGGTTGCAGGTGGCCAGGAAGGCCTCTTGTAGGGCCTGATGTGCAGTGGATCTTCTTGTAGCTGGTAAAAACACCAACAGCAGGCTGGTGTTTGGAGCTTTCCTTATTCTTGTTACAGGAGCTTGTCAGAATTAATCAGTATGGACACTTAAATTGTTTCTGCTTAGGTGAATCTCTTGCAAGTTTTAAATGTGTTTCTGACTGCTTTGAATTTTATTGCCAACATCTGTTTTAAATGCTTTTGGGATTCACATGCTTGAGTACAGTTCAGCTGCGTGTGCCATAATTTTTCAAGGTGCTAACACTTTCAGTTTGAATGATAACTCTTTCAAAGAGGAAAAGAAAAGGAGGAGGAGGGAAAAGTTAAGTTTTAAAGTGCTCATTATGCTAATTTTCTTTCTCTTTCCATTTCAGAATGATGACCTACACAACCTCAACAAGTCCTTGTTTTAAACTCATGGGTATCAAGACTATGTATGTTTTCATGCTATCACAACTAGGACCTCACCTCCTCCTCCTCTTCCTCTGTAAATGGGTACGATGCATCCAGTTCAGTTTGTTTACTTTACACAAACCTCAGGAGCTGTTGACTGAGCTGCACATCCTGTGTTGTGCCAAGCAGAAGCACTGTGACACCTGGACAACAAGTCTCTCTTACTTCATCCTCTACCATAAGGACTTAGCTGGCCACATGAACTGATGTGCCCACCACTACATCATGGTGAGAATGGGTATTTTACTAGCACATTTACACAACTTCATTTGCTGCTGAAAACCTGTATGACAAATCATCATTGTAAATTACAAAACTTAATGTTGGTTGAAGAGTATTAAATATTTAACATAGGTTTTGATTTATACATGTACTTTTTTAATTAAAATGTAACTTTTCCTACAGCACATCTTTTTTTGATGTGGAACTGAGGTATACTATATTCTGTTGTAAACAGAGTGGGGAACCTGCTTAAAACAAGGCTTCTAAGAATAGAGTAGGGTACTATTCTTGTTTTAAGATTGTAATTCAGAAAATAATATAATATGAGTCATTGGTCCCTGGGCCTTGATTGTACAGTCATATTTACTGATACTATCAGTTGTAAGATAACCCTGATGTTGAGCTGAATTCTTTCCAAAAGAAAAATAATTTTGTACTCCTTGTAAAATAATAGTCTGTATTAACTGCGATGAAGACAAACATTACTGTACATGGGTATTTACAAGTGTCAACTTGAATTCATCAATTGCACAGTAACTGACAAAAAAAAATCAGAAAAAATAAATCAAAGTCTTCCATTGTATATATTGTAAAGAAGAAAAACAAAAAAAGCCCCAACCAACAGGAAGCCACAAAGCAAAATGGAAACAAAAAAGGGTGAACTTTTTAAATTGACTCTTTCCCTGGAATGAAAATGTGGGTGTTTGTAAATTCTGGAAATCTCTTTCTATATGTAATAAACTAGATACTGTTTTATCTGCTGTAGTGGGTTTTGGGTCTTTTTTATTTTCTTGGTAGTCTGTCTCAAATATCTGAAATTGTCCCACCAGGTTTCTCTGATGTTTCCATGGTTTGTCATTGAAAATGGCTGTGGACCACTGCAGCTAAAGAATGAAGTGTAATTAGGTGGAGTAAGGAGTATGCTTCCTTGCATTATGTCCCTAAAACACTTGGTTCAGTTTTCTGGAAACTTTTCAGGACACAGCACTCCTTCTACTGAATTCAGGGGAATGGTTCACAACATGTAAAATCCCTTGGAAGCCATAGCAAGACGTCAACATAAAATTTAAAAAGCAAAGCTCAGATGATTGTCTGGAAATCAGTGCAAGAGGCACGACAAGGAAGAATTCTTCTGTGACTCTCCTCTGCTTTACACTGAGTCTATGCAGATGAAAATTCTTTTGTGCATAGTATTTGCAGAGTCTTAATTCTTTTAGGGACTGGAAAAATATTGAGATAATGGATTTTCAAGTAAAATGTTGTTGAAGTGATAATTGAATTTGAAGCCGTGTCAGGCCCCCATTGGTCCCTCCTGCTTCCACGCAGCAACTCCATGGACTATTGCACATTCAAAAGAATTCTTGTTATCAGGAAAAGGCAGGCAGGCACAGCAGCAGCTCTCCCTGCAGGAAGGCTGTCAGCCCTCAAAGATGGAGTTTCTTCCCCTTGAGATGTTGATGATGTCTGGGATTAGGCTGTGGTGAGTGCAGTGTCCATTTCTGACTGCATTATAAATGAAAGGGTCATTGCACAGCTGCTCCTCACCTCTCCTTTTGCTGGAGACTCACCAGTCCCTTAGCTCTGCTGGTACTCCTGCACAAATCAAACCACTTTGACCCTGTGAAGTCAGAATATTCACTTAAGGAAGGACTTGCAGCTTAAGAATGCTGAAATTGTTCCAGATCCACTGAGAACAAGTGCAGCAGAGTGAGGCTGCTGGTGTGTGGGGAGGCTGCAGCCTGAGAGGGACCTGTGCCTGCCCGAGTGCTGCCTTGGGAAATCCTGGCCTTTGCTGACACAGCAGTCTCCTCCCAAAGCTTCTGATACCAAGCAGTAGCAGACAAGAGGCTTTGCTGTGTTTTTATGTAGGAAGAGGCAAGTGGGTCTGGAGTAGCTCACCTGTTACTCTTGATGAGCAATGATGTGGATTTTTCCAAAGAGCCATTAATACCTAAGAAGGCAGCACTTGCTTTAAAAAGAAAGCCACATGCATAAGACCAGTATTTAAATTTCCAACTTACTCATTTTAATTTTATCTTGAGCTTTCTTTTTTCCTTTTTTTTTTTAATCTGATTTATTTGCAATGAAAGCTTGCATATATTCTGAAGTAAAAACATAAGAACAACTCACTTTCAACCCCTTTGCCCAGTCTTCTCCATCTTAGTCAAATTAAATGTTCACTGAGTTGATTTGGTTGCCAGATATTAGCCTGTGTTGATGTTTAAGTGCCTTGCATAGAAAAGCATTAACGTCCTTTCTGCTTTGCATTGTTCCAGGTAATTTGCAGAATCTGGCAATTGCTAAAATCACAAGTTTGGAGATGATGGAAGCTACTGTTAAAGTTTAAAAGGCACCAGTGAGTTAATTTAATGTTGGTAGGAGTATTTCACAATACAATACAATGCGAGCAGATATTGTTCATAAAACAAAATGAATTCTACAGAAGTACAGGAATTGACAGTGGTCATTAGAGGTGACAGGGGGGATAGTGCTGACCTGGGGGGTTTCCATTCATCTTAATGACAACACATGGGCAGAGAAGGAGTATGTTCAAATGCACAGGGCTTATATTAATCTTTATTTTTTCCTAAGTAAAGATGCCTGTTCAGCAAATGTTTTCAAAAGACCTTTACGACAAAGTGCATTCATAACCAAACCTAAAACTCTTGATTATTGCATAGATTTTTGTTCTTACGAATTACAAACTTCAATAAATAGATGATTATGAACTAAACCCTTTTAAATTAAAGCATAAATGTCTCAAAAATACAGTGCTATACTATCTTATCCTTTTATGAATTCTTTTGCACTCTGTCTGCCACAGAACAGATTGTCATTTCTCTAAGTTTGAACATGAGCACATGGGATCAGTCCTAGATCAGCTGGTAAAACTCAGATGCTGGGGCGTTTATTTTCCTTTTAATTTTTTTCAAGTGGAAGTTTCTGATTATTTGAGTTCCTTTCTGGCTCCATTACTAGCACAGCTTCAGTGTTCCAAACCTCTGTACTGAATGCATGTTATTAGTGCATTGGTTGAAAATGAGAGAGGTTGGAAAAACCGTTTGAAGCAGTCTGCAGGAGCACAAGGAGCATTTACACACTTGGGTTTTGGCAAAGATTGCTGAGTTCAAGCTCAGTGTGATTCTGAGTTGATGTGTACGTTGTGGAACTCTAAAATTTTGGCCTTCTAGTATTTGATCTTAACCTCTTTATTTAGCATTTAAAATATCATACCTTCCATAGTGTTGTTTTGGTTTGTTTTTTTCAGTAAAAGTACAAATTCAGAAAGCAAAAAGAGAACTCAGGCCGTGTTTATAAGCATGTTCTGGTGCTGCTGTGTACTTTGAGCATATTTTAGCAGCAAGCACCGTGTCCATCTTGCTGCAGGCTGACTGAGCTGGAGCTGTTTCTGTGCCCTGTGTCCCTGCAGGCTGGGTCAGGAGCAGGGGCTGCCTGCTGGGTGCTCAGCTCTGCAGGGCTGAGGTGTTTGCCTCAGCTGGGGCAGCCTCGCTGTGTCTGCAGTGATCCACTGGCTCCAGGGCTGGGAGCAGCCTGGCTGCAGCACTGAGTCAGTCTGGGGAGCTGTGGGGTGCTTGTTCTGCAGCTGCAGCCACCTAGGCTAGTTCAGTTTGAAGAAATAATACTGAAAATAAAGAAGTTATGGCAAATTTTTGCCCATCTCCTGTGTGGCTTCCTAGCCACCTTTGGATACAGATGATTTTGGTTGATTTTTTTTTGGTTGGTTTTTTGTTTGTCTGATTTTTTTCAGCCTGCAAACTTTGACTTCAGTGGTCATAGGGAAGTATAAATATTGTAAAATGACAGTATTCACCCTTGTCCAGTTCACCTTGTATTTATCTGCCTATCAGTATTTTCATTGATATATAACTTTAAAAATACTGTAAATAAGTTTGTGAATTTAGCAGATCTCCATTAAAAAAAAAAAAAGAGTGAAAGTGGAAGAAAAGTTCAGTACTTTCAGTTTGGAGAAAAACTTTTATTTTGTCTTTGCATCTTTAAGGTGACACTGTTCTCAAAGAACATGAAGTGAGGAATCTGTGATTTCCAGATGTATGTTGAAAGAACATTTATGCATAAGAAGAGAAGGTAGAGACCAGTCAATGACTACTTGAGGAAGCAGGTGCTACGCTGACTTCTGTATTTAAATATTTTCAGGTTGGAAGCTTTTGTTCTACATTTGCAATATCAGTAAAAGGATAATTGAATTTTAATTTGTGCTTGCAGTGGGCAGGTTTGGATGTCACAGAAAACAGCCCAAGAATTCTGCATGTCTGTTGTAAGACAGAGTGAGGCTGGGTGTGAGGCCTTGAGAGGGAAGGATGCAGGGAGAACTCAAATACTCTGTGCCTTGTGAAGCTCACTGGGGACAGGTTATTTGGTAAAAGGTTCTGTGCCAGCCTGGATTCCTGATCTGAATTGGTGGATGGTTTGAAAATTGGAACTTTATGTTACTGAAAGGGCATGGAAAAGAAACTGCTGGGAAGTCCCTCTTATACTCCACAACCTGTGGAATGGCTGTGCTTGATGGGATCCCCAAAACTCCTATTTCTGTTGTGTTAGGATACTTGACAATTGTATTTGGAGATGGCCACCAATCAAATAAAATAGAACCAATCTGCCTTCTGTAGATTTGAGTACCTCTCAGAGGAATCAGTGTCTGTAGGCAGGTAAACTGTATTGAATCAGAACAGCAGGACGTGGAGCTATGCTGTGTCATGGCTTGATAAAATGGTTCTGCTTTTTCAACCAGTCTTGGACCCTACTCCTGTCTATAGGAATTGAAGTGCTGGTTAATTTGAGGAGAATGACCCCACTGGAGAACTCGCCTACAGTGTTTCTAGAGGATAGAGCATTGCAAGGAAAAAACATTATAGCAGCAATGCTGCTACAGAACTGATAAAAAATTAAAACAACCAGATAATGTCTTTGATATTTTTACCAGTAGTTTTTGAAGAGGAAAAGTTGTGACTTACTCTGCTCCTGTCTATCCATCCAAAGGCTTGTGGCATTGTATATGGCTGTCACAATCTGTGACTTTCTTTTTTACTTTTATTTTTTTTAATTTCAAAGTTAGTTTGGTACCATTTGGCTGTTGGATGTCGTGGCTGAACCCTCCTGGAATGTCAGCAGGGAGAAACTCCCTCCTGCTGCATGTGGCTCTGCTCATGGGGCTTTTCCCAAGGTCCATCTCTCAGACTGGGAAGTGAGAGCTTTTTCTCCCCTTGCTTGCTTGCATTTGGTTTTTTTAAATTGTAATAACCAATTATTAGATTGAATAAAATGTCCGTTTTGTTGTGAATTATTTGCTGTCAATAAAGTACAATAAAGCTGAAATGTCAGGGGGTTTCTCCTCAGGTTATTGTGGACATTGCTACTGTTCTGCCCAGTTTCATCCCTGCAGTGTTCTTGCTTTGGTTTTTACATCTTTTTGAAGATGTACTGAAAGAAGAAATAATTTTAACTGGCTCTCAATTTACTGTTTCACCTTCAGCTTGTGAATTTAAAACAGTAGTTAATTTTTCTTTATAACCTGTTTAGGAATTTGATTAAAACAGGAGTTTGAGAGCAAAACAAACCACAAATTTTTGGCACACCCTGATTCTGCAGTCAGCTGAGCTGGGTGCAAGGCAAACTTGTCACTGTTTCTTCCTCAGGCTGTGCCTTTTGAAGTCAAGGCTAGGTTGGCTTTTGTTTTTAGAAGGTTGATGGAAACAAGGTGAGTTCCAGTTCCTGTGGTTGTGGTCTCAGTCCAAAACATGCATTTGAGCCCATGCAGGGCCAAAAAGTTATTATTTGTCTATTAAATGACTAACTTCAGAGAAAAGCTGTTGTCTTCCAACACTAAACCCTGTGGTTTCAGTGCAGTGGGGTTTGGTTATGGCTCCTCTGCAGCGGCTCTGGGTTATTGGCCCTCCTCCTCCTCCTCCTCAGCAGTCCCTGCCCTCCTGCCCAGCCGCCCTTTTCCACAAGGTCTGGCTTTCCTCAGCCCCCTGGCAGGGCTGTGGCTCCTCCTGACAGCCTGCCCTTATCAGTGGCATGTTTTGCATTAATTTCAGCCTCTTCACAGCATGCCTGTGACTGTGGGAACGCAGCCCGCTGGTGGAGAGCGGCCGGTGCCACCTCAGCAGGATCAGGGAAAGGTAAGCTGAAATTCTCTTCCCTAAATCTGCCAGGAGACAATTTGCCTGGATTTCTTCCCTGTTAGGCTGTGTGAAGTGGCCTGGTAATCTGTTGGCTCATCACCAGTCTCCCAGTCATGTGGGTAATCCTGAGGGTTGTCATCTGAGGTGAAAGATAAGGAGAAGGGCCTGAACCTGACACATGGATGTGAAAGATCAAGAGACTTCTGCCTGTTATGTTATTTTTAAAATTAGAGCTAACAATGAGACATGAGTGAGCTGTTTAGTTTTGCCTTTTCCAAAGCATTATATGAGTGTGAATAAATAATTTGGTACTATTGCATAAGTTTTGTGTATGCAAAGCAGAACTGATTTTTACCTTCTTCATTGAGGTGTTAGGAGGATTAAGTAATGAGTAAGAAGTACTTGACTCCTGTAGTGTTGGGTAACAAAGAAATGCTGCTAAAGAAGCTACGTAAACTGTGTCCTTGCAGAGCAGTAGTGCTCTCCAGCCCTTTGTGTCCCTCCAGATTTCAGTGTCCACCTCAGTGCTTCCTCTGTTCTGTTTAATGCCATCTCGCTCACTCAAAACTCAGTTGCTGGAAAGTTTCCTTCTGTGTTCAGTTCCTTCCACCCCTGAGTTTCACTCTGACTTGCACAGCCAAGGTGTTCTCACCAGGAGACAAGCAGTTTAAGTCCAGTCTCCAGTTCTCAACCCCCTTCTTTGCAATCTGTTAGTGGAATCACACTTATCCCTGACTCAGGAGACTGCCACTGTTCAGGAAGACCAGGTCAATGCTAAAGGTTCATCCAAGTGATCTCTACTAAACAAAGCCTATAAACTAAACAGAGAAGCTTAAAGCAAGTCTATCCTTAAATTAAGAATGGCTCTACAGACACGTAAGTGCTTTGGGGAGCCCGTGGCTGTTATTCCAGCAGTCTCATTGTGAGAGCTGGAGCTCTATGAAATGCAGATCTTCAAAGCTTCCTTGAAGATATGATGCCTATGATTCTCCCTGTCAAAACAGAAGTCTCTTTTAAGGTCACAGTCAGCAAGTTTTCTCCTTCCTAATACCTCTTTCCTTGGATGCTTCAAGGAGGGAACTTCTTATTGTTGAGCTCCTCACCTCTTCACCTTACCAGTGAGCTCCAGGTGCCTTTCTGAACTTTTCCTTTGCTTTCCTCTTTTCTGTGAAGCACTTTTAGCACCTGAATGTTCTTTGACTGCTTTATACTGACTCTGGGGACAGTGCTGCCTTAGTGAAACAACAAGCCAGCAGAACTTTCTGGAGATATCCTGTGAGCAGCATTGGCTTGGACTTAAATGACCCAAGAACAGGGGAAAGTGAAATCCTTAACTTGAAATTGCATAGTAGGCAGTGTGTCCTGAACACAGGCTTTTCAGTGTTACTGTGAGTAATGGGCTTATAGCATAGATATGAGGGGAAGGGGTAAAGGAGGGGGAAATAAAATTATTTTTCCACATAATAGAATTACTTTGATTTTAAAAGATTTGGTCTTCTCTGGTATGGTCTTCTCTTCAGCTGTAAATGAAGGCCTGATAGAATACTAGGAGAGTTTTACCTGCTTGAGTAATCTTGTCCCTGATTAGACACGTGGAATGATTTCACTTGAAATAAAAAGTGAACTTACTGTTTGTTTGGGCTTTTTTTTAAAAACATCATTAAATAAACACAATTTAGAACATGGTTACACAGGTAATAACATTACTCAAAAGGCAGAACTTTCCAATGTGAGATAGCACACTTATTAAAAAGTGATAGCATCCTATTAAACTTATCCTGGCTTTAGAATAAGAGAAATAAGAAACCAGAAGAGCAGTGGCACAGAGAACATGCGACTCTCTTTTTGATGGGATCCCAAATGAGCAAGGTAAGAGTATGTGTTACACATCTGGCTGTCAGGCAGTGCAGTGGAAGTGTTTCCTAATGAAACTTCCATCGCTGTAAAATAATCACATGTCCTTGCTAAGCAAATAATGTCATAACTGTGCTGTTGTTTGTCAGTCCATTTACTTTACAGCCTTGTTATTTAAGCAGGATATTTGGCATATATAACTATATAAATCGATGCTGAATAGGTGAGATCTTTGAGAAGAGCTGTGCTCAAACCTATAAGAATTTAATGGCTTTTTGAGGTGTTTTTTCCTTTGTTTTCTTGAGGTTTTTTTGGTGCTCATTAGGTTTGTGTGTGTGCAGAGTAGAAGTGACTTTTGGTACCTTGTCAGTGAAGAATCAATGACTGATTGCGTCCTAACAGACATTCAGATAGGAGCTCTCTGATAAATTTATATTTGATCTTTGTGTAGACATTGGAAGTGTCACTTTCCAGCAAGCAGCAGCTCTTCCAGCTCCAGTGATAGCCAAATGTTATTTTGGGAAGTTACAGGAAGTACATGCTTGGTCTGAAAATAGTTAAGGCAGATTCTTAAAAAGAGGAGTTAAGCCATCTATGACTTACAATTGACACAGATAACTGTCATTATATTATAATTATTCCCTAAAAATATTTTGGGAGCTATAATTAGAAGAAAACAAGAAGTGAAACTCAAAGGAAACAAATTACAAGCCCAATGTGCTTCAATTCTCCCCTTGTCATCTTTGCATATTTTGTTGTTTTTAGTATTTCCACATATTTATTCAAAACAAACTTTACCCAGCAAATAAGTCATATTTCTCATCCCTAACATTTGCATTCCTCTGTTGTTCTTGAAGGTTAACAAAGGTAAGTTTAGATTGACTTTGCTTGGTTGAATAACCTTGATATTTTAGCCTAATCCCACTTAGAGTGTAGCTGTTTGGTGTCATTGCAATAGTGTGGTCTCTCTAGGTATAATATCAAATGCATTTTCATTTGTTATGAGAGAAAATAATTCAAAAACAAACTTGTGAGAACTCTTAAGGCAGTGCCTTCAGAAACAGGTTTTACCTCCTGTGCTCCTTCACAGGAAATGAAAGGTCAGGGGAGTTAAACAGGAGTGCTGATTTTGCTGCAGGAAAATGCAATGCCTCTTTATGATCATGATTTTAAATTACTTCTCCAGCTTTGTCACTGCCAGAATTAATCAGGGTAATGTATGGCAGAGTGAACTGACATACACAAACCCAGTCAGGTACCTTGACTTCCTAAGACAAGAAAAAGCATTCATTTCTGAGAGATGCTGAATTAACAAAATAATTCTTTACCATATGAACTGGTCCATAAGATATTAGTGTATTGCTTTGTGGTGTGTTTTGTTTTAATGGTGAGACTTAAAATGAGGATGCTTAAAGGAAGTCCACTATCTTAAGGATTCTTTGGGGATGAGGGGAAAAAATTTGTGATTCAAGTTTTTTGTCTGAAAATGGGGTTGGTGTGAGAGTATGTTGTGCACAGGCTTCCATAAACAACGTCCTGAGGCACACAGCAAATAAACACATTGGTTGTAATTATTGTTTAGTTGATGCTCTGGTTTAGATCCAGTTTAGAGAACAGAGAATAGATGTCACCCTTTCTCATACCAGCAGAATTTGAAGGAGGTGAAAGCTGGGTGCTAGGCTCAAGCTTGGACACGTGTTTATGGAGGGATGCAGTGGGGTAAAAACAGACAACAAGGATTGGGAAAAGCCAAACAAAGTCCACAGCTGCGATCTTTGCCCGGGGAAGTGGCATGATCCAAGTGGAGCTTGGATGCTGGATTTAACTTGGCTCACGTGGTTCTGGTCTTCCCTGGTATCTGCTAAGCAGAAGTGACCTCAGAGGAGGGCTCTGCCAGGGATCAGTGCTGTCCTGGAGCAGGAGTGTTTGCAATGCCCAGGCAGTGGCTGCACCCAGCCCAGCTTGGGGGAAATCTCAGTGCTGATGAGCACTCACCCCTGACACACCGAGTTCAGTGCACGTGGTTATGGACCTGAACAAAACAAGTGGGAATTAGGCTGGTCACAGAGCAGTCAGAGCATGTCATGATGAAGTAATTCCTGCACTCCACAGGATCAAAGTGGTCCTCTTTCAGTTTTATAATTTATGAATATATTCCTAGGAATAAACACAGGACTTGTGTGCTCGAGGCAATTGTTTAAAGCTCTATCTTGTTCTTGTTTCACTGCATAAGGAAATCCCCATCACACACGGTAGTCAGGCCAGAGACAAAGCTTATAATGAGCTGTTGCTAATTTGGTTTTTCCTAACATGTACTGTTAGATTTTTATAAACATTTCTTTGTTTGTACCTTCTTGTGTACAGAGTATCCCCACCTGCATGGAAAGTCTGCCACTGCTACGAGAATGACTTGACCTAGATTTTAAAACAAAAACTGAGCCCAGGAGGTTTTCGGCTGTAGGCTTACATTTTCACTGGAACTGAACTTTCCCAAAAGTACATTGGCCTTGATCAAGGTCTGGAACGGGTGAGCCGAGAAGGGAATTCTTGCAACTCAAGCCTGACTTTCTGAACCAGCCAGCATAATTATAGTTTAGCTACCGGCCAGTAGCACTGCTCTGGATAGCATCAAAGCATTCCTGTGAAGCGTTTTGAACTGCTCCCAATGACCACTTCTGTGGTCGCTGTGCAGCAGCTTCTGAGCACACCCTGAGCCTCTCCGTGCCGGGGAGCCGGGGCTGCTGCACACAGAGCCCAGCTGGGGCCCTGGGAATGGCTCATCTGCCAGGGGCTCCCCTGTAAAGCCTGGGAATTTGCCTGCTCGGGCATTGTGGCATCCATTGCATAACTGCACTTCAAACGCTGTCTGCAGTCCGTGGCAGCTTCCCAAACAGGATCTATCGGATCCGATAACGCATCCAGAATGGGCTCTATCAAAAGCTTTAGCAAATCAATGCCTTCAGAAATGTAATTTGGCTTTAATCAATTTTATTGTTAAGAGTAAAAGAGGAAATGGTAGATAAAAGCTTTAGGAATACAGAAAGGAAAAATTTAATTTGTAGGAAGCTAATTAATTTGTTTTTAAGATGTGTTTTTCCAGTCCTTTGCTGGAGTGCAGCTTGTTGAAGGAAACTGATGTGCTGGAAGGAAAAGGCAGTGTCCATAGCAGTGTGTTTTTCTGTGCAGAGAGCAGTGCAAATTATTTGTGTTTGTGTCTTCTTTCTAGAAGCACCAAAAATACACTATTGTATAGGTGTGTTCTGATTCAAGAGAAAAAGAAGGAAAAAAGGAATTAGGTGAAACTGTAGAAGATAAGGAAAAAGGAAATGGGGAAAGCATCAGAGTGACTGTCAGAAAAAGTCTCTGTGTGCAAATGTATATGTGTAAAACAAGTAAATACTCCAACAGCACCAACTGCAGCTTAACCAAAAGTCACTAGCTGCCCTTGAAAACTCAGTTTTTATCCCACACCAGCATTAAAAACTGTATTTCATAGGTGTTTATTCATTAGTGCATTTCCTGATGTGATGGGTTTTATGTGGGCTTCCAGTTATGATTTGATTTTTGTTAAGATGCTCATGTCCTATGGGATGTGTTTAAAGCTGGGTATTCATCCACTGGAGGAAACGTTGAACTGTTTGTTTTTCAGAGGATGTTGAGTATTCACCCAGGACTCAATAGCCCACCCCTGTGAGGTGGGCTACAGTTTAACAGTTTCTGTTGGACCAAGGAAAATTTGGAGTTGCTTTCCTGCAGATGAAAGCTCACCTGGACCTCTGTTCACATGAGAGAGGTCCGTGTATGGTTCTTGCTTCTCTAGCAGGATGCTCAGGAAATTAGATCACCCCCTTCTATTACTGTTTGATTTGAGGGATGTCTTCTGGGAAAGACAAATACATATAAATCTGCCTACCTGTTTAGATGATATCTAAAGGATGTTTGTGAAATTAAGAGGCCATAAATTTACATTTAACTGTAGTCATTGTATAATACTTCCTGTTCCATATGCAGCGAAAGAAATGAAATAATGAAATTTCCTATAGATGTATCTAAGATTAGCTGTCAGTCAGCCTATCCTGATAATGCTGTGAATCCAAGCATTAATTTTCAAATGCTCTCATTTGCCCAGTTTTCTATCAGCTTGCTGCTGCTATTCTTAATTCCTGAGCAGTCAGTGTTTGAGTTGGGGGAAGATGGAAAGTTGGGATTTCATGTCTGTGTTTCTTATAGAGGACAGCTTAAAGCTGGAGAGGTGAATCTGAACATTTGTGGGGAAGAACTGAGTAGACATTGGAGCTAAGCACTATGAATTTTTTCTATTGTTTTAAAAGCAAGTGAGATTTTTATAAAGTCATAGGAAATTACTTTAATGGGACAGGCACAGGAAGTATTTTTATTTGCAGCTTTTGGACTTGGCCTGATTTCCACAAGTGCAAGGCACTGACAGATGCTGTCTTTTACATTGCACTCTGAGGTTATGGCACATTTCTGAGAACCAAGCCATTTGTTCCTATTTCTGAAACTAGCTTCTTAAGGTATTCAGGTCTATAAAAAGCAATTTATATAATTTGCAAATATTGTAAATTATTTGAAAAAAAAAGTTGTGTTTGAAGGAAAAGCATTGCAATTGTTACAGCACTGTTAAAGAGCAGCAAACCTATCAAGAATAGCACAAGGAAAACATCATTTCAGGACTTAAATATATTTTTTTTGTTTTATTGCCATTTGCAGGTTTTTTTTCTGTTTTGTTCTGTTGATGTGTGATAGTGCTGATAAAGAAACAACTCTTTCCTCCTCCTGCTTGATGTGAACTCTCACCTTTAAGTTAATCAACGTATTTAAAAGCGTGTCTATGCACATACATGTGCATGCACATAAATAACAATTTAGAAAGAGAGAAGGGAGAATGCTGTGACAACTGCCTCAGTAACTTTATGGACTTAAGTGCTGACTGCTCTTTAGAGTTATGATCCTTCTGTTCTAGGGTGAGCATTGCTGGAGGGTCAAATTACTATTCTTTGTGCTGTATGTATTTCCTTCTTGCAATAAAAAGAACCCCTGCTTTTACTGTAAGCATTTCCAATTTGTAACAGATCAGCAGCCCAGTCTTTGGCAGAGTGAGGCCATCAAGACCTGTCCTTTATGGGTCTTTCCAGGTGATTTACTAGCTATGACTTTCCCTTCATATCACACTTGAAGTTTCATCAAAATAATTTGGAACGTACTGGGACCAAATAAATGGCATAGGCTAAAGCATCTGTTTGCCAAGATAACCACACTACAACTTGCCAAACCAAACATTATTGTTAGAAACATGGCTTGACCATAATGCCTATCTCTGAACTGGAGTGGGAATGGTTTCATGGGAAAAAGTTTACTCAACAATATATGGGCTCATAGAGCCTATGTTGGAAAAGAGACAGCATACTTTAGTTTAAATAAGTTGCAACTGCAGCCAGTACTATGGCTTGTGGCTGATCTTTATTATGTGCTATGTTTTCAAATTCTACTTTTTTTTGCTTTTAAAATGTTATCTCCAAATAATTCCTTTTTTTTTAACCTTGCTTCCTCCATTGCTCTTTTTGAGGACTCATTAGAGAAAGCAAATTGTATCCTCAAAGATTCTTCTTTCATTTTGCCTTTGGATTCTGTGACTGTTCTGCCTCAAGGAACATGCAGCTGATTCTTAACTTCACAGTGTTTGGGTGCTTTAGCTTGAAACAGCATTGCAGCATTGGCAGTTAGAAAAACATAAAAGTTCCATGATGAGATTATTGGAAAGGAAGTGGACAGAGATGGACTGGATTTTGGGTTTACCAGCTTTGCATTCAGTACTGGTGGGAGATTCCCAAATTTAGTAGCATCACCTAAGAATGGTTCATTTCTCTGATGTGGCTTAAGGGCCAAGGCTCTGAAAGGCATTTTCAGCACTTCCATAACCCACCTGAAGTAATACAGGTATGTAAGTTGTGGATGGGAAAAACAGAGCAAGATAGATTCCTCAGCACCCAAACCTTGCCAGCCCTGCAGAGAAAAACCAGCACAAGTTGATGGAGCCAGCTGCAAATTTAGCTGAAGTGTCTTTTCCCTTGATTTCTGTGCATGGATCACCCAGGTGGGGCAGTGCAGCAGCAAAGCCCTGCTCATCACCCAGGGGCTGGGCTGAACTAGTGCAGGGGCAGAGCACCAGATTAACAGGATGAAAGGGGATTAAGTAATCAGGGTAAATTCTTTTTCTTGGAAAACTTGGAAACTTGGCAGTTGTTTCTCCTTGCTCTTAGTGAGGATACCCAAGGCTGGGCAGCAATGCTGAGATTGTTTCTTGCCTGTACAGAGTTTGTTTCCAGTAGGTTCTGAAGAAGGAGAGGGGATGATGGAGCACTCAACTGCCATGCTTTCAGCTGGCCTTTCCCTTTCCCTTTCCCTTTCCCTTTCCCTTTCCCTTTCCCTTTCCCTTTCCCTTTCCCTGCTTTTCTATCGAGGATCATCCAAATATGTGCCATCTTGCCTTGTGAATGTGTCCAGTGTTTCAGTCTGACCTTGGTTCAAATTCTCAAGTGGCCTGAGTTCTGTTTTTTTTCCAAGCACCAATGCAGCTCATGTTTTGTTCTTCCCATATTTTCCATCACACTTTGACAAATTTCGACTAATCCTTTCACCAGCTTTATTGTCACTTGTCTCTGTGTTACTGTTTCTCAGCTTGTCATTTAATAACTGAAATCCTAGGACATATAAGAACACAGGAAATGCCATATATCACCCAGTTGTCATGTTTGGAATTGCAGCAACTGTGTTGCACATGATACAGTTATAAATTAAAATTTTCCATTGACCTGGAGCTTAGAAGGATATTTTCAGTGCAGTATTTACTTAGTTTTGCTGATCTTGATATATTTTTATCCATTTACCTTTTATGTATCTATTTATATTTCTTCTTATGTTCCTATTTCTTATATCATTTTGCTATTCCTAGTAAAAATCCAGTTCTCTGGCATCCCCTTGTCTCTTTTGAGGTGATGTTTGCAACCATTCCTCAGATGGAGTGAAAGTTTTTGATTGTAAATGGAGTGGCAAAAATGTACAAAATCTTGCATGTTCTATCTATGCAAGGAATTAGGAAAAGTTGACTTTTCTTAATGCCCAAGGAGGAAGGAGAAAATGATGACTTTCAAAAATGTCTGTCTCTGAAATAATTCAGGATAGGCAGGTTTTATGAGACCTGTCTTTATAAATTCTAGAATTGATCCAATTATCTCTTTAAAATTTAACTGCAGCCAAGAAAAAAATTAAAGATTGTCGTTTTGATAATGTAGTACAAAGCTATTTTGGTAACTAAAAGAGCTGGTCAAGGGCACTTGCTTTCCACCAGGATTAGCACACTGAAGCCAACATGGGACTTGAATCCAACCCATTTTTGAATCATGACAGGCCCAAGACATAATTTAAAATGCTGAGATGGCAGATGCTGTCTGGTTTGGTTCAGGCTTTCCAGGTAAGTCCTGCCTCGGCACAAGGTTCCCGATGTGCTGGTGTTACTCTGCAGGAGCTGGGGCTGTGTGGCAGGTCCCTGCAGAGGCCATTGTCTCCTCGGGATAAAGTGAGAGGTATTTCAGAATGCTTTGAAGCCGTGCCAGCCTCCTCACAGGGCTGTGAAATCTGATACCTCCGCTTTTGAGCTGTTGGGGAAAGTACAAACTGTAGTACTTGTGGAATTCGTTCACTGCCTTCCAAACTCCGGTCTGGCCTGGGAATGGAAGAAAGAGTTTAAGAAGAAGGCGGAAAAAAAGACTTCAGTAGTATGTGGCAGTTAACTGTCAGCTTTGGCATCTTTTCAGATTTGCATCTTCATGCTTTCTAGAGATAAACTGTGACTTTTCCCTAAGGACTGGAGGATTTAATTTTCTTTCCCACTGAAGCTGCTAGGATTGTATGACTGTAGGAGCTATGTGAAGTGCAGAACTACCAGCAAGATGCCTGCCATGCTCTTAGGTAGTTAATTTAAGGTTACAGAACATTTCTTGCAGCTTGTTCCTATTTACATTAGCTTCTCAGTATTTTCCATTTGTGAAGCAGATCAATAGGGTCCTTCTGGCTGTGTTACTGTGCTTTGTCGTGTTTCATCTGGGTTTCTCTGAAACCTTTTGTCTCATTAAGAGGTGGATCGAAGATTTTCTGTGGGCTCGGAGCATTCCTGTGCACCCTGTGTGACAAAGGAGCTTGTGTAAAAGCAAAGAAGGAGCAACCAAATCTTCAGAGTCAAACTTTGTGACCCTCTGTGTTCTCAGCTCAAGTGTGAGCGGGCAGCGAGGCCTGTGTTTCTGCCGTGTCTCCTGTTGCTTTTGCTTGGCTTTGGCAGAGTTGAAGGGAAGTGTTCACTTGGTGCTCTCTGGGCCCGCCTTGGCCATGCAGCACCTGCGAGGTGGAGGCTCTGTTAGGAAAGCAGAAGCCTTTCAGGGGCTGGTGCTGTTGGCACTGAAGCGAGCGTGTGGCTGGTCAGGCAGGCCAGGCTGGGGCCGGCGCGGTTTGCCGGCTGCCAACGCGGTTACTCCATGCTTACTCCATGGTTACTCCGTGCAGTAACTCAATCCATGTGCCATACCAGGGCAGTCTGCAGCTGCTCTCGGCCAGCAGTCCCAGAGAGAGGGCAGGGTGAGCACGAGTGGCTTTTGGCACTGAGCAGGACAGGAAAAGATGGCAAAGGGGTGCTTCTCCTCAGGGGACTGGTCTGACAGATCTCAGGGACACCGAAGGGAGAGCTGGAAAGCTCAGGCTAGAACTGAACTGCAGCTGCTGAAAAAGGAATAGCAAGAAAATACTTCAGTAACCAAAGTGGAGGAAAGTAGAAGTTTATTGCTTAATATGGAAATGAACAAATAATAGGTCATTTCTTTGATGTCTTTCTCCTTTCAACCACCACAGAAAAGGTGAATTATGACCAGATGCTTAAACCAGTTAATTTTAATAAAAGCAGGACTAAAAAGGAACAGGTCAGGTGTAGTTGATAGATAAGAAAGATTATGCAAGTCAGCAGGACTTGATACAATGTCCTATAATATGAAAAATTTGCAAATGCTTACTTATCTGCCATTCTCTGTAAGAAATGTGGAGTTTCCTGATGATGTCAAGAAGACAAATGCATTACCTGTGTTTGAAAATGCAAGGGCAGCTGAGAGGGAGGAAGCCCTGAAGAATTTAGAGAACCTTAATGCTTATTTAGTATTAAAAATGAATAATGGCATAAAGCCTTAGATGATAACTTTAAAAATCTTCTTTGTCCTTACAAATGTGATAAATAATGATCACGATGGCACTTTGTACTTGTGCATAGTAGATTTGGTAGAACCTTATTGCAAAGACAAGCTAGTCCACTATCCCACATGACATTCTTGAAGGCAAACTGTGCTGGGTTTATAGGTAAATGGGGATTTGGGGATTTAGAAAGGGGCAAATGGGGATTTAGAATTTTTTGTGTGAAGATGGCCCGGGGAGGTCATGATGACTTTGCTGCTGGAGTATTTCAAAAAGACTGTAGATATATTGTACTTGATTGTGCCTCAGAGGTGGGATATGGATGATTTCCTGTGATCTTCTCTGTTCCTGGGACTCTGACATGAGGCTGACTGGGGAGGAATTAACTCGAGTGCAAATAACTCAAGTTAACTGTGCACTGAAGACACAACCCTCAGCTTAATAGATGTCATTTTAAAACATGGCTGGGAAAATGTGGTTTCATATGTGGTAATAATGTCCCAAGAGGACATCCCAAGATGATTGGTAGATTTGAGAATGAAGGGGCTGATTGGAGAGGTTCCAAAGTAGGAATGATCAAACAAATAGGAAACAAACCTAGAAGGCAGCCTGAAACAATTTGGATTGTGTAGGGAATAAAAGACCAGAAAAAAAATTTTAAAATTCTTCAAATACAGAAAAGACTGCTATAAAGAAGAGCAGTATGATGCTTAGGGAGAGTCCAATATCTGCAGAAGATGGGACAGGAATTAACGAACTAAATTGCAGCAGAAAATATTCAAAGAAGGCATTAAAATAAAGGGGGAAAAAACCCCAAAACAACAACTATCCAAATCAGGGATAGCAAATACTGGAAAAGATTGCTTGGGTGATTATGAAATTTGTGATGGTGTAAAAGGGCAGGTGAGTGAAATACCTCTCAGAAAGGACGTGGTTGTTCCTATTTCGGGACCTTTCAATGTCCCTATCTGATTTCTTCAAAGACTTTTTTTCTCCTGAGAAGGAATGCTTTGCCTTGACAGTTGAGGATTAAGTTTATTCATTTACTGCTCAAAATAGAGTGGCTACTCTCTCTTCCTACAAAAACTCTCAGCCTAGCAAGTAGGGAAAGTGGCCAGCCCTGCATCTGAGGTATTCACCTTCCTGTTCCCTTTTGCCTGTGACAGGGAATCCGTGGGAGCTAACCTTTACCCCATGGATGGAAGGACAGAGATGCTGTTTCTTTGCAGGAGATGCTAGGGCTCTTCAGAGAGCCATAGTGAATATCCAGCCATGCCAGTGAAGCTGCTGTGTGCAGTTCTGAATGCAGCTTCCTAATTAGCATGTACAATGGTCCCTCAAATAGCACTTACACCTGTGTTCATTGCACATTTTTGAATTTTGTGTCAAGTAAAATCCTCACATAGCTGGAGTTTATGTCTAAATTGTCTTTGTCTTTTGGGTATTAAGCTGGAGAATGTGCTGTAAATCAAAACCAAACCTGGATGCAAAAGGCAGCTCCTATTTAGGCAGTGTCAGATAGGTTTTCTGAGGCTAGATCTGTTAAAAAACTACAAACAGATCTGTCATTTCTGTTTAGAAGTTCAGAAGGAAGCAGACAGTTTGGATCAGGCAACAGTCTGCAGTGATGTGTCCAAAACAAGAGCTTTTGTTCCAAGCGGGGCTGATGCAGGCCACCAAATATGCCAAGAATGCGGGGCCGTTTGTGGTGCTGCACAGATACCATCACCGGCCAGCTCAGCGCCCACATTCCTGCCCAAATAACTGCTCCTGGGATGGGGCAACCCACAGCAGAACGTGGCCACTGCCTGCATGTACACTAATTTTAGTCAAAGCTAAAATGTTTTTCTTTGAAATCCACCGTTTTCAGGTCCCTCCCTCAAAGAGGCAATTAGCTGCTAAACCCCTCAGGGTCAAACGGTCAAGGTTAGTTACAGGAAGGGGGTTAGGAATTTTTGAATCAGCTACTATGATTTCAGTGAAAAATCTGTTAATGCTTTCAGTGAAACATCTATGAACTCTGAGCCCTTTACATCAGGAAATGGTGTTTCTCCAGTTGACATAATTTCTAAAATCAAGCATATGTGAAAGCTCTGTGTGTAAACATGTATGAATTGAAGTTGTTGTTGCAATCCCTGGCTTATGAAAAGGCTCTACCAATTGCTCTGAGCAATTTTCATACCCATTTCAGTGGTATTTTTTTAATGCCATGACAATTAACTGCTAAGATTGTATTCATGCTTTTAAAGTGGGGTTTATTTCTTGTTATTAGATATGAAAATACTGGTTGAAATAACAAAAATAAACAGTGTTCTTAGGGAAAAGATTTATTTTTCTGGAAAATTGTATGGAAATGTACTATATCCTTTGGTAATTCAAAGAAGTTAAAATAAGTAGTCTTTGAATTTTACAAGTTCTGTGTAACATTTGAACTGTCAGGACATTGCAGTGGTTGAGGCTTTAGGGAGGCATTGATTGCAATCCACTCCAATAACTTGCCTATCTTGAACATAATTTAAATGAACCATGACACCTCGTTAATAGTGGCTAAAGGGGCTAAAGAATTAAAATACCCCAAACCCACAGTACTCCAAATCTGCCATATGGCACATCTGAACTCTGACATTGCCAGTTTTGGAATTAGCTCCTTTGAGCGCCTGGTAGAGTTCATCTTCAGTAAAGCAAATATTTTGCAGAAGCAAGTTTGCTTTCACCCCAGGATGTGGGGTGCAGCAGGGGCTGTGCTTTGCAGGACCGTGACTCTGAGAGGTTGCTCTGTGTCAGGATCACCATCTCCTGATGTGTGGAGTGCTCCAGGGGAGGTATTTCCATCATCCACAGGGGCAAGCCGAAGTAAATGTGCTTGTTGTGGGTAACCCTTCCCAAGCCCAGCTAAGCACATCTGGAGAACAGGCGTTCACAGCCACGAAACACCACGGCCTCAGCTGCTTAAAAGCTCTCCTCCTGCTGCAGGGAGATGGAGGGGCCCTTGGCCTGCCCAAAGCTGGGATTTCTGATGCTGGAAATGGGAGTGTTAAGGGCCCCGGTGCCTGGAGGTTACCTGGGTGGGTGTGGCAGATAAAACGGCTTGGAAAATCCTGATTAATAAGTAAAATCAGGCTGCTACTGCAGCAGTGTGGGCTGACACCAGTGGTGAAATGGGAAGCAAAGCAGATTAAACTCTCTCTGGAAAGATCAGTTGGTGAAGGCAATGATTTGGATCCCAACCCACCAATTAACCCATCTAGGGGAGTCGCTGTGGAGGATTCCCCCAGCCTATGTTTTGATGAAGTAGTTGAGGTATAAAATCACAAATCCAGCATAACTGGTATTTTGCTCTCTTTCATTACAGCAATTTTTCAATTATGCTTCTTTTCATTAAGCTCATAATGCAGATTAACAGATTTCCCTGCCTTTTTAAAGGGAAACTGTGTGGTGATACTAACTAAAAATTTAGGGAAGAGGGACAGTTTATTTCCAGTATCTTTGTTGTCTGTCAATGACAAGATTGATAATCAAATCTTCTCTGTCTTTGCAGAATGGAGTTTATGTTTAAATAGTTGGTCTAGTCAAAGCTAAAAGGAAATTTCACAATATATTTTTTGTAGAGAAGACTCCCAATGCTAATGAACAGCCGATTCTGTCTCGGGGAAATAGTTTGTTACTAAAAATAAATTGCAGCCTAACTGTAACTAAAATCAGATTGCAGAAACCAAGCTACTCCAATTCCTGATTTCTGCTACAGAAGGAGATGAATCTATTACAAACAGTTCTGATTATTATATATTTTAAAATGTGCCAACTGAGCTCTGTTTTGAAATTAATCCACTTGTGAGCTTCTTTCAGATATGCTTACAGCATTCTCCAGAGATTTTCTTCAGACTCTGCAAAGCCAGTGAGGAACCAGTTCATAGTTATGAGGCCAAAAGGAAAAACAGTGCACATGAGCTATTTATAGAATACGAAGCAAAACAGTGTGATAAAGGGCAAATGAAAGCTTTCAACGAGAGGCTTTTCATTCCCAGTCACATGGTCTTTACATGCAATTTCTTTTTTACTATACAATTTAGTAGGGAAATTAAATTATTTGACAGCAGCCTTTTTCTATGTAGAAAAGAACTGTTCAGTGCTCCTTTACCATTTATAATAGGCTCACTTTTGGCTGTTGCTGTTTGAGAGAGTTTGTTTGCAGAAGTTTCTGCAGGGCCGATACTTTCCTGGCAGGTGGAAGCAGAAATGGTGGCCAGAGGTTGCCCTGGGAAGATTTCAGTGTGGAGCATGGCAAACCACTCTGCTGCCAAACAGAACATGCAGAGTTCTTAGTCATGAGCCCCAGATGTTTGGGAAAACAGGACAAGGGTCCCCGTCCTCTGAAAATCTCACAGTTATGGGCAGTAGTAGAAGCAAGTAAAGGTAAATCCAACCTTTCTAATTGCTTTTGTGTCCCATCACCCACTGTATATCAATGTCCTTGTTGTGTTCCTGCCTTTTTGTTCTTAATGCAAAGGACATTTCTGTCCTGGGAGTTTATCAACCACCTCATTCATTTTGAATATATTTCTTCACAGCTAGTTTGTTCAAGTATCTGAGTTCCATCTCTGGGCCTTTAAAAATTCTGACCTTGAAGAAAACCCCAACTTGACCTGGGTGCCAGACTGTGACTTAGCCTAACACCGTGTTCAACTCTTTCAGAAATATAGGAGTGGCCGATTTTTTTACAATTACTAAAATTAGGTATTTTACTGCCTAAGTGTGATGACTCCAAGAAGGGGAATAGGAGAAGAGAAATTGCATTAGTCCCAGAGGTCCAGACTGATAAAAATAAATGTCTTCTCAGATTTCTTTTTGTTATCTTTCCTTTCTCTTTGTGTCTGTGATAAAGTTTGAGGGAGGTTAAAGAAACTGGATAGTTTATCTCTAAAATATAGAAGCTGATGCTGTCATTTCAGAATGTTTTGACAGACAAGGTAATATATGGCAGCAGCCTTTTCTCCTTGGATTAGCAGCACACTTGCAGGTTCACAGTGTGTTTGCTACCTGAGCTTCTCACCACTCAGGCCATCACCCAAAGTGTCTTGTCTCATCTGTGCCAGATTCCTCCTTAGTCCTGGGAGCTCCTGTGTTTGCATAAAAATATTAATACTTCACAGATTCATTCTGCATTGTGACAAGTGAATGAGGGGATAAACTGAGGCTTTAGCAGCAGTGGTGCTGTAAGGGAGCTGAGTGCTGCAGCTGAGGAGCAAGGACCAATGAACGAGGTACATCTATCTGTAGTCCCACGTGTCAGTCCCTCAGACAATTTTACAGATTTGTTAATGGCAACAAGGCTTTTTAGTGAAGCTTCTTCAGGCTCTTACAAAGACATGAATGTACTCCAGAACCCTGATGAATGATAAGCGAAACACTGAAAGACAAATTTTCAGAGCTGCTTCTCGACACATGAACTCCTTCAGAAGTCAGGATTTACTCTGAATTTAAAGAAATCAGTGCTGGCTTCCTCCCAGGATGTAAACTCTTTTTAAGAGCTCTGTTTTATGTGTCTGTGTGTATGTGTGTATATACATATATAATGTTGTTTTCAAATACCCAGTAGAAATTTAATGGAGTTGCAGGAACAGCAGAATGGAGGAGAACTAAGTCTATATCCAGCACATAACCCAAACAGTGCTGCTGAATTGATCCCCAAGAGGAAAGCAGAGCAGTAATGCCAAACTAGAGTTGAGAGCTTTGGGGTTGCTCAGTCCCATTGAACAGCGAGAAAAATCCCCACCTTCTCTGCTCCTCTAGTGTTCTTGGGCACTAAAACCAGCCTAAAAATAAAACCAAGCAAAACTGGAAGGAAAAAAGATATTGGAAAGAGTGGAGGAAAAAAAAAGTTATTTTCAGCAATGTATTCTGTGTAAGCTTTACTCTCCTGGGCAAGAATTAAAATGGTAATTTTGAGCCATGCTGGCTCCTTGCAGTTGTTCAGAGACGTGGTGCTCCCATTCCCCTCTACCCCTGGAGCTTCCCAGTGAGACTGGCAGTGTCTCTGGGGGACACTGCCTTCCCATCCAGCAGCTGCACAGGAGTGAGGAGGTGCTGTCACCCTGCCGTGGAGCTGCAGGGTGTCCCCTCTCTGTCACACCCTGTGCAGAAGCAGTAGGGCCCGGGCAGCTCAGCTGCAAGGGGAGGTGACAGGAGTGCAGAGAAGGGGCTTTGGAGCTGTTGAGCCTGGCTTTGCTTCCCTCAGGTGTTTCTGGGGGCTCCATGAGGCTTCATCTGTTCCTCTCTACTGAGGCATTGCTGATATTTTTTTCACTTAGAGTCACTTGTATGTGAAGCCAGCACAGGTCTCTCTTCCTAAGCTAGACTGACCAGAGCTACAGTCAGTAGATTTTAGATTGGAAACCAAGACAAATCTCACCTGCAGGCTCCCTGACCAATGGCCTGGAGCGAGGGTGAGTCTGAGAGAAGGGCCTTAAAGCCGTGGTGTTGGAGAGCAACTGGACACAAATCTGCCTCACTGCACTGCCTGTCCCAGCCTGAGGCTCAGCCCCTGCAAGTGAGGAACAGGCTGATCCCATTCATTACTGTCACCTTCAAATATAAACCTGCTGGAACAGAGAGCTCTTCTCAAAGCCATCCCATACTCTATGTGCTAGCAAACAAGACCGTGCTTGTAAGAGCACACCGTAAAGTGGCAGAGTGTTCTTTTTTCTTTTTTTTAAAGCTGATCAAGAGGGACAAGAGACACAGGAGAGTAGCTTAAGGGTATTCAGATCACAAGACTTTTTGATGAAGAGAACATGCAGCTGGCTGCATATGCTATTCCAGAAAAATAAACACCACTTGTAAATATCCAGCCCTCTTGCTGTCTCTGAAAAATTTCTGCCAGCTGATGTAAGTAGCTGAGGAAGATGTTGGAAAGCTGTCACCCCAAGGCTGCCACCCCTGTGTGTTGGCAGGGTGAAACGAGCAGCCTGCAAAATCTGGGGCAGGCAAAGATAAGCAGAAGGGGCTGTCCCACTCCTGGTTTTGCTGGATCAGGTGTTGTGAGTCTGACATTCTGCTGAAGCACACACAAGAAGAGTATGTACTGCAATTTACACTAAAAACTTAAAGGGTGAACCTTACTGGGCACAGGCATGTTTTAAGGAGTTGCTGAAATAATCTCTTAAAGTGTGGGACTACATCACATGTTCTTGTGTGCTCTCAGCTGTCTAAAACTGGCTTTTACCCTGCCACTCCAGATGCAGGGAAGTCCTTTGGTACAGATGGGATCCTCTGGCAGTCTGAGGAGGGGCTGAGTACCAGGCAGAGCAGGGGCTTGGCTGGAAGGGCCCCCAGCCACAGATACTGAGCTTTCAGCCCTAGGAACTCTGCACATGCTAGGGAGCAAAGCAGAGACACTCAGAGGGACTTTTCTGGCACAAAGGCAGCACTGAAGCAAGATCTCCCCTGTTTTGAAGGAAGCATTGATTTGTAAAGTATCATGTAAAGTGATAGGTCTTCTTCCTGAAGAGTGGCTGAGGCTTCAAAACTAAACATTGTGCCTTTTATGTATTTATCTTTTCTTTGCTGTTACAGTTTGCCTCTATACAATTATAGAGACTACTACAAGAAGTTTTAGTTTTGGTATAAGAATTTATCTCCTTCTGCCCCTCTTTCCTCATATGAAGTCAGTGAAGTAAGAGTTCAGGTAGTATCTGGGTGTGCTCACTCAATTTCAAGAGTAAAAGTTTTCCAAAATATACCTAGATTGCTGGCTTTGGACTCCAGCCCACAGACATGTGATTTTGACACATTATTTCTGATTCCCTGCATTGTTGCCTCCTCTTTCAGCATTTTACTTACACTGCAATAAGATTAAATTAACTTTATGATGAGTCGTACATGAGCATACATGCAGGTTTGTATGTACATGAAAGCAGGGAGAAGGGAAATACACTAGGATACTTAGAGTGCTTAGTATCTATATATTTGTATAACAAAATCCAGCCTATTCTGTTTCCATTTTTACACAGACTTGTCTGATTACTTAATCCAAAGCCACATCCTCCACTTGATGGCTGCCAAAGTGAGCAACAGGCGAGAGGTGAGCTGAGTTGTGTTTGGTCAGTCCCCATAAAAGTTGTTCTTTCCTTTTTTTCTTCTCCTGCTCTATGGTTTGCTTGCTCTTCTTTTTTTGTTTGCTTTTTTTTTTTTCCTCCCTGATTTTTGGCTTTTTTTGGTTTTTTTTTTTTTTTGGTCATCATTTTACACGTGATCCTCTTGGTTTGGGATGTTCTTTACCTACGTGTTTACATTGCACCTAATCACATTTGACTGTGTTCCCAAATTTGGGTCTTGGTGCTACTGGAATATAAATACTAATGTCTTATTGCTTGGTATGCAGTCAGGTTGGAATCTGCAGCTCTACTCTGCTTGTGGCACTGCCCATTGCAAGACTGCTTTCTTAATTTTTGCCTGAAAGTGATAGTGTGTATAGTACAAATACCCCTGGCACAGCAAAGTAATGAACAGCAGCAGCATAGAAAAAAATTCAGCTGTGCCAATGGTGAAAGCATTTTCTTGCAGGAGTGAAATTGTGCTGTAAGTATTCGTTGGTTTGTTAGAAATCTTGGAATTTCTAAACATAAAGCTGATCCCATCTAGGTTATCATTAAGGGAATTTATTGGTGAGTCTGAGGTTAAAAAGCCCCTAAAGCTCAAAGGATAAGGGGAACAGGTGCTTTCCTGGAGCCTTGGAAGTTATGCTACAATCAGTTTCTTCCTTCCCTTTGGGCTTAATAATATACTAAAGTTGGTATGGTATAGCTATGGTAATGTTTATAATAAGAAAATATGCAAATACAGCAGCAACATAATTTTTCCAGAGTGCTTAGCAAGTAAATGTTTGTGTACAGAATAGCCTTCAATCCTGTGAGCATCCTTCTGTCAGAGGCAGCTCCTGTTATTTATGATAGCAATAAAACCACTGATTATTATTGGACAAATTTCTCAGACATGAAAAAAAAACTTCAGACATTTTACTTCCAAATTTTTCAGTATATAACAAAAGGTTTGAGGTTTCAGAAGTTTAGTCCCTGAGGATAAACAAATAAAGTTGTAAAGAGCACACCTTGCTAATATGATTGCTCCTTATTAGCATAATAGTTTTCAAATAAACAACCTGCTAATGTCTCTAATAAGCAATTACTCCATGATGAAAACTGCAAATGGAGCCCACTGGTGGGTAACAGATAACAGTAAAATCTGTCAATAAAATAAATATTGTTCTGCCTGAACAGCTCTCTTCTTCACTCCAAGAGAAGAGCAGAGCTGCCTGATGGTTGACAGCCAGATATGTTACAACACTGCTCTTCTGATGCTTTGCTGTGTGTTACAACAAAATAAGGCAGAGATCTTTACTTATTTGTAGCTACCTAATCTTGAGTTCAAAAAAACCACAGTAGGGTGAATGTTTGCCCAGGAATAGGAATTTGTAATAGAGCTTGCTTTCTTTCATAAAAGGAAAATGATAATTAAAAATTTGGAGTCCATCCTATCTCTAAAACATGCAAATGAATGGAAGTAGCATCTCAGCACTCTTTTCTTCTTGCTATTCTAAACCATTTGCAGTGGCAAAAAGGTGTTAAATACATGCAACAATCTGACTTTCCCAAACACTGAAAAGTGTGGGAAAAAAAAGTAATAATTTTTCAATCATGGTTGACAAACTATTTTCAAAACATTTGCAGTGTAATTTACATACTTGCCTAGTTGCTCCACCATTGATTACAAAGCTGTGTTGTGCTTGCTTTGGTGTCTGTACTTTTGCACTCATTTTTCCAATATAATTTTGCATTTAGTTTTCAAGAAATAAGGATATGGAATATGAAAAATTTACAAATCTCAAAGCCTGGTCCTTTCCAAATTCCATGGAGGGTTTTATTTTATATATAGCTTTGTAGAAACAGGATCATTTGAAGGAAAATCTTGAGCAATTCTTATCTTTGTTCCACTCTGGACTGACATCATGGTATGAAAACGCAAGGAATGTACAGTAAAGCCTGGTGTGGGAAGAAGATCTTGACAGAGGGATGATTAATGATGTCTGAAAGAGGGAAAACAGTTATGTAAGAAATACAGCCCATGAGGTTGAAACTGAAGAAACCATCACAGGTGCAGCCTGTAAACAGGCCCCAGAGGGAAGAATATTGGTCTTTTAAAGGTGGACTCTGTAAACAAACAGACGAGGCATAGGAAATATCCTTCCATATAAATTTTTATGGTACAAATAAGTACATGGAGCACATAAGCACTGTAAGTGTTTATAAACTCAAAGAACATCCATATTGCAGTAAAGCTGCACAAATAGTACCACGGTGTAAATTTATATAGCGTGAGGCAGATGTGTGGTCTGATGGCTTAGTTTGTTTTTTTGATTTTAGCAAATGACATGATTTCTGTGTCTCTGGTTTTGTTTTGTTCCATTTAGCTGCTCTCAGCTACATAATTGTTCTTTCAGCTTGTAAATATTATGGTCAACCTCCAGCAAAGTTTAGATGAGGCCAATCAAATGTAAACAAGTGCGTCTGCACCAATGACGTGGGTAAGTAATGTCATCTCTTGTGATGTTTCCTCCCCCTTTTCTTACTCCCCTGGGACTGCAAGAGCTTTGTGGAGCCTGCTGTGGTACTGCACAGCCTGGGGTTCAGTTTAACTGCCTGTCTGGGATTATTTTTCTTTTCTTTCCTGGCTATTTGGTGTTAAATTTATCCAGCAAAATGAGAATAATGGACCAGGATCACCTCTGAGGAGCATCCTCACATCTGTCTTTGCTTCTGCCCCTGCCCTAGGGGTGGCTGCCTGCAATCTCAGCACAGAGTTAATCCACGTGTGAGGTGCAGTGCAGGGGCCCAGAAGGGCTGAGGGTGAGCAGAGACCCCTGAGGAGCTGCAGCTGGTGCAGTGCTGTGGCACAGGGGGTGGCAGGGCTGCTGGGTGATGCTGTCAGACCCTCTGTGCAGTTCCCCAGCAGGGCTCAGCCCCCGGGGCTGCTGTGCCCTGCAGCAGGTGACAGCCAGCAGCACAGGGCTCTGGCAGAGCTGTTCTGTGCCAGCCCCACGTGCTGCAGTCACCCAACCAAAGCCTTTGCAGTAAAAAGGTGCACATGGAACAATTTTTGCCCTTGAATGTGATCTTTAGGATTTCACTCCATGTTGCTCTACACTGTGCAGCCCTAATCTGCAGGACACAGTGAATGCACCCCATGGGCTTTCTGCTGCAAACACGAGCAAGCAGGTGGGCTTTCCCTGCATGCAGCCTCCTCCCCTTGCTTTGGAGCCTCTCACTGTTGTGCACTGAACACAGGCCCTGCCTGCTCCCCTGCATCCAACATTTACCTGTCTCCCACTCCAGTTTTGTGTCTCCAAGTGCCCAAATCCTTCTGTAGCTTTCTGCAGCTCTAGCAGTTCAACACTACTGGCAGCCTGACATTCCACACCTCATGCTCCCATAAGCAGTGAACTGTTGGGTCACAATTTTTGGTTAGATATGAATTAACCTTTAAGGAAAAAACCCACCAAAGTAATGACTGCAATGCTATTGATCTCCTGGGAACAGAGTCTGGGAGGTGTCTGACATTTTACATTGTTATCTATGGGAGAGGAAGGAGCTGGGCTGTTTTTTCCCACAAGAAATGTATCTATTTTTGACAGCAAAGTACTTTTTTTGCCATGGGACCCAAAACAGTTTTCATTCACTGACTCACAGTCTCTGGAGGCTTTTCCCCTGAGCTTAGGAGGCAAATGCTTAGTGGTTTGCAGATGGAAAAGTGACAGCCCAATTAGCTAAAACTGTTAATTTAAAGGTAAAGATATTACCTGTTTAGAGCTATCAGTGTCCACCAGCCTCATTCCTCTGTTTTTACATACAGAGTTGCTGTAGGTTTGGTCATAATAACTATTGGGTGAGAATCTGAAAGCAATGTATCAACTGCATATGATTTATTCTGTGGTTCTTGTGCAGAAAGCCAGAATATGATTTCATGCTTTCCTGTTTCTCTTTTTTTCTTCTTATGGTATGAAAATCATCATTAGTTATTTGCAATTAAATTTTTCCAATAGCCTATTTGCTTAATTATGGATGAATGTACATTGAAGAATCTTTCCTTCCCAAGAATTAATCTCACCAAGACCCAGGCAGAAACTACAGGAAATATATTTGGACAATGTTTATGTTGTATCTGTTCTTGTGATGTATGGCAGAGCCAGTATGGCTCATGTGGCAGCTCATGGCCTCAGAGTGATCCACAGGATGCTTCCATGTGTGTTGCTATTTATTCTTTGAATGATGAGGAATGTCTGTAACAGTATTCATGGTCCAAGCAGCTGAAAACTCTCTGCTGCATCTCTGCAGGGTCTGAGGGTGGATCCACATCTGCCTTGTCCACATGGAAGGACAGGACTTGTGGCAAATGTACTCTGGGAGCTGCCAGTGTCCACACAGGCTGGAAGTTTTGGCAGGTATGGGACACTGGCAGTTGGGACCAGACATCTAAACATGCTTTTCTGTTTCATTCAGAAACCTTTAGACAAAGCCTATCCAAATGCTTTACCAAAGGAACAAAACATCAAGGAAAGGGGTATAACAATATTTAGAATTCTTCCACATTGCAAAATCTGTGCAAGAACTTCAGAAGAGTTACTACCAAATGTGCCAGTAGCATTTCTTAATATTTGTAGTTGTTCTTAAATCTGTATACCTAATCAGCTCCTTAAACTGTGCTCCAAGCATGGTGAAGTGGAAAGAAATATTAAAAAAACTTGCCTGAAGGGATGAAGTCTCTTGGTATTAATGGTAAATGCACTGCTTTGCTCTTGTTTGGAGCTTTCATTGGTTTGAATTGTCTAAATGCAGCTTGTAAATTACTGACAGCAAAGGAGATTCCAAAATGGCATTTGTTACTGTGGAATATTTTGACTGTTAGTATATAATAAATAATATCATAGATCCTGAAGTCAAAAAGCAACTTCAGATTCCTTATTTAGAAGATGATATCTTAATTGAGCTTGCCTGAGAGATCACTGGTAAAGTTCATGTGATGTTTTTCTTAAGGTGTGTCTGTCAGGTGCAGTTGGTTGTTTTGAAAAACATAGCAAAGAATTTCAGTGCAGTGAAACCATTTTGCTGTCTGTTCACCACAGGCCATGTTTTCTGTTGGCTTTCTGGAGCTTGCCACAGTAAGGCAGAGGGCCCATGAGCTTCTGTACCTCAAGGCACAGAGGCAGGAGAACTACAGGACACGTGCTGGAGTGGGATCCTGGCTGGGTTGTAACCTACCTTACCAACTGAGAGCTCCTTGCTCTCATTTTTGACACTGGCTGTGGACATACAATGCACTGAAAGTGTGGACAGGACTGGCAGTCAGTACCTTGTGTCTTTAGGGAAGGATTCCAGTCTGTAAAGGACCTGCTCCAGCTGAATCTGTGCTTTTTCCTCCTATTCTTTTGAGTCAGCCTCATGTGCAGAATGTCTGCTCAAAATCTTTCCTACTAATGTTTCATGGTCTCAATCATTTGACAATCACTAAAAGGAGATCTTGTAACTGATGCAGCATTAAGGGCAGATCTTAGAATAATCAGTAGTTTCAGCAGCTCTTTCTATTCTCCCTGTTTTTGTGGCTTATTATAAAAGTGTCAATCTCTCACTGCTATCTAACAAACAAACTTCTGCCCTGGATCCATTTCCACTTGGGCAGTTTGCCAGGAATAACAAATTAAACTCCAGCTCTCAGTTTAAGAAGTTTCACTTCACTGAGTAGAGTTCAAGTACAGTCTATTATCCTGACTAAGTGATAGAAGAGTCCTTTGATGTTTGCTTCTTGAGTGGTTTATACAAGCCAGGGCTTCCTGTAGGAAAAAGAGCTGCAGCTGAAGGAAATACTTGATTGATCAGGTAACCTCTTCCTCTCACTCTTTCTTGAGAGTGTCTGAGTGCCCAATGACAGAATCAAGCAGAGATACAGAGAGACCCTGCACAGTCTGCACCAGAAGTAGTCACACAGTTTGATGATGTTTCTCAATTTTTCAGGTGAAAGGGACCAATCCTGCTCCTTCCACCTTCCTGTTCCCCACTGCTTTCCCCACATCAGCTCTGGTCCACCACGGCTGGTTCAACTTCTTAATTTGTAAGACTTCACAACTGAAATTAAATGTTCTGCCATCCCGTGAGTTGAACTGGATAATTAGTAGTGCAGAAGGGGTGGGGCTGCACAGGTGGCACCTGGAGCAGGAGGAACAGGGGAGAGAGGAATAACATTATGTAGGAACAGAAGTCCTCCATCTGCACCTGCCAGCCATCAGGTCAGCCTGGCTGTGTCACTGAGCCACACACTCAGGGCTCCTCCAGAGCCCTCTGACCTTCAGCTGGGTGCCACTGAACACTTCTGGAAGATGCTGGTTTTCTCCTTTGATCACCAGGGGCTGTGTTCATTTTATCCCAAAAAATGGTTCAGTGCTTTGTTTATTCTCTCTATAAGAAGGTACAGTGATGCTCCTCTCCCAATAATTCTGGCCTGAAAGTTTCAGGGAAAAGTTGGCTAGAATATATAGAGGAAAAACAGGGAGTGTGCAGTGCAATGTGATCAGAGCACAGGGATCAGTTAAGAACAAAAAGGAAAGGAAAGTGGTACCAGCAAACCTTGCATTGTCTGAATTGTTTGAAGATACCCACTGTTCTGTGGTCAGTGGTAGTGAACTGCTGTGCTTGGTTTCTGAATCTGAGGATTTAAAAACTCCCTTTGTTAGCTTGTCACTCAGAGGTAATTGTGCCAATAAATGTTCACGACAACTCTGCTTCTCCCTGATCTTTGGAGGTGTGGCCACATGTGGTGGGTGCAGCTGTGGTTCCTGTCCACCTTGGAGCACCTGGGCACAGAAGTGACTTGCAGAACTCTCACCTCTAAGCAGGGGGACAGCTGAACAGCTCGTGAGCAGCACTGCAGTGCCAGAAGCAGCTGTGCTGACAGTTCAGCAAAGGTCTTGATCCCCTTAGCTCCTGGCCTTACAATTCTGCTGCTTTCCTTGACTTGGGTGTGTTGGGTGTGTCAGATGACTACTGAGCTGATTCAAGTCACTAACCCAAAAGAAAGTCATCTCCATGTAACATTGTCACCATTGGCTGGAAGGACAGCATGAGGAGATTTGGAGGCAAACAGCCTTTATTTTGCAATCAGATGTTGCAATACCTGTGGATATTGCATGCTCCACAATGTTGCAAGAGTCCCTTGAGCAGAACTCGTTGAATTTGGTTTGTAAAATCTTGTCTAAAGTATGGGTA
Organism: Thryothorus ludovicianus; assembly: GCA_013397245.1. Classification (NCBI taxonomy): domain Eukaryota; kingdom Metazoa; phylum Chordata; class Aves; order Passeriformes; family Certhiidae; genus Thryothorus; species Thryothorus ludovicianus. The sequence continues at coordinate 1,089,687 of VZTB01012905.1, read as the reverse complement.
TTGGAAGTTGTGAAATTACCTGTTATTCAGTACATGCAAAGCAATCCTGTACTATTTTATTACAATTTATTTTGGATTATGTAGAAGCAGCTTTTCCTTCAGCTATATCTTTCCTTTCAGTTATATCCATGTCTGAAACTCTTTTAATCCCAAACACTCAGACTCTCCTGACCTCCTTTGTTATATGGAGGAGCACTTTAGTAAGGTCTAATTACCTGGAAAAATGCACATGTTGGAGACCTCAGTGTTTCCTTGCTTTAGAACCTGATGTAACAGGCAGTTTCAGAGTACCCTCTGGATAACTGAATAAACCTGGGGATTGTCTTTTTCCCACAAGTTATTTGCTGTTGCTAGCCACTTTTCAAGATCTGGGCTCCCATCACAGTGAACTTTGGAAACCATTTTGCATGTAGCCCCAGGAGTTTGTCCCATGTAATGGACACTAATGTTTTCCAATCAGCAATGTTATTTTTAAGCTCTGCCATGTCACGTTATCTTATTGCTTCACAGGCCCCATGACTGCTTGTGCCTGCAGACAAATCTAGCACAGGCCAGGGGGAGGGTAATTCTTCCTTTTTTTTTGGTCTGCCCCCTCCCCTCTCACATCCCAGAGGTATGTTTCTATCTGGGAGTGGAGGCTGGGAGGCCACTTGTCTACATGTGACTTTATGTGACAGTGCCTCTGAGAATCCAGGCAGCCTGGTTGCCTGCTCTGAATCTCCCCTGTAACTAACCCATGGTGCTTTTTCTTCCCCCAGTGAGAGTTTTGTCTCTAAACAGCTGTAAATTTTCTTGGGAATCTCTTCCAAAGCAGTTATAATTTTCCTGTTGTACACTCAAAAAGTGTACACACTTTCAAAGAAACCAAAGTATTTCTTTGAAACCCTCCTTTTCCTGCCTTTCCGTAGAAATGCTGCTCATCAGCTATTTCAACATCTGTGCATTCCTTTTCTTGTCATAGAGCTCAATGCTACTCCTTTCTCAGTCTGAGGATGGATAAAGGATGGTCCCTCACTAAATGGAAGCATATTTTTCCTCTCAAGAGATTTGCTTTTATCCAAGTTGATTCTTGAAGAAAGACAAAAATGCCAGAGAGATGTGAGCTGAAACAACTTGTTTGCCTGCCTGCAGGCTCACCCTTACATCAAAGTCCAGGGAAGCTGTTTGATCAGATTGTCAGGTGTGTGTCCTGAGTGTGAGGAAATGAAGTTTTCAATGACTGCAAAGGGGATAAGCTTTTAGAAAAGTAGAATTGGCCAAGTCTCAGTCACCTTTCTCTTGGTTCCACTCATTAAAACACATGTTCTTACTTTCTCATAAACTCTTTTCTGGATGGAGCTTTAGAATGAGTTCCATTATGCTCATCTCATGCAGGTAGTAAATCCTCTGGAAAAAGCAAATGATAAAATTCTGCTATCTTTGCCAAGATTCTCATTTTCACATTCAAGGAAACACATTCGAAGGTGGGTGTAAAACAGAGCTCCTCAGCTGTAGAAAATTTTATTGTTGGTGGGTTTTAATTTGATTTTGAATTTCTATTTTTTAGGATCATCAGCTTTGAAGTGGTAATCCAGGCTGGGTCTGATTGTGACCTGCAGAAGGTTTGGAACAAGGTATTTCAAATAAACAGCGTTTTCTTTGGATAAATTCTGACAATTTGTGTCTAATACTTCATACTGCTGGTCAGACTCTGTTCCTAGCTGCCCAAAATGCTCAGATTGTCCCTGGGTGTGCTTATGGAGACACAAGAGCAGGCACCTCAGCATCCCCTCCAGAAAGTCCCCTCTGTGCAGGCTGTGCATCTCCCCTTGCAGCTGCAAGGCTGGAACTGCAGCTTCTGTGACTGCAGCTCTGATGGTAAACATAAAGCAGAAATACACTGACCATTTGCACTGAGACAAAGCAGCCCCATGGCAATAGAACTCCTAACTGCCAGCATTTCTTGCCTGCCAATTTACTTCTGTAGTAACTGGGATAAGGCCTTAGGGGGAAAAAAGCCATGACAACGAACATGGCAAAATATGAAGCCCCTTTTCTTTAGTAGCAACTGCTCTCTTCCCAAAGCTGGCAGTAAGGGAGAAGACCTAAAGAGCCTGAAGCTCCTTTTTACCCAGTGTGTATCTTTGTGATTGATTTCTTCCACTAGCAAAGGACGTGTAAGAAATTCCTGCTCCAACAGATTGTTCCTGTCACAGGATTGTGAGCTGGCATGTCACAGAGCCAGGACACACTGCCCCACAAGCAGCTGCACCTGTGTCCCTGGCATGGTGAGCTGCTGGTGGAGTGGCCATGAGCAGAAAGCCACACACAGCACACCTTGGGCAGGCAGTGCAACCCAAGGGAAGGGATCCTTCCCACATGTGCTGTGTTGCTCTTGCTCACTGTTTTTGCAGGTGATTGCAGTTGGAATGCTGAAGGGTTGGATGCTTCTCTTTATTGAGAGGAAAGAAGACTGTCACATAATCATTTGATTGAAGAGTATGCAAGGAAGGACAGAGGGAAGAGAAGCAAAGCCTTGATATCTCTCCAGCAAGAATGAAAGAGGAAGGTGATGATAGGTCCTTTTCAGGAAAGCTTTGCTGCTTCCTTGTGAGTCACTCCCATTCAGCTGCAGAGCCTTGTGTTATCTTTTGCCCAGCATGGGAATAGCCAAGCATCTCCCACAGAAATTGTAGGAGTCACAAGGCCATGTCCATTGAGTTCAGCTTTGGGAACTTCAGGTTTGTTGTCCCAGAGGCTCAGTGTGCCTCTCCATGTATGTGCTACTGGTAAAGGCATTCATTGCAAATTGGTTTTGAGGCTTTTTGGCTTTCACTTTTGTGGTAAAACACCCCTCCTAAAACTTTGGGGAAAGGATGGGAGAAAAGGAAAACTGCATGCAACTGACATTTTTATATCATTATTGAACTATTCTGATGAGGGAGAATCCTGGAAGATTTTAGTGATTTGAAACATTTCAGTTTCTTTGGAAAAGACTTTGCAGAGGTGGATTCTGGGATTTTGGCTGGCATTTCCCAGCAGCTGTTGCCAGCTTTCCTACAGGTCTGCTACCAAGTGCATAGACTCTGGTGTGCTGCGAGACTGTGTGTTCCTGGATGTTTTGTCTCTGTGACAGTCCCCAGTCCTCATTTCAAATTTTAGAAGTCTGCACAAAGATACAGGCTTGAGCATCACACTGCACAAGGGCAAATGGAAACTGCCTTTGCTTAACCCCCCAAGGCCCACCGTGTTTGCTAATAAAGATTCACTTTGTGACTCCCCATTAAAAGTGGCAGTTGGAGGCCAGGAAAAAATCAGTTTTCCAGTGTTTGAAATACCCATTTAGCTGCTGGGAGCCACCATTTGATCTTAAGCAGGATACTTAGATGTGTTCATTTTTAAGTGTCAGGTAGTTCAATGACTTCACTCAGCATTTGCATTTTATGGTGGTACATGTAACCTGAAGAACGAGAGGAAAGTTTGCTATTTCTTGCAAACATTTTTATATAAAAGTGTCACATGAAAGGCTGCTGGATGAAAAAATTACTGTATTGTGGAGTGCCTGGAAAAAATCACTTAGGCAGTAACTATTCCAATGTATATTGTTTGTTTAAAAAACCTAGAACACTGTTCCTGAAATGACTTTCTTATGACTCTGGGTTCAGAGCCAAGTGCAGGGAATCTGTGTTTGGGTGAGCAGATAGAGGCTGTCCCCTTTGGGACAGCCAGACCATGTAAGGATGCAGAAGAATTCTGACTGTTTCACCTGGAATTTAATTCAGACCACATTGGCTTAGCAGTGGCATAAGCCTGTAACCAAAGCAAGTAAGCGTAGAGGTCTGCAGTCATTAGGTGATTTTCCTTATATCCCTACAAAAAGCACTGATAATGAGTTCTCTCTCTCCATCTTCTCAGGCTCTTTGGATTGGTTGATAGGTGTTAAACATGCCACTCTTTTAGAGCTTTCATCTTTATGGCAACAATGTTAAGTTGCTCTCCTTATGTAATTATAGGATAAAAAAGAACAGGGAAAGAAAGGACCTGGAAAAGCCTGAAGATACCCAAATGAGACAAGTTGAAAACACATTCTGTGACCATGAGGTGTAAATCAAAGATCTTATATATTCGATAGGAAATTTTGTCCTTTCAAGTGGCAAAAGTATTTTGGTGATTAATTTTATGTTTAATCTTGTATCCTACCACAGAAATAGAAGTTTAAAGTGTGATCTGTTCACTGACAACAGAAATAGATTGAAAATTTCAAGCCTTGATCCATCTCCAGCACACCAGTAAGAAACAAAACTATCCCTTCAATAGAGAAATTGGTGGCACAGGTCACCACCTACTTTGACAAGTCCTTTTCTCTTGTCATTTGTTGGTTTTGCTGTTATCTGTAGGAATGATCAAGGAGACTGATGTGTCATTGGAGAGCAGAAGAGAGGTCACACATGAAACTTGTCTCCTGTACTGTCTTTAATTGAGCTTCCCCTGCTGTTTCTCCAGGCTGGTTCTGTTTCTTTAGGTTTTTCACACAGAAAGCAAGCAGTGCCTTCAGAGAAGCCAGGTTAACATGACAGCTTGGCCAGGGCAACAGTCTAGAAAGATGGCAGGAGAACTGCAAACATGGATGGAGGAAGAAATTTTGGTAATGGTAAATAACAAACAGATGCAAACAGATGTAACCAGGACAAGAAAAAGCTTGTTTGGGTAGAACTCATGTAGAAGATCAATATAAAATGGTACTGAAATCAGATAAATGGCTGGGTTGTCAGAAGCCAGAAAGTTTTAAACAAGTTTAAAACTTGCTCAGTGGAACTTGAGACCTGTTCTGGCCCCCATGCCCTGCTGCAGTGTAACTTGCAGAACTGCCCTTGTCAGTCCCTTAGCTGAGAAGGGAGAGGAGGAACCCTTAGTGCCAGCTGTAGGAAAAGGCAGTGGTTTCAGGCCAGTTTATTTATTCTCCTGGTGTTTGCATTTTGTGCTGTACCATTCAGGACAGAGACAAGTTGTGGAGGCAGGTGGGTGAAAAGCAGTTCTAGCCTTTTCCCAGTCACAGCAACTTCTCAGGGAATCTCTAATAGCTGTTTTCATTCTTGCATTGGTCGAGTCAGAGCCATTTGGTTCAAATCTGCTGCCCTGACATTTGAAACTTTCAGGCAGACTGCTCTGGCAGCACCTTATTTTTCTGTTGGAAAAGAAGGGGAAAAAAATCGTTGACGTGTAATTAATGGAACCAGATAGAATCTGAAATCTGAACAACACCCCTTATTGAATAATGAGATATAAATTCTTTGTTATAGATCACTTCAACATCACAATGGCATGGAAGGATTAAGAGGAGATGGTGACTTGTTTTACTTAAGCACTGATCTTGTACACATGAATGCTCATGAGAGTTGTTCTGTTAAAGACAAATCTTTACAGGGCAAACAGAATCATGGACCAAAATGGCAAAATGGAGCAGGTAGGAAAGGTGGAAGGAAAGACAAAGGAGATCAAGATCTTACTTGGCTTTTTTCAACCTGCTGAGTCCCTGTCTAATTTTGTTTGAGAATCAGGACTGTGGAGTTCTAGACAGGTAAACTCTGTCTTACATCTACTTTTCAGAGATATCCATCCACAAATGTGTTTCTCTCTGTATAACTCTTGTCTCTCAGAAGGCAAAATATTACTAATGCATAGCTTCTAATTGATTACTAAGCTATAATTAATTGTTCTTTTTAACTAAGAGATAGCTTCAACGCTCTAAGATCTTCTAATTTTGAAAGTAATTAATTGCAGATTAAATTAGAAGTCACTTGTTAGGTTTAACAAAACCAAATTCAAATTTGAAAAAATGGCTTTTGCTGTAAGGAGTAAGTGTTACATGGAGCAAATTATAATTATAATTTGAATTATCTTTTTATCAGTCCCAAAGTATAAAATATCTGTATTACATGAAACCTAGATAAGTTTTGGAGGCATATTATCTAGTACTGTGGGATTCTGCAGAGACAGGTAGAGGTGTCAGACTGACACTGGATAGAAGCAAATGTAGGTTAACTGAAATTCTAGGGCACCTCAGAGATGCTTAAGGAAAGTGTGATTCTACAGTGTTTTTAAGAAGATGAGAGAGAAAAAAACAAACTAATGTTTACCTGTTTTAATAATATAGTCTGCAAAGATTTTGACATCTGTTTTTAGTGGAAACTGAAAGCTGAGGGATTTGGGGAAATTGAGCTGTCTGTGTGGGTAGAATCAGAGGCTTGTTCTTTAATGCCACATCCCAGGATGTGAGCTGACAAAGCTGCTTGCTATGTAAAATGCATAAGACACAAGCTTTATTCTGCTGTATGTAAAAAAATAACTGAACCACTGGCAAATGTTCCAAGTGTTCCAAAAATTCAAAAATTTGGTCCATTTAGGCTCCCTGCAATTCAGAAAACTATTGAAATTTTTCTTAGTTATCTCTGGACAAATGCCCTTGGCTGAATGCAGGTCTGCCCCATGCTCTCTTGCTTTGGCTCATTGCTGATCCAAATCAGCCCCACTCGAGCTCCCCTGCAGTGCTTGGAGGATCTCTGTCCATCTGGCCTGGCAGGCTGCTGCCACGGTCAGGCACACTCAGGGGCTTTCCTCAGGATTAGAAAGGCACAAAATCTGTCCAGTGCCTCTCCCTGTGAGGAAGACCACCAGCAAGCAAGATTTGGAGCCAGCCCAGGTGAGCATTACTGAGTCTGCTGAGACACAACTGCATGTTCCACAAAACATCAGCAAAGGGATTCCCCCACACCTTTTGGGAAAAAAATGGCCAGGTGATTTTGTGCTGATATATATCCAGGTGGACCTGGCTCAGGAAAATGTGATTTGGTTTATGCTGTTGGGTAAAATCAGGTTCCAAGACAACTTTATCAGCATATTCATAATTCTGTGAGCATCACCCCTGGCATAATCTACCTACTCTCCTTCTTAGATCTTGTTTTTACAGGTACTCTGGAGACCAAGGGATTGGAGTCCAACTCAACAAGGTAGGACATAGCACAGTGCAGTAAGCTAGTGCCACAGAATATCTGACAGATCAATACCAAGCTGCTTGGAGAGGCCCTTGTATGCCTCACCTGGTGCAGTAGATGTCAACTCCTGCAAGAGGCAAAGGAAACCAGCACCAATGTAAAAGCTAACTGGTAGCAACCATTTCTGGAAGAGTCAAACAGTAAGAACTTTTAATACAGTCTTGCTTTAATACCTAACAAATTAAAAATGCCCTTTCTTTTACATATGCTTTTTATATAAGTGTGTAGTTTCCAACTGAAATATTTTTATATCAGATGCCACCTCTTCATGGGAACAGGTTTTCTTCTAAAACAGGACAAGTCAAAAATGTCTAAAATAGTGCCTTTATTAGTGCTTTGTCACTTAATTAGTGCTTAAAACATTGCAGTAGCTCCAGATACTTCTTGCAATTGCAAGTGGAGTGCCCATGCTCATACTGCAAATGTTTTGGGTAGTACAGATTAAGAAGTGTGTCACCAATGAAATGTACATTAGACAGTTGTTTTGTGTTGTGTTGTGACATTAGGCTATTGCAGTTTAATTCTGTTATCTGGTCAGTTGTAGTATTCTGATGGGACTGGGGAAGATAAGGTTAAGGAAGAAGCTGATATGAGAAAACCTCATGTGCTGCATTAGATTGAGTGGGTCAAATGCATGGTGTTGTATATAGATAAAGAAGGCTGTTCTTTGGTTAGCAGCTTCTATTATGGAGCAGAGGAAAAGATAGTGCTGCTTCATCCCTGTTTCAATCCAGTAGGAGTCCATTCCTCATCTAAGCTTTAGTGATTGTGACATGATGTCTTTGGGAAGAGTGACATAAAAGAGAGGAAATGACGAAAAATGAGGAAAAATGCCACTTGACCTCAGAGGCTTGTCCCCCCCTTTTCTTAAGGCCCACTTCTCTGTTTTGTCACTAGATCCTTTAATCCCTTCTCTCTCCATAAAAGTGCCAAGATGTCTCCAAACCACTTAGACTGCACTGTTTCCATGTTCTTAGTTGGCAACTAATTCCACGAGTTCATTATTCTGACCCTGAGTGAAATAGTTTGAATTTCCGGTATACACAATTATTTTGGGCTATGACTTCTGACTTTTGAACCCTTCACCAGAGAGCACCATTTAAATCTCTTCATCAGCTCTGAGTGCTGTCACTGGGTCAGCTCAGTGTCAATATTCCTCTAACAGCATTATGCTGCTCAGAATTGCTTCCTACATCTTCTCTTGGTACAACTGCAGCAATATCTGCAATCTTCTGTTCAGAAGGCATGATTCTATCACTATTATTTATGTTCTCCAGTAGTCATGGGATTGTTTATAGCATATGGGACAGTTAGATGCTTTCTGAAAAGTAAACTGGAGTCAGTAACTGATAGTCCTTGCTGTATTTCATGCTCTCTGCAGCTGTGCTGGGCTTCATTCTGGTCTCATCTGCAGGAATACAAGCAGTAAGCAGCACAAGAAATTTTAGTACATGATGTGAGTGCAAAAAGAAGTAAAACTTCAGAAAGCTGACCTGCTGACATTGCTCTGTATCATAAATATATTCTACATGCATGTTGTTTTCAGTTTAAAACACCTTCATTTTCAAAAATATAATTAAAAATTAACAGACATTAAATACCCAGTCACTGCACACGGAAAAAGATCATCTGATTTATCTTACTGTTTCTTTCACATATTTTGCTCTGTAGCTGTAGGAAGTAATATGATATTAAAGAGTAATTTTCCCTCCAGTTGCTTCATCCATTTATTGTATTGATATTGTCAAGTGCTCCTGTAAAATAAACTAGCAGCCCAGACTTAATTCAGCCAAGTACTAATCTACCAGTATATATCCTTAGTGAAGCCTGATTTGGTGGAAGGGAGTTCAATTGAGGGTGCAAAATGGACATGCAGATGGATTCCCAGATGGAACTGTTTTGAAGTTTGTGTAAAAGCAGATAATAATCTCCTGAAATGCACTCTCAGCCAAAAAAGAGCAGAAAAGGACTTACACCACTGAAGTGGTATTTACTATTTTTTATTTCCTTCCTTAGCTTGCTATCAGCCATGGGAATTTACAAGCTATCCAGCAAGACTGAAGAAATCCAGGAAACCACAATGACAGACCCACTTGAAACAACCATTTCATGTGACTGAGTTGAAAAAATAAAAAATATTTTTTATCAGTGACTAAAGATGTCTATTGCAAACATCACTAATACTACAAAGTTCAGTGTAATTAAGAGTGTTTCTCATACACAGCTGGCAGGCATTTGTTGGCATCAGGTTTTTTTTAAGTGAAGGCCACTGTAAGCAATATGCTTCTCTCAGAAATGAGTGTAAGATTAAAAGTTTTGGGCACTTTCTTTAAGTAAGTAGTTTGTTTTTCTCTTTAAACACTAATTTATAAACAAGAGATCAGCTAAGAAAATAAGACTTTGCTTGCACTGGGAACACTCCTTCCTTTTTCAATAATCCAGTATCTCATTTTTGTATTGGAAATTTGCTGAAACTCAAGAGGGTGACATTTCTGCTACTTACTAATTTTATAGGAAGTGTTCAGAGCCTGGCTTTGAGAAGCAGTGTGGTATTCACTTCTCCATTCACAAAATTCTGGGGCAGAGAACCTGTCAGTGCCTTTATTTGTCCCACAAACTGTTACTGTAGGTTGAGATGGAGAAAGCCATTTGTTGGAGTGAATCACAGATCCCAAGCTGACCTTCCAAAGCAAGCAAAATAAAATAAATTGAGCACAATTTATGTGTAAATCAGTAAGATATAAGCAGTGTGGAATCTCAAATGTAATACTGGTGGGAATAGGCAAACTACTGTAGTGAGGTACTACTGTGTATCTGAGCATGTGGGTTTGAGATTGCTTTTGGAAAATACTCTTTGTCAGCTGTGCTCTCCTCTTT
>VZTB01012905.1:1054604-1079747 GCA_013397245.1 Thryothorus ludovicianus | reverse complement strand
TTTTTCATGCTTTGCTGAGTCTTCTGCTTAATCTACTTTAGGTCTCCTGAGTGGAAGTTTCCTTGACTGCTGTCTGCAGGTGATAACAGTATCACACAAAGCCGACACAGTTATGCCCATCCCAAGGTTGGTTTTTTTTGAGGTAGAGCTTCATTTAGAACAAGTTTTTAGTGCAAATGAAGGCATATGGGTCCACATGCTCTGGCTTTTTCAAGAGGCTTTTTTGCTGTTTTCCACACCATGGTTTGTATATGCTCACCATCAAGAGCTATTAATTCAGTAGGATTGAGATTGTTTCCCATAACACAGTACTCCATTGCTTTCTTGTTAAAAATAATCATGTGGGTTTTTTGTAGGTTACAAGCAGTCCTCGAAATTCTGTAATTTCATTGGAAGATGCTTACAATTACCAATTAACTTCAGGCTTAATTGGCTTATTAGCTGGTCTTGTAACTCTGCCTGCCCTTTAAATTTTCAGCTTTTTTCCCAGATGTTGCTCAGCAGAGTGTCGTTTTGTACTTTTTTTCAATTTTGTGGGTGCTTGGTGATAAATTCTTCTTGGTTTTGAATCTAGTTTAAATAACTATGCCTATATAGAACTTAGTTTGCCCTGTATAAAATTTTGTACTGGCACCAATATACACAGAGCTGAAATGGCTAGCAGGCCACAGCAGAATAAATCAGAATGATTAGTCAGCCTCCTGGGACACAGATGAGTCAGCTCAGGTCAAGATACTTCTGGGAAAACCAGATAGCTGGTAAATGTATTACCAGGTGATTATCAGAGTCCCTGTGCCATCCAGGGAAATGTCCTTGCCTTTGTAGGAGAGGGCAATTCTTCCTCTGCAATGGCAGAAGCAAAGAGTTGTTAAGGATGCTCTCCTTCTTCCTATTCCTTGCTACCTGCTCTGGCAAGTCAAACAAATTGTTTCTCTATGCTGTCCTCTGTATTTGTGGGCTAACAACACAGCTTTTTATTAGATGCAGTGCTATTTGCAGTGTAACATGGAGCCTTTTTATCTTTTAGTAGACAAGAGGTCAAATTACCTCACAATCTTTTAAAATTTATTTATAATCATCTTTTAATCTTATATCAAATGGAGTCCAGACTGTGATTTCAGAATAGTGCAGGAATGTCCTCTTTTACTGCACCACATTCTACTGTGATGTACAGAATTAAAGCCTGTGCTCCCACCTGAGTAAGGATTATGTTGTTTGCTCCATAATGGGATGTGAAACCAACTCCCCATCTATTCTCAACATTATTTCTTCCTTTTCATACTGGTGATTAAGGGACACTTGAAATGTCCTGTTGGGGCTAAACACTGATGCCTCAAGGTAAAGATGTTTCTTAAATTCATCTGGAAACACCCACAGCTCCTTTTTAATTTGACAGGCAGAGCTGATCAGCAGATCCACAAGGCCCTTCACCTGTTTGTTTTTATAACTAACTACTCTCCAGATAAAATATAAACTCTTTCTATCTTACCCTTTCCATATCAACTTATCTTAGATGTCTCTGGGTATGCCACAAAGAGGATGATTTGTCCATGACCTCACCAGGGATGAATTTACTAAGGAGTCTGTTAGTTACCTCCTCTTCCCTTCCCTTTGCTTTTGCCTATCATTTCCCACCAGAACCTGTCAGCCAGGACCTGTTGAACATCATAGGTGGATCCAAGCCTGATCTAATAATTTGCATCCATTTTTTATGCCTCTGAAGCTTTGGACAGTAACCTCATTCCAACGTGTTCTCTTTATCTCATGTGTACCTGTGTGTCAGAGGTGTAGCATCATCCAGAGCTTCGCAACAAATGGAGCTGATGGGAGTCTGGAAATGTTCCAGTGATGCCAAGGTCTGTAAACACAGATCTGTTGAGACTGAAATATTTGGAATTACATGCATTTCTGTGGAATTGCTCAGCCTTGCTAGAGAATATAATCTTGCATCTGGCATATGGCTGCCTTGGGAACATGATCCCAATGCCTCTTGGAGTCTCAGCTCTCAGGCTGACTGATACTGGCCTGCCCTGCATCAGGAGACTTTGAGAACTCCACAGAGGAGCAGCCCACCCAGGCAATGTGTTCTGGAAGGGGTCCTTGTGTTTGGTGCCCTTTCCAGCCTTGGAGACAGATATCTCAGCCTCATGTGTGAGTATATTCTTTGTCAGAGTCCTAAAGAAGGAACTGAACATGTTTCTGTTCCTACAGGGTGTTACCTTTGTGTTTGCTTCTTCAGATTCCACCAGGACAGACATTTATACAGAGAGTAATTGTGACCTGCAATTTTACTGGTGAATACATATATTTCAGAATTTGTGTTCTGTGAGCCATGTTAGTGGTAATGTTTGCTTTTGAGTGAAAGCTTTTGTTTAACTTATCAGCCCAATGTGAGTGAACCTATTGTCTCTTACAGTGAAGAAGTTACAGCTGAAGAGATATATCTGATAATAATTTTGACTTTTTGTTGTTTGAGATGCAGGCCTATAAGAATTTTGCAATGTGTGGACAACAGCAAACATGGAAAAAAAAGGGTCAAATGATTTGGTTAGAGCAAATTTGTACATGCCAGTGATGTTCAGCTAATAAATAACTTAGTGCAAATAGATAAAATTATCTACAAAGCAATATATTTGTATATTTAGCCCCTCATTGCTTTCTTGGTTACTTATCTATCTTGGCCAGAACAACACTTTCTAAACCTATGAAAAACTTGAATTTGCTTCAGAAGAGAAAAAAAGGTTTTATAACAAGAGAGTTTGTTTATTTCACTCTGGTAGACATCATGAAGGATTTGATATTGCTGGATAAGTGTGATTCTTAGGTTTTTCTGACTAATCTTTTTGAAGCTCAATATTCAGAGAGCTTGGCAGTGGGTATTCAACAAACGTTAAGGTAAAATAAATGTCCAGTGGCCGTCCAAGGTTCTGTTTCCTAGGCTGGATGGGATTCTAAACCTTCAGACAGATAAATCATGTATGTGGCTCCTGGGAGATTCAGATGTTAAACTGATCCTCTCCTGATGACAAAGCTGAGTTAAGTATCCCTTCAAGATTTTAAAATGTAGGCCTCAGTCCTACAGGATAAGACACATCAATTCACTGGCTTCTGCTAAGGATTTACTCAAAAACAGGTGTCCTCCAGTGTGTAAACAGGGCCGGATTAAAACAGATTCCACCTTCTTTTGGTTTATGTGAAGTTTTTACCAGAGAGTATGGAAAACTGGGGTTACAGCCATATGTTCTCAATGGCATAAAATCCCAGTGGTCTACAGGACTGAATCTGACTGGTACTTTTGTCTGACTGAACAGATCTAGTTGTCACCTACCATTATTGGTTTTTTTGTCTGTTGCTGCAGTTGTGAGTGGGACTTAAAAACACAGGCAATAATGCCAATGCCACAGAGTATATGCCTGAAATTGAGATGCTCTCTTGGTCCTGTGGATTTTATTTTGTAACCTGGATTTTAACTCTGTCAAAAAAACAAGTAGAAGTATTCTTCTGGCTTCACATATCTCTTTTGGACTCATTTCTTGCAAACAGAACTGCTCTATTAGACGGCCCTTCCACAGAGAACTCTTTGTAGGATTAGGACTGTAAGCAAGCTGTGACAGAAATGCCAGCTGTGACATAGGATTGTGTGTCAGCGCTGTGGGAAGATGGCAGAAGAGCCTAGATCCTGTGCAGCACTTCTCATTCACAGATTCTTTGAGTGTCGTTTTACAGTAATATTCCAAGGTTACTCAGCAGATAAGTGACACAGCTGCAAATGAAGTCCAGGTGTCCTGAGCCCTAGACCACTGCTCTATCCATCCCTCCTCCAAAGAAGCAATGTTTGCAAAAAGCTGTAGGAAATGCCCGATTTGCCTTGTGTTTCACCCCAGCAAAGGAATGTTAGGTCAGCAGTATTTATTTTCTTATCTTGATCTCACTAATTTTTACTTTTTAAAGAGCTCTCTCTGTAATGGAGCTTCTTGCAAACTCAAAACACGTTGTTGGTAGAGCTTGGAAAATTTCTTGCAAGTTATTGATGCTTGTAAAACGGTGATTCCCAAACTTTGCGTGTGGAGCCTGGAAAATGGTAGTGGGAGGAAGTGATCTCCTGGCAGCATGTCAGCTGTGGTCCCACATGCTGTTCTGATCCCACAGATGACTGGATTTGAGAGTAAAGCACGGCTAGTCCTGTCTCTGCCCTGTGTTAGATTTCAACCCTCGCTCTGAAGGGACTGGGTTTAGAGGTACGAACTCACTGTTTCTTAGTCTGGAGCTGAACAGATTGCCGGACTTAAAAGCCCCACCACCCATTGCTACAAATCTATTAAACATCTCCAGTTAACCATGGAGCCTCCTGCTTCAGCAGCTGAGCATGTAAATTCCTGTGACCAAATAACTGCAGAGCTAACTGCTTTCACATGTGCTCCCAACGCGCCCATCTCCAAAGGTGAAACCCTAGCCTGGCTTCGCCCCATGGGCAGCTGGACGGTGACCAGGACACGGCTCTTTGGGCGGCTGCATGGGCACCCTGCAGCCTTACAACAGCCTGGGGACAGCGGCACCTCTGCCGGTCCCTCGTCCTCCTCTCCGCCACCCTTCAGAGCCAGTGGTGCCGTGGGAGGCTGTCCCAGGATCTGATCCTGATGGAGCCGGGCAATAGCGCTCGTGGTGGCTCCCCTGGCGTGGCCCGGTGTGTTCTGGGGTGCTCGCCCCACAGAGCCCCACACCTGTACGAGAGGAAACTGCTTTTATTTTCTACTCCGAGGCTGCGGGCAGGTTTTGTTCCAAGCGGAGCAATGCTCTGAGGGGCGAGGAGTTTCCCCCGGCCGCCCTGGCACTCGGGGGCCGTGAGGAGCCGGCACGGAGAGGCCGCTCCCCCGGGCCGGGACCCCGCGGCTGAGGCGGCGCAGGCGGAGCGTGTTTGCCTCGGCCGCCGCCGTGAGCGGCCCGCTGGCCGCCGGCCAGGCCCTGATGTTTCCTCTCGCCCTTGTTCGCAGAGGAATTCAGGAAAACAATCGGGAGCGATGAGGGCTTTCCCGTTCCGGCGGCGCCGGCCAGCGCAGCCCGGCCTGGGGAGCTGCCAGCAGCCACCTCCGCCCTGGGGCTGGGGACAGGCGGTGTTCAGGGCATTACTCTGACATAAAAAAGCCTCAGCGCGGTGGTGCGAGGGGTATAAAGTGCATGAAGCAGGCCACAGGCTGCCCAAGATAGTAGCTGTGCCCAGGAAATCCTATGGAACACAAACTAATAAGGACAGAAATACTCAAATTACTTCCCGTTTGCGTTACCCGAGGCACGGCAGCAATAAACGTGAACGCAAGGAAACTTGGCAAGTCCCTCCTTGTACAGATACAACCACGCCAATTGTAACAGTGCCAGCCAGGTGCTAGGAATGCCCCTCCACAGCTCTGGGACTGCCTGAGACCTTGCAGGATCCTGGTTTCCCCGGCAGGATCCTGGTTTCCCCGGCAGGATCCTGGTTTCCCCGGCAGGATCCTGGTTTCCCCGGCAGGATCCTGGTTTCCCCGGCAGGATCCTGGTTTCCCCGGCAGGATCCTGGTTTCCCCGGCAGGATCCTGGTTTCCCCGGCAGGATCCTGGTTGCCCCGGCAGGATCCTGGTTTCCCCGGCAGGATCCTGGTTTCCCCGGCAGGTTCCTGGTTTCCCCTGCAGGATCCTGGTTTCCCCGGCAGGATCCTGGTTTCCCTGGCAGATCTGAGCCTGTGGACAGAACCAGGCACAAACAGCAATGACACGTTCCTGATGCCGGGGTAATTCCGTGTGACCAGGACACTCTCCAGAGGAGTTCACCAGCCCTCGCTGATGCACTGAGGGAGAAGTGCCTACCTTGAGTCACTACAGCCCAGAGAAGCCGGGCAGCCGAGGAAGAAGCAGCTGCCAGAGCTGGTATGTAATAGTAAAAGCAGAGTCAGATCCTTGGCTGCAGTGTTTGCTGGCCTCCTGCTACTTCCCCACACCACAGCTGATACAGCTCCCGCTCTCAGGAGAGAGCTCCTTGTTGGGTGAAGCCTTGCATGTGCACATGAAGCACTTTCAATATTGCAGCTTGAGTTCTTAAGTTTCAGGGTGAAATTTAAAGGTCTTTCCTTGTTCAGGAGGCAGAAATGCTAGAAATAACGTTGAATCTTTAAGTGGTGTCTCTCATCAGAAGCCTGTACACAAACGACCATTGTTACTAGAACAAACTTTTTCTTTTCAAGTAATGATCCCTTGACATTTAAATACAGGAACCTGTTTTGGAAGAAGTATAGCCTTAAGGGCAGGTGCACTGGTTGTACAGGAGCCACATCCATTTCTCCACTGTAGATGTGAAAGCCTTTGACATATTGCAGCCTAAACAAATTTTTATTTTAATGACATTTGAAAAACACCTGTATTGTTTTTGAATGGGTTTCTTTCCAAAATAGTCTCAAGAGCACAAGCTGCAATTTTTAGTTGCCCTCTTCTTCTTCCACATCAGAAGGAAGTTGCAGGTAGAAGCCACCTTGAGCTAAAAAATTGCATAGTTCTTGTTGCTGTTCAGCTGGAGAGGGATGCACTGCATGCTTCTCTTTAGGGCTGAACAGTTGTATCTCACATCCAGCAATACCAACAGGGAGTTTTAAAAATCAGTCTACCCTGAGTGTCATGCCTTTTCATGCTTGAAAAAACACTAGGAACTCTGTCTCAGTTCCAGTGAGTTTGTAATGTTCCTTTATCTCTGTGGAGTCTCTCGTTTTTCTAGAAATTGTGGCAGCCCATGAAATAGACTTCATTTTGGAATTATAAACTGAATTCAAATTTTATCACTTCTTGGAGCTTAACAGAGCACTAGGTTTGTGATTTTATTCACAAAGCTATGGATCATTGCAAATTGCTTCCTACTATTTGACAGCTTCCCTTTTAGAAATTTCAACACCCCAGCTATCTGCCTTCAGCAGTGTATGATTCTAATCACTGATATGATTTCATAATCCTTTAATTCAGCAAACATTCCAGATTATCAACATATGCGATTTGTATTTTAGGAGAGCATAGTGCAGCAAAATTTTCCTGTTGTCAGGCTTTGGGCTTTGTTGCTGAAATGTACACATTGTTAACCAGGGGTAATTTCTTAGATGGAGTTTATAAATATGTGTAACTATTTTGGGTTGTAGAGATGACATTCCCTTCAAAGAATGTAAGACATAAAGCTGCAGAGTTTAAAGCCAAATTCAGCAGGAAGAAAGAAAATTACTTCCATATATCTTCTGTATGTCATTAAATGGAAAATGAGATAATTCTCCCATACATCTGAAAACTAAATAAAAAGGTCTATTCTCCTCAGTTTCTGCAGATAACTTCAGCTAATTTTTGTGGCAGTTATGCACATTGATGGGAGAAAAGATGCCTCAAGTAGGATGATACGGTATACATATATTACTACATAAAGTACTCATTTTACTTAGGATAATCCCTCTTTGTTCCAGATATATGTAGGCATTCTTCTTAAAGCAAGTGTTTCAGTTGTCAGGATGACTTGATACATTTGTTCTTTGATGTCAAATTCAGTTGCATCACTGTGGAGTGGTTGCTACAGAAACCCCAGCCCAATTTTTAAATGTATTGAGTTCACTCCCTATTACTTAGAAAAGCTGGATTTGATTTCTTTCCTGTAAAAAAGTTCATATAAATAAAATATAAAATGGGTGAAACCTTTAAAACTGCAGCAATAAGCATGGAAAAAGTACCCAGATAGTGAGATCAGAGACAATAAGGAAAAAAAGCAATTTAGAGACCAACAAACAAAATCTATCTCTTGATAAAATGCTCCCCATTGTAATTGAAACCAGAGCTAAATTAGATCAATAACAAAATATTAAAGTGTGCCAAACCTGTTTTCTGTAGGCTTTGCTATAATTGGATTCTGATGCAGGAGATAGCTTAAGTAGGCAAAGTCTGTTGATTCAAGACCATGATTATCCAGAGAAAAAGAGCTTCCTGCTAAGGTATACTGTACATTTATCTGGGTGTTTCTTGAAGAATTAATACATTTCTATCCTGCCCTTCCATGCTGATGCATTTAAATTCTGTATCTTGCCTACAGTAAATCTCTGTCTTGCTTAACAAGAAACTATTTCACTGTATAAGCGAGGCATATTGACAACAGATTTAACCCAGACAACTCAGCTTTATTCAATCAGAAGAATGCTGGCCTGGTTTCAGGTTTCTGGGATACAGGCACAAATGGACATGCCCCAAGTAGAATCCATTTGTTTTCCCATGAATGCACCTAGTAGGAGGTCAAATAAAAATAAATATTTTGGCTCTTCTGAGCAAGATAGATTTCTGGAGTATTTGTGATTCAGACTGGAAATGTGATTACAACAGGCAGAGGTAGCATCTGAAATATATTCTGTTGAGAGTGAAAAAAAGCATTGTTTTCTCTCTCTCTCTCTGTTTTAAGCTGTGGTTATGCCTTGTCTTCACTAATCAGGTTTATAAGAATAACAACATATATCTTTATGTTGCTCAGCTCTTTGTAGAAGCCTAAGAGTTAAGGAAAAAAAGCCATTTTTGCAGTCTTTTAGGATTTTTTTTAATGTTGGTGTAACTTATGCAAAGGAGTGGTTTATTGACTTCCCCTGTGATAGTAAGAATAAATCAATTTAGATCTAGTATACTAGGGGCCTCAGATTCTCTGTGGAGTTCCACCAAACAGTGGAATAAATTGTGCAAGGGCAATTTGTCCCTAATGTTTTTGGCTATTTGATTTTGTTGAGGTTTTGCTGGTATTATTTAGATATTCACTGTAATTTATACTGCCATGTAAAAAAACTCTGCATATTTGCCTGCAGGGGAGTGAGTGCTCTCTGAAACAGTCCTTTGAACATAATAAAAGTGAAATCCCCAGGTAATTAAAAAAATCTCTGGCTTTTATGAATAATGCATTTGTGGAACAGGGGGGGAAGGAAGTGCTTTTTAGATTTATTCCCCCCCTCTGCTCCCCACTCAACCTGTTGGCAGAAATAAAGTCTAGGTTGGGAGTGGGCTCCTACACTGTGAATGTGCTCTCAGGCACTTTTAAAAAGTCCTGGCCTAAATGCTGAAACACAAACAGACACTAAATAGTGGTAATTCTGATTTATTTGTTTGTTTGTTTTTAAAGTCTGTGGGTGTCTTCCCCTGTGTATTGACCATCTGGTTGTGGGTTAGGCTGTTTGGGATATGCCTGGCATGCTGAAAAGCAACACAAAATTGCAAAGTGATTGGAGGCCCATTGAGGATGGTTTGTTTGGGGTCCTCAGTGAGCTTTGACAGAGAGCAGGTGTTGTGATGATAAATTCAGAATGGGGTTGAGGATTTTTCTCTTCAGCTGGGAAGTGTGTGGGAAATGCTGGAGGCGCGCTGTAAAAATAAATGATTCTTATTCAGGAGATACTGAAATGGAAACACTTTTGTGTCACAATCTCAATGGGAAAGCTGTTGGAGGATTTTAATGGATTTCACCTCATAGCAGTGGTTTGGGTTCAGCACAGGAGGGTCCAAACTCAGAGCTGAATTCTGCCTGTCTAAGTGAGACTTAAAAACAGTGTTTTAATAGGGCTCCTATGAACAAATGTCCCAGCCATGAACATTGCCACAATACCTATTGCTGTATCTTTGGTTTTTGAAATAAAGCTGGCAGTTTCCAAAGAGAGGATATTGGAGGAAATTTTCATTAGGTGTGAGGGTTGTACACCAGGCAGTAGAGAATCAGTTCTCTCTGGTTTCTGAGAGTTTCAGTGGATGTGATGCTCTTACAACCCATTAAACTTTGAATAATCCTTTTAGAAATAAAATATATTTTCTGTGACTGTGATTGTGCCAAATCATTTTAACTTGCCAAAAAGCTGCTTTGGAAGGACTTGAGGAAACCACAGCTGGGAATTGTGTCACAGATATAAAATGAGATTTATTTACTCTTCTACATCAAACATTGAAATAATAACTAAGTCAGGAACAGATGAAAGAAACACTTGCTTTTTAGAGTTTTTTTTTTTTTTAATTTGATTTACTTTATAGAGGTTTTTTTAGCAAATCTGCATTTTCAACAGGGACTTAACGCTCTTCTCACTGAGGTCATTGGCCAAATGATTACTAGAATGAGTCTGTTTTGGGGGTGGAATGCATGTGCTTCACGCCTCAGCAGCATCTTGAGGATTTCAGAGCACCATGCTCAGGGTGCAGAGCCTGTTCCCAGGCCCATGCTCACGGGTGCTCTCCTCTGCTCACCTGTTTCACCTGTGGGCCCTGCTTATCTTACTGCTCAATATCAGAATTCAAGTGGTGCCCAGGGACTGACTATGCTCACAAATAAAGCATTTTATCACTATGATTTTTAAATGGTATAAAATGCTTCCCCATTTTGTGGGTTTCAAGGATCCTTGCTTCTGCTAGGACTTTGTGGACTGCTTCTATTTCAACTGCTTCTATTTTCTTGGACAGTGTGTGGGAACCGTAGCCATATAGAAAACTTGCAGGTTTTGCCTGGATATATATATACACAAATAGAGACTGACCCCTGCAGATCTCCATGAATCCTAATTTTTTTAGTATAAATTAAAAAGAAAGAGACCTGCCAATGAAAATTCTTCTCAGGTCTTTACTTTTTGACATTACTTGTATTTGCATAACTGACCAAATTTTATGTTCTCTTCTGCTTTTCCTTATCTAATTTACGGAGACATGCATTAGCAAGAAATCTGTCTCCTACTCTGATGCAGACAGGAACTTTCATGTATCAGAGATGATAAGGACTGTTATAATAATGGGAATCTGAAAATACAATACAGCTGAGTACGTGTGTGTATGCACATCTTATCTCATTGTATTCGTGTTTCTAAAAGTATTAGGCCAGTAAATTTTGTGTTCTGTTGATATGAATTATTAATTAAAATGCTCTTGCTTTGCATCAAATGAAACATGTTAGAATGCAATGATTTTTTTCCCCTCAAATGAATGCCCATTAAAAAATAGCACTTAATTACTTTTGATTAACTGTTTTAATCATTGGACAGGTATCCACTTTATAAGCAGGGGAGTGAAGAACAAGGCAGAGCAGAGAAGGCAGAAACTGCTCATTGTTGCACGTTGCACACCAGTGGCAGTGGAGTGCAGAGAGCACTTTTCTACCAGAATATAGAGAGAGCAGTAAATGGTAAAGAAGCTGGTATTTGTATATGGTAAAGTATATGGTAAAGAAGCTGGGATTTGAGGAAAGGTATTTTAAACTATGAAAACATTTTTAAGGGCTCCTTAAGAAGCAGTAGAATTGATATGGCATGGAGTCCTTTGTAGGGTCAAGCCGTTAGAATTGTATAGTTTGAGACACTGAGATTGGGATTTGAAGAACATACTCCTTACTAAAAGGGTCTCTTTGTATTCTGCAGGTATTAAAAAACACATAAACTTGACAAATTTGAGAGAAAGGAGCCAAACTTAAGCAGAGGAAGTTTGGCGTGATTGAAATGAAATTATCTAGTTCACCTTGTATCTTTACAACCCATTCAAATGTTTATGATAGGATTTGTGTGAGCAAATGTACAAACCCTGAGGCAAAACGTGCTCTAAGTGCTGTGTTAAGATGCACTTGCCACCATTTCAATTAAGATCCATCTGCTTCTGCTTGGGGTGATTTTGTACTGTTTTGTGGACAGCTATTCCAACACTTCTGAATGAGCTTTTTGGGGATGTAGGTGGTGTTATCAACACTTTTAATGAACTTTTTTTAAGAAAAAGAAACATTTCACAGACAGGAGAGCACATTTTTCATGTTTATGTGCTGCAGGCACACATGTTTTCAAGGCTCAAATGTCCAGTCCATCTTCCTGGAATGGATGCATGTTTACTCCAGTTCAGCTGATCCTCTCATATGGGAAAGGTGTGTATGTAACCTCAACTTTAGAAAGTCTAATAAATCTGTGGTTTTAATGAATTCTGTATGTATAGCACTTTAGGAACTGCAGGATTTGGGTCTCTCACTAAGCATTTCCACTGAGTGTAATTAGTTCAACTTTTCCTTCATTTTGATCAACTGGTGGATGAAATACTTTCTATCAAAGTTGTTTCTTCAACAAAATATCAGTTCTTAGAATAATCACTGGTTTTTAAGCACCTGATCCTCATGGACGGTCTTGTTTTAGTTTTGGAAAACAGAACTTCAGAAAACTAGAGACTAAGCTATGATGATGCTCTTCTGGGAAAAAAGGCCAGTGTTTCCTAAGAAGGTTCACTACAAGGCCAGGTTTGTTGTTTGCAAGCCCTGCCTTATGCCCACTGAAATTGTTAAGAAATGCCTCGTATTTTCTTTGAGAGAAATGAAGGTTAAAGGAGTCTTGAACTATTTTATTGCTACTTTGGCAATCTCAGCAGACCCCATTTAACACCGTGTTGTTTAGCACAGGCTTGCAGTGGAGGTGTTTAGTTCTTTTTTAAACCACATAGTAGATTTTCTGATTGTGATTTTATAAATCAGTTTTTCAATACCATTCTGAACTTCATTATATTCATGACTTTACAAGATGTCAAAGAGAGCAGTCCTCCAAACTGAGGCTTTAGATGTCAAATACTAACAAGTTTCTTGCCCTAACACATCTCCTGACAGAATAATACGAACTGTTCCTATTCCTTGTGGTACCGAGTTAAAAGATCTCAGATAACTTGTCTGCTGTTGTCATATTTTAAATTCACTCATTCTTAGTATAATCAACTGCATCTCCTCCTGTAGTTTTGGAGCTTTGCTTCATTGGCTTCTGTGCCTTAAAATTCCCTTGGAAAATGCTTGTTTCTGTGATGTTTTCTTCCCTTCCACTGAGCAGATCTGTGATTAGTCCAATGAATTTGCCTTTTTCTTGGGTTGGCGATAGGAATCAGTTACTTTCACTTGCTCTTCATTTGTCTTTCTCTTCTCTGAATCCTTCAACCAAGTGCAATTACAGTGTGTTAGTCTTTTATACTGGAATATCTCCTGAAAAATAAGAGAGCTAGTTCTATAGTACCAGCTGTTGCTGTCCTGGGAAATGTTGGAAGAGCCTCTGAGACTCAGATGCTGAATTAGAGTTTCTACTAGGTTTGTGTAACTTCTATGATAAATTCAAAGGCAAAGTTGATTTTCTTGTGCAGTGCTACTGATATTTGTGGGAGAGGCATTATTGTTTTGAAATACTATGTAAAAAAATCTCTTTCATACATGCAAAAAGTTTGAAAAATAAAACCAAATCCCATTGTATCTAAGATTAAATACTTGTCAGTTTTTAGGTTTTGGAATAAAACAAATTTTGTTGCTAAGAAAGCATGCCAAAAACATTGAAACTACTAACTTTCACTCTTTATTTGATGTATCTGCATAATGAATCAGTGTTACTTGGCAATTTTTTAGAATAAAACATTTGCACCTAACCTAGCAATTTGACATGATACTTCAGCTGAGTATGTCTTCAGTGGTGAACTAATAAAGTGGTTTTAAATGGAAATTGAAATGATGTCTTTATATAAAATTATAGTGATTACCCCTAATACTTTAGTCAGTTAAATAAATATTTGCTTAGGGAAATATGTACAGGATGGAAGAAAATTCAAAACAATTTTGGAAATACCTGTCTGCCTTGCAACATATTCAGAAGGGGTTTGGATAGTTTCTTATCCCATAGAAGATTCAGCCTTAGTCAGTGTCCCAAAAGATAACATTGTCCAGGAATGAGCAACAATCCTCGTGATGATATGAAGAGAAACTGTCTTGGAGAGTGAAAAAACTGGCAGAAAAATTGTGACTTCTAAGCTCTAGAAACCTGATTATTGTAGAGTTGCTTACAAAGGAAATGCCGTCATTTAAAAACAAAGAAATCCCAATGGAGTTTAATCTGACATTTTGTAAATTGACTGTACAATTGTATTTATGTTATGTATTTATTCAAGTATGCTCTGATATGCTGTTATTTTGTTAGGGTGAGAGATCATGGCTAGCAGTTTTCAAGGGTTTTCTTCTATGGCCACAGAGTCTGCTTGCTTAAAGGGTAGGGAAGGGTGCAGAAAACACTGCAAGTATCTTCAAAAACCACCTAATCAGACTTGTTCTTAGGGGTCTTTTCCAACCTAAGTGGTTCTATGATTCTGTGATTCATTACTAAAACAGAAACTGCACACTGCTCTTCCTGAGGCTGTTCTGTGCTTTGATCTGTGGAGGTGCCATCCTCAGTTTGCAGCAGCAGCTTGTGCCAAGGTCTGTGTTGGTGTGCAGTCTGTCAGTGGCCAGAGGTACTTTGCACCTCGCTTGCTGGCACAGAGCTGCTGTGAGACTGCAGGGAGGCAGCAGCCAAACAGGGAAGGGTCACCCAGGGTGGTATGTGTCAGTTCTGAAACTGCAGCTTACAGCACATTTTCATGGAGGAAGTATGCCAGAGGTGGGGAGGCCTTTGTCCTGGGGGATGCTGTTCCCCACCTCTGTAGTGCTGACATCAGGAGCTTTTCTCACTCCTCTCAAGCTGCAACAACATTGTGCCTTTGCACTGGAAACTGTGCCAAAGTGCTGGTAATTTTTTTGGCCTTTTTTTCTGCAAAATGTAAGTGATTTGCATAGTTTTAACTGAAGTAAAATTCTAGTTATAAATGGCCATCATGACCTGAGGAGGCCTCTTGACTGAGAGGACCATTAGGACAGAATCACAGCTAGCAAAGGCTCTCTCTCTCTAGTGTCCTAAATCTGACCCAATCTGCCTCTTTGGCTTTTGGGGAAAGTGAGTCTGAAAGCTTGTCTGTGATATGACAACTCAGTGAGGGTTAGGCAGTGTCCCAAGTGAACAAAGGTGTGCCCAGATTAACACAGGACTGTTTTATATAGGAAAGTTGTGGATGGAGAAATGTTTTCTTTCATATGGTAGCAAAAGTCAAAAGGTACATCATCTGAAAGGGGAATTCCTCTGTCTGGGGTACTTAGAGGGACAGGGAAACCCAGAGCTTGGGTACTCTGGAATGCAACAGGAGCAGTGCTATGTTCCAGGGAGGAGGGAGACTTCTGGATGGAGGGGCAGGAAGAGACAGAAGCTGGGGTGGGGGTTAAGGTAGGTGCAGGTTGGTAAGAGAGGGATTCTGGAAGTATCCATTGAGGGAAGGTTTAGGAGAGGCAAATGGCTGGAGAAGGAAATCATAATATAATGAGGAAGAGGTGCATCCATAATGGTTTGTGTTGATTACAACTTCAGCACATATTTTCCATGTTTCATCTCTGTTTCTCTGAATTAAAAACTATTTGTGGCCTGATTACTGGCCTGTTCTGCAATTATTTTCTTGCAAGCAAGGGAGAAATTACAGATGTGAGTGCAGAATGCTATGGGAGTATTTGAGCTTCCTAAATGCTAGAAGTCCTGAAAGCAATCTTTCCACAGGAGTTTGAAGATCAATCCAGTTCAATTTATTTAGCAGGCAGGTTGTGAGTGTTCTGCAACCTTTGTGTAAGGCTTTGTGCTGCTGCAGGCAGCCAACCAAACCGGGTGGTTGGATTTAACTGCTTAACAGTCATGGCTTTGCAGAAGTGCCTTGAGTGGAGTATCTTATGCAGAGCCAGATTCTGTGCAAGGGAATGAGGACCTGCTTTGGCAGTAAGACTGAAGAAGTTGAGGAGCAGAGGAGCAAGATTTCCAAAAATATCTGGAGTTGAACAGATTTCAAAGAATCTTCTTGGCCAGCATTAATATATTGTGGCAACCCTGAGTCCTAAGCAGGGACATCCTCATTCTGGGTTTTGGTACAATGTCTAGCATCAAGAGATTTGTATTTCATTAAGCCTTCAGCATCAGTTTAAGAAAATCATGATGATTTGTAGCTTAGTATTCAGGCATGACTTTCAAGACTACCAGCTGCTGCTTATTGAATAAAAGTGGTAGGTGTGCTGGTTGATACATGCTCTGTTTGGGCAGCAGGAGAAGGTGAAATACTCCCTTCCCCTGCCACCTCTGAGAAGACTCAAGTGTAGAAAGAATCCTTGTGAAACTCTGCAGTGGCAATAGGGAATTATGAACCTGGTGAAAATTAAGCCATGCTGGGGAATGCTTGTGCTGCCATCATCCATGTCTCCCTGGCGTGCCTGGTGCAGGTCAGCTCCCTGGCCAGCCCTCCTTTGCCAGGGCTCTGCTGGCCACGCTGGGGAGGAGGCCCTGGTCCCAGCAAGGGGCTGGGATGCCCTGTGCTGTCTGGCACAGGTGTGTGAGTGTGTGGAATGTGGTGGGAAGGTGAGGATGGAAGGTGCTTATCTGGGTATTCCCTCTCCCTTGTGTATGAGAGTGTAGAGCCTGTTAATTCTTACACCTGATAAAACTCTGCAGGGATAAGATCAGCTGATTGTAGTTGCAAATATGTGGAATTTACAGTAAGTAGTGAGCTTATTTAACCAAGCAGGAAACAACTGGCTCATAAGAGTGCACAGTACACTGGTTATAGGAGAGCTGGAAAATCCTGGTTGTGGAAAACCTGCATAATTCTAAATAAATAGTGAGACTGGTGAATTCCTGTGCTCCTGCAGAACCTAGGCTCTACAGAAAATTTGTAGCTGAGGTTTCCCATTTACTTCTGCATCTAATTGACCTATCTGATCTTGCTTACTCCCCTCCCATTGTGCAGCTGTTAATGTGGCTCCCAGCTCCCAAAAGAGTGCACAAAGGGCACTTCTCTTTTTGTACACTCAGCTTTCTGGACACATGCTTTACAACATGAACACCTGTGTACATCGGGATGCTGTCTTCCCTCTCCTGCAAGCACAGATGTCATGCTCAGAAAGTGCACTTGCTGACTTTGTGCTGCAGAACAGCATGGAACCAAATGAAGGCAGCTTTTGAGAAGCTTGATGCAAGGGTTATCTCCCTGCAGCTCTGACATGCCTTGGAAAGTGGATGGAATTGTTCACTGTATTGCTGAGGGCCCATTGTGCCCAACTGGATGAAATCATGGGCAGTTTTTTGCTGGCCTTACCAGACTGGATGTCTTTCTTGCTCCTATCCCTCACTTTGGTCGCCCTGTCACTGAGGGGAGATAGCCACGGTCCTGTGTGTGATGTCATGTGAGTGCCTGTTGCTGTTTGTGTCCACCCATCAGAATTCTGTGAAACAGACAACACAAAACTGCTCCCATGTTTCCAGTACATGTGGAAGTGCAAAGTAAGGCCCTGCTCTTCAGAGGATGTCTCTTGTCTCCGTGTTACAAATAGGAGGTGTTTATTTTTCAGACCTCTGCTTTTCTGGCAAAGTTGGTTAAAATTGGCCAATGGCTTCAGAAGTTACTGGAGGAGAGGGAATTTATAATCAGACACAGACAAGCTGGCTTTATGTGACTGTGTGAGCCTCATTTTTTAGGAAACCATAGTAAAATATGTGGATAAAGTTGCAGTAATATTAAGGTTAGGGTTCATGCTGGCCTGTATTTCTCTCTCAATTTTTCTACCATGACGGGGTTAGTCAGCCTGAGCTTTTGGAAACTTTTTATTCCATATGCTGAAATTTTTTGAACTTAGATTATCTATCTTTCCTTATTTTTCCTTGCTGAGTTTAATCATTAGGTGGGAAAGTGAACGCTTTAAAAATAGATGAGCCAGTATAGAAATGTTGCTGGCTAGATTTATTTGTTTTCTTTTGTAAAAAACTCAGTGTTGGCAGAACATTTTGATTCATTATGGTCCTAAACCAGCATTAAAGCCTTCTGGCTAGATAGATTCCCTTGTGGCCTGCCAGGAGTCCCAATCACCACGACGATCTTATTTGAGAAAGAAAACATGCTCTACATCTGGGAGCAGGACTGTGTCCAGTTAAGCATGGTCAGGGAGAGTGTTAACTGTGTTCTCTCAATCTTATTTTTTCACTTGAACCCAATCTGTTGAGTTATAAAGTTGCTAAAAGATCTATAAAAACTTAAGCATAAGAGAAAGACATGGAAGTATTTCAAGGTGAAGCATTGCCTGAGATCAGTGGATTTTGTTTGCAAGGCTGGAAAAGGCAGAACTGCCCACATAGGAATCAATTCCCAGCTTTTTGCTTGCCACAGCATATCAGATAGGTACAGAAGGGATGAATGGAGAGGTACCTATCTGGTCATGATTTTCTCATCAGGTTCAGTGTGTGTGGGAAAAGGCAATCCCATTGTGTGAAGTGTAACCTTTAGCAGCCTATTGAATAAGGGGATGATAGCAGATGTGGCAGGAGACATTCAGGCTTGTTTGCTCCTACAAATGAAATAGCTCTAGCAGGGGAAAAAATCCCAAAACCTTAAGAGAATTAGCTAAAACAAATGTGTCAGACAAAATTGTGCTTTGAATGCCTTATAAGCGCTTACTCTCTTGCAATGAGAAAAGACAGTCAGGTGTTGATAGCATGTAGGAGGCAAGAGCTGTTATTAGTGAGTGGGAAGAAACACATTGAGTGTGGTGTGGGAGTAGGGCAGATGGGAATGAATCTAGAGGCTCTTTTGGAATCACTCATTCTGAATCATCTTACTCTCAAAGCCTCCAGTGCAGAACGCTGTCATCCTCCAAGGTCCCACGGCACTGCCTCGCTGAGTGTGGCACTGAGAGCAATGCTGAGTCAGCTTTCTGTGCAGTTGTAGTAGGAGATGTTCAGTGAGGAGTTTAGGTAACTACTCAGCCAAGTAGATTGTGAGTACAATACAGAGGTGGGATGCATATTCATTTATTCAAGCCCCCTGTGAGATGAAAAACTGGTAGTATGTTGTTATCGAGGTAGTTTGGTGTGTCTGTGCAGAGCCATTAATGAAACAATTTCCATGCTCATTCACTTGTGAATGCAAGGGCTTTGTTGCCAAGAGCCTGGCTCTGCAGGATACTTGGTGGGAACCCTAAGAGCATGTCCAAATGGCCTAAGAGGAGCCTGAAAATGTCTAATGAGAGATCTCTTCCTTGGACTTGACATCCATGCTATGTGCTCTGACAGGAGACATATGGTGATGGTGTTAGAAATCTGGTCCTGGCCCTGCAGACCACGGCATTGCCTACACAGTGTTTTGAGAGGCACTGCAAGCTGTCTGTCCAGGCTCCAAATAGCCACAAAATGAAGGAGGCAACGACAGATGGACTCAGTCCAGCAAGTTTGGTACTGGAGGTGTGGGCATCCCCACAGTGACACAAATGGGAGCTTGCCACAGTCTGGAAGTGAGTGCCCTGTGAAAAGTGGCAGAGCTGTGACACAAAGGCCTGTGCCTCTGAACATTTGGTGACAATTTCATGGCTCAGCAGCTTGGAAAAAGCAGGAGCAGTAGGACTTCCCCAGGACTCTGTAACCTCCAGGCCTGTGCTGGGTGTTTGTGCACTGAAGGCATCTGGTGGTTTCTCACTGAGGCACAGGGTCCTGTGACGTGGGGACCTCCTGGATTGCTGCTCTGGCAGTACCTTTTACCAGCTGCCACCTTAACATGGCACCTCACAATAGGAAAGCTGCAGAAGGAAACTTATTCAGACACAGGTCTGTAGAGCAAGTTTATGACTTTCACCAGTGACACTGTGCTTTGTGGGCTCAGCTGTCCTAAGACATGCCTTGCAACAAGGAGAGAACAGCAAAAGCTCCACTAAAAGGGGCTGTCTCCTTTCTCTTTCCCTGGCCTCTTAAGGAAGAGCACCAAGAATTGCTGGGTTAATGCCTGACTTCTGTCACTACACTGGGGCTGCACTGGGCCAGCTAGAGTCTCCCTTTGGCTATTGAAGGTACTCTCATTCTTGGAGAATAGAAAATACCAACAGAAGCAGATTGATAGAGAGCTTAACACAATGAAGCCTGTTCTCTGGAATTGTCAGAAATTCATTAACTAATTCACTAATGGATTTTAATTCTGAACTTTTTGCTTGTACTCGAAAAAAACCAAAACCCTACCATAATTTTATCAGACTTTTTGCAACATGCACCTTCCTGTTTGTTGCCTTTATTTGTTGCTGAATGTGCTTGTAGCTGTATTTTTACTTCTCCTGCTTTTGTCTGCTAATCTAGTTTACTCCCAAAGGACAAAAGAAGATTTATTTTACAAATTTACACTTGAACTTCCTAGCACTAAGTGGTGGTTTTGCTCTTAGGTTTCAGGAGTGGTGATGAAAGGTATTTCCCACAACACTTGTGAAATTTAAATGAAAATGAGTATCTACATTAAATTTTTATTATACTTCAAATGTATTATTGCAATAATTGGATACTCTTTCTGAGGCTTATTATGGTGGGATTGTGTGGTATTTCTTGACCTTTGTCATTAATTTTGCTTCAGATTCACACATTATTTAATGTTTTACTGTATACATGGATGACTAGCTAGCTAGCTAAATGTTAATATATTTATAGTTTGTTTCTGGGCAATTGTACTATCTGAATAGTCAGGAAAAAATAGAAATAAAGATTGCAGGAAAATATATTTTCAGTTCTAAACTATCATGTGGGTGAAAAGTGGGGACAGGAGAAGGAAGGAAGGAAGGAAGGAAGGAAGGAAGGAAGGAAGGAAGGAAGGAAGGAATCAGTGAAAAGTCATAACAATGAGGTGAAAACATACATCTTAAAAAGACCAGTAAAAGCTGTAGATTCCTTCTGTGTTTTTCTAAAGCCTTGAAACAATTTAAAATATGAAAAATTTAGACTAATTGAGAACATTATATTGATTGGCCCCAATTTTCTTTTTGTCTTTGTTTTCAATCCAGCCTCTCTTATTATAGCCTCTTAAAATAAATAAATAAAAACTCTTTCTATAAATATCTGAAAGAGTCATTCTTATATAATAGCCCTTTCTTGCAGCAAAATTTATCATTGTAACAATACTGTAGTAGTTTCGCTGGCAGAATCACAGCCAATCAAAGCTATTACAATAATGGAACATTTCATAGTTTGGAAAATTAAATGTGTAACCATGGAACTGAAATGTCTCTTAAATCATATTTGGAGATGTATTTTTTCACCAAGTGATTTGCACATTATCTCATTCCATCTGAATTTTATTTTCATCAATATTTCACCATTGATTTTTTTTCCTTTTTTGTTTCTGCAGCAATTTTGCAATAGAACTTCCCATCTGCTTTCACTTTTTGAAAGCTTGATCATATTTGTTCAGGAAGCAGATCTAAACTTTCTTTTATCACAAGGCATAATTTAACAGCTGACTAATGGTCAAGCTGTAAATTGTGCTGTAAATAACTAGCATGCTCAGTTTCAGGAGTGAGTAATACAGTTCTCAAAATTAGTAGCTGTATTCGTTTCCATGCATGAGAAAGTGGCTGATGCAGTCATTGTTCCAAGACCTGAAGTCAGCCCAGGGCACGTGAATCGTCAGAAATTTTTCCTGTTGGAGAATCATGGGAGCCAGGCACTTCTGAGTAACTAAGGCAGAAATCTGCAGGTGTTTGTTCTCTGTATGTACACCAAGTGTTTCCTGAGGTGTTTGTATTTACCTGGAGCCAAATTTGGAACTGAACACACAGTCAGTCTCCTCTTTCCCAGGAACAGTGTCTGTCTCCTGAAGTTCACAGGAACTTCATAAGGCTTGTTAGTAGAACTCCCTGGACAACTGGAAGGGAAGATAAAGTAGAAGTTGAAAAACACAGAGAAAATAAAAATATGCAGAGAAAATAAAAACATATCTGTGGCATGGGAGTGGACTACATTTCAACTTGTATGGCTCAGAGGGGACATCTTTCCACTGGAGAACAGAGAATTAGGATAATTAGTGCCTGCAAAGCATTCACATGAATGTTTGAACAAAATGTTGAATGAGGAAATGAAATAAAGCCTCATCTTGGTTTTCTTTTTCAGTCATGAGGAAATGTTTTCTTCAGCTTTATAGTTTTTGTTTATATGGATTTGAATGAATTTTTTGTGTATAAGGGAATATATGAATATAATTTGCCTTTCAGTTACAACTCAAAATGAAGTGAAAAAATTTTAAACAAAACTATTAGTAATATTAAGATGTGTGGATTTTTCTGGATTTACAGATTACCCATGACATTGGCAGTGGCTTGAGTATGGTTTGGGTATAGATACACTCAAGATAGTTCCTCCTGGAAGGTGCAGGGACACTAGGCAGAGTTGGTGTGAGTCTTTTTTGTGAAAGTGATCCTTTCTACATCAGAAGAGCAGTTGGGTTCATTAAATTGGGTGCAGAATGAAGCTCTCTGTGCTGGTGCATGCACTGAGTGCTGTGTGAGGTCAGGCAGACTCTGTCCAGGGTCACTGTTAGCCTGGGCTTCCCTCACCTTTGGTGCAGGGATGGCAGTGCTATTCCAGGGCACTGGCCTAGTGACAGGGCTGTTGGCTGCTCTTGGGATGTGATTTCTCTCATCAGAAATGCCATCTCGTACCCAAGAAAATGTTCCAGACAAACTTAGTGTGTATAGTCCTGCCAAAAGCTTTGGTTTCAACTAATTGACATTTTCTTTTGAAAAACAACTTAGAAAATGAGCAACAAGCTCTGGCTTCACACCCTCTGATCTGACCTGCTTAATGAAATCAGGGTCCCAGTAGTTCTTGCTGCTGGGCTTTTAAAAATCTTTTAAGCTGCCTTCTACTTTTCTCTCTTACTCGACTCATCTGCAGCCATTTTCTTCTCTTTAGGGAGAACCCTGATCCTGTTTCAGTCTCCTTCCCAAAGGCTGCCTTCTGGTTTGCTGGCTTTCCCCTCTGCTCTTTTTTTTTCCCCAGAAATGCCCATAACTGAAGTGTAATGGGAAAAGAATCACCCCAACATATTTGCAAACTCGGATCAGGATTATGCTGATATTTGGCACAGGTTCAGATCATCTTTCCATATAAGATCTGGATATGAGTCCTAAATCCTGCATCCTCTGTCTGGTTGGTTCTTGCAGTACTGTACTCACAAGCAGTTCTAGCAAGCAAGCCATTCATTGATCTGACTCATCATAGGCTACGATTTTGCACCTTGTGATTCCTACTACTTTTTTTTTTTTTTTGAGGAGCTAACTTATCTTGGTTTTAAACTTAATAAAAAAATCAGTAACTTTTACTCTAGTTGTCAGAGCATCCTATTCCTACAAATAACCAGAATGTATTCTAGCCTTTGGTGTTTGTAACTGCCAAAGGTAATTTCTTTATACAGTATGTCATGTTGAAAAGGAATAACACCACATGAATGGGAGAGGGAAACACAGGGGTAGTCCTGGATGTGTTGTGCTTCAGTGAACAAAAGCATTTGCAAATCTCCTTGCTGTGATATAGTAGATTGCAAGAACATTTTACACATATCTTTCTCAATGTGCTCATAAGTTACACAGGGTAAAAAACCCTCCTCTAACTAAAACTGGCAAGTGTTCAGAAACCACAACTATTCAGTGTATTGCCTGGCCATTTTTAAAATGTATTTTGCACTTTTGGTAGATGTTGTAATGCATTCAGCACAGTGTGAAGTCTTGGCATAGATGCTGGATTCTAAAATAAGATGAGCTCTGCCTTTTAAAAAGAAATGGTTGCCTGTGAAATACCTTTGCTATTAAGGCTTTTTGGTAGGGGAGATAGGAAATCATTATGATGCTGTTACCACTGAGAAAACAGATTTATTTTGCATTTTGATAAATAGTCAAAGCAATGGACAAAGCCCTTCTCAGTAAATACTGGGTGGGCAGAATTTTATTGTCTTTGTATGTCAGTTTCCTTCCCCAAAAACCTCTTAACAGTCAAATGTGCTCTTGTGTTGTGCATGTGAAGGTGGCATGTGATTTGGTAGAGTGGGCAGAGGTCTGTCCCAAACACACTGTTTCTGAGATTGTTTCCTCCTCTGCAAATTGCACATCAGCAGCTCCGTTCCTGGGAGTGGTTTAGCCACTGGCTGCGGGCAGCCTTCAGAAATGCTGATGGGTTGTCTGACTCTGTCAGACTCCTTTCAGTGAGCACAGACCTAGATAAAGGTGCAGAGCATGAGAAACTGTGGCTGACAGCAGTGGGATTTGCTCAGCTGCAGCAGGGCAGTGTGGTTGTTGTGTGGGTGACACACCTGAGAGGTGCAGTGCAGCGTGCTGGGCTCCTGTCCTTAGTGTCTGCACAGAATATAAAGGCTATGCAGATGCTGAACTTTTGTTAAAGGTAGGAAGGTTTAGGGGTAGAAAGGAAAGAGGGGGGATTAAGTATCCCTGTGCAAAACCTGTAATGAACTCCATATAGGTGAAATTCCTTCTGTGGCAGTATGAAGAAAATTGAATACAACTGAAGAGGACTGAGCACAGATGGAAACCCTTTCCAGCTTGTATCATGCTGGAGATCTATTGCTCCCTCCCAGGTTCTCTTGTGATATATTCTGTACTTTAGGTTTAGTTGTCCTTGAGTGTGCCTATGGAACATCCCCATCCTCTCTAGAGGAATGAACATTGGAACAGGGTCTTTAGAGGTCCTGGAGTGGCTGCCCTCCAGGCTCTGCCAATGCTGCAGTGCAGGAGGAACAGGTGGGCATTTTAGTGATGTGCTGGTTCTTGCTGGTGCACACTGCAGAGACTGTTACAGGACTTTTTCTGCCAAGGAAAAGTGTATGCTAGCCCTGCTCTGCTGTAGAGGTAAAATACAGTGCTCCTGAAGTACTCCCATGAGAAAGAAAAAGAATCTGGAGAGTAGTTGTAGCCTCATCTGCAACAGAGAGAGTAGTTGCACCAAGTAACTTGGCCTCAGCCACTTTATGGTGCTGAGAATAACGTGGTTAGTGAAATCAGGGTTAAAATGAGGGCAGAGGTACAGGGTGTCTTTATTCTCTCACTGTCAGCACTGACTCTAAGATTCTCTTCTTGGCTTAAAGTAGTATCTCTGTTACGTGCCAAGAAAAAAAAAAGAGAAAATACAATCAACAACATAAAATATTGTAGCCCTTTCTACCTTTTATTTTTCTCCATATTTTGGTTTCTTTCCAAGTCAGGTTGGAGCTGATTGGTGTAAGAAATTTTTCTCCTCCTGGGAGCTGCTCACGTTTGTCCTTTGGACCAGAGCGCTTCTGGTGGTCCTGAAGGGCCTCGGGAGTGACCAGGGCTCACCACAGCAGGCAGTGGGCTGGCTGGCACTGCCCGGGGAGCAGCTGAGTCACCTTGAAGCGCCCTGTGGTGTGGGGTGTGTGGTGTGTGGTGCAGTGTGTGGTGTGGTGTGTGCGGTGTGGTGTACTGTGGTGTGTGGTGTTGTGT